>CM039509.1:34859067-34973173 GCA_022432975.1 Begonia masoniana
AAAAAAAAAAAAAAAAAAAAAAAAAAAAAAAAAAAAAAAAAAAAAAAAAAAAAAAAAAAAAAAAAAAAAAAAAAAAAAAAAAAAAAAAAAAAAAAAAAAAAAAAAAAAAAAAAAAAAAAAAAAAAAAAAAAAAAAAAAAAAAAAAAAAAAAAAAAAAAAAAAAAAAAAAAAAAAAAAAAAAAAAAAAAAAAAAAAAAAAAAAAAAAAAAAAAAAAAAAAAAAAAAAAAAAAAAAAAAAAAAAAAAAAAAAAAAAAAAAAAAAAAAAAAAAAAAAAAAAAAAAAAAAAAAAAAAAAAAAAAAAAAAAAAAAAAAAAAAAAAAAAAAAAAAAAAAAAAAAAAAAAAAAAAAAAAAAAAAAAAAAAAAAAAAAAAAAAAAAAAAAAAAAAAAAAAAAAAAAAAAAAAAAAAAAAAAAAAAAAAAAAAAAAAAAAAAAAAAAAAAAAAAAAAAAAAAAAAAAAAAAAAAAAAAAAAAAAAAAAAAAAAAAAAAAAAAAAAAAAAAAAAAAAAAAAAAAAAAAAAAAAAAAAAAAAAAAAAAAAAAAAAAAAAAAAAAAAAAAAAAAAAAAAAAAAAAAAAAAAAAAAAAAAAAAAAAAAAAAAAAAAAAAAAAAAAAAAAAAAAAAAAAAAAAAAAAAAAAAAAAAAAAAAAAAAAAAAAAAAAAAAAAAAAAAAAAAAAAAAAAAAAAAAAAAAAAAAAAAAAAAAAAAAAAAAAAAAAAAAAAAAAAAAAAAAAAAAAAAAAAAAAAAAAAAAAAAAAAAAAAAAAAAAAAAAAAAAAAAAAAAAAAAAAAAAAAAAAAAAAAAAAAAAAAAAAAAAAAAAAAAAAAAAAAAAAAAAAAAAAAAAAAAAAAAAAAAAAAAAAAAAAAAAAAAAAAAAAAAAAAAAAAAAAAAAAAAAAAAAAAAAAAAAAAAAAAAAAAAAAAAAAAAAAAAAAAAAAAAAAAAAAAAAAAAAAAAAAAAAAAAAAAAAAAAAAAAAAAAAAAAAAAAAAAAAAAAAAAAAAAAAAAAAAAAAAAAAAAAAAAAAAAAAAAAAAAAAAAAAAAAAAAAAAAAAAAAAAAAAAAAAAAAAAAAAAAAAAAAAAAAAAAAAAAAAAAAAAAAAAAAAAAAAAAAAAAAAAAAAAAAAAAAAAAAAAAAAAAAAAAAAAAAAAAAAAAAAAAAAAAAAAAAAAAAAAAAAAAAAAAAAAAAAAAAAAAAAAAAAAAAAAAAAAAAAAAAAAAAAAAAAAAAAAAAAAAAATTGAAATAAAAGGAGAGAAAGGAGTAGCCAATCACGTTGGAAATGAAAGGAGAAAAAGGGGATGGGTTGTTATTATAATTAAGGGAAATGTTGGTGTAAAAATGAAAAGTAAAAAGATGGTTTTATAAATTAAAAGAAAGTGAAGGAGAAAACATCAAAAAAACCCTTCTTCTTCCCCTTGCTCTCCACGGTCCTTTGGCAGCCATTGAAGTGTATCTCCTTCCTTCAATCTTCTACTTTCTCAAGCTTTAAGGTAAGAGTTTAAGTGGGTTTTATTTTTGATGCAACTTAGGGTTGATTTTTAGTGTTTTGATGGAGTTTGTGTGAGTTTTAGTTAGGGTTTGGAAACCCTAGCTTGAGAGCTCCGAAATTTGGGTTCTTTGATGAGTGTTCTTCCTAGTTTTGGTTATTTAAGTTTTAGATAGATTAGTTTAGGTTGATTTTGAAGGATAGAGTGAAGATTGGAGTTGAATTTGGAAAAAAATGGTTTTGTGCAAAAGGTGGCCGATTCTGTTGGCTGGAGTTTGGTTTGGTATTGAATTGGTTTGGTTAATTTAAGCATTTCAATGGATAGTAGACGTGTAGAGCTTTCCGAGTTGGGGTGGCACGTCGAAATCCGTTGAAAAATGAGGAAGTTATGGCCGTTTAAAGTTGGACGTCGGTAAATTTCATAAAAATCGGGTTTGTGTGTTTAATCGAGAGGTACGCAATGTGTCTCGAGTGATACTCGAGAGGTACGCAAATGTGTCTCGAGTGCTACCGAGAGGTACGCAACTGTGTCTCGAGTGATACTCGAGAGGTACGCAAATGTGTCTCGAGTGCTACCGAGAGGTACGCAACTGTGTCTCGAGTGCTACTCGAGAGGTACGCAATGTGTCTCGAGTGATACTCGAGAGGTACGCAATGTGTCTCGAGTGATACTCGAGAGGTACGCAAATGTGTCTCGAGTGATACTCGAGAGGTACGCAAATGTGTCTCGAGTGATACTCGAGAGGTACGCAAATGTGTCTCGAGTGTACTCGAGAGGTACGCAAATGTGTCTCGAGTGATACTCGAGAGGTACGCAAATGTGTCTCGAGTGATACTCGAGAGGTACGCAAATGTGTCTCGAGTGATACTCGAGAGGTACGCAAATGTGTCTCGAGTGCTACTCGAGAGGTACGCAAATGTGTCTCGAGTGCTACCGAGAGGTACGCAAATGTGTCTCGAGTGATACTCGAGAGGTACGCAATGTGTCTCGAGTGATACTCGAGAGGTACGCAAATGTGTCTCGAGTGATACTCGAGAGGTACGCAAATGTGTCTCGAGTGATACTCGAGAGGTACGCAAATGTGTCTCGAGTGCTACCGAGAGGTACGCAACTGTGTCTCGAGTGTACTCGAGAGGTACGCAACTGTGTCTCGAGTGCTACCGAGAGGTACGCACTGTGTCTCGAGTGTACTCGAGAGGTACGCAATGTGTCTCGAGTGATACTCGAGAGGTACGCACTGTGTCTCGAGTGATACTCGAGAGGTACGCAATGTGTCTCGAGTGTACTCGAGAGGTACGCAATGTGTCTCGAGTGATACTCGAGAGGTACGCAACTGTGTCTCGAGTGATACTCGAGAGGTACGCACTGTGTCTCGAGTGATACTCGAGAGGTACGCAATGTGTCTCGAGTGATACTCGAGAGGTACGCAACTGTGTCTCGAGTGCTACTCGAGAGGTACGCAAATGTGTCTCGAGTGCTACTCGAGAGGTACGCACTGTGTCTCGAGTGTACTCGAGAGGTACGCAATGTGTCTCGAGTGTACTCGAGAGGTACGCACTGTGTCTCGAGTGATACTCGAGAGGTACGCAATGTGTCTCGAGTGATACTCGAGAGGTACGCAATGTGTCTCGAGTGATACTCGAGAGGTACGCAAATGTGTCTCGAGTGTACTCGAGAGGTACGCAAATGTGTCTCGAGTGCTACCGAGAGGTACGCAATGTGTCTCGAGTGTACTCGAGAGGTACGCACTGTGTCTCGAGTGATACTCGAGAGGTACGCAATGTGTCTCGAGTGTACTCGAGAGGTACGCAAATGTGTCTCGAGTGATACTCGAGAGGTACGCACTGTGTCTCGAGTGTACTCGAGAGGTACGCACTGTGTCTCGAGTGTACTCGAGAGGTACGCACTGTGTCTCGAGTGATACTCGAGAGGTACGCAAATGTGTCTCGAGTGATACTCGAGAGGTACGCAAATGTGTCTCGAGTGTACTCGAGAGGTACGCAATGTGTCTCGAGTGATACTCGAGAGGTACGCAATGTGTCTCGAGTGTACTCGAGAGGTACGCAATGTGTCTCGAGTGTACTCGAGAGGTACGCACTGTGTCTCGAGTGTACTCGAGAGGTACGCAATGTGTCTCGAGTGCTACCGAGAGGTACGCAATGTGTCTCGAGTGATACTCGAGAGGTACGCAATGTGTCTCGAGTGATACTCGAGAGGTACGCAATGTGTCTCGAGTGCTACCGAGAGGTACGCAATGTGTCTCGAGTGATACTCGAGAGGTACGCAACGTGTCTCGAGTGCTACCGAGAGGTACGCAATGTGTCTCGAGTGCTACCGAGAGGTACGCAATGTGTCTCGAGTGCTACCGAGAGGTACGCAATGTGTCTCGAGTGCTACCGAGAGGTACGCACTGTGTCTCGAGTGCTACCGAGAGGTACGCACTGTGTCTCGAGTGTACTCGAGAGGTACGCAATGTGTCTCGAGTGCTACCGAGAGGTACGCACTGTGTCTCGAGTGCTACCGAGAGGTACGCAATGTGTCTCGAGTGCTACCGAGAGGTACGCAAATGTGTCTCGAGTGATACTCGAGAGGTACGCACTGTGTCTCGAGTGATACTCGAGAGGTACGCAACTGTGTCTCGAGTGATACTCGAGAGGTACGCAAATGTGTCTCGAGTGCTACTCGAGAGGTACGCAACTGTGTCTCGAGTGATACTCGAGAGGTACGCAATGTGTCTCGAGTGCTACTCGAGAGGTACGCAAATGTGTCTCGAGTGTACTCGAGAGGTACGCACTGTGTCTCGAGTGCTACCGAGAGGTACGCAAATGTGTCTCGAGTGATACTCGAGAGGTACGCAACTGTGTCTCGAGTGCTACTCGAGAGGTACGCAACTGTGTCTCGAGTGTACTCGAGAGGTACGCAAATGTGTCTCGAGTGCTACCGAGAGGTACGCAAATGTGTCTCGAGTGCTACCGAGAGGTACGCAACTGTGTCTCGAGTGCTACCGAGAGGTACGCAACTGTGTCTCGAGTGTACTCGAGAGGTACGCAAATGTGTCTCGAGTGATACTCGAGAGGTACGCAAATGTGTCTCGAGTGCTACCGAGAGGTACGCACTGTGTCTCGAGTGTACTCGAGAGGTACGCAAATGTGTCTCGAGTGATACTCGAGAGGTACGCAACTGTGTTCGAGTGCTACTCGAGAGGTACGCAACTGTGTTCTCGAGTGCTACTCGAGAGGTACGCAACTGTGTCTCGAGTGCTACTCGAGAGGTACGCAAATGTGTCTCGAGTGATACTCGAGAGGTACGCAACTGTGTCTCGAGTGCTACTCGAGAGGTACGCAACTGTGTCTCGAGTGTACTCGAGAGGTACGCAAATGTGTCTCGAGTGCTACCGAGAGGTACGCAAATGTGTCTCGAGTGCTACCGAGAGGTACGCAACTGTGTCTCGAGTGCTACCGAGAGGTACGCAACTGTGTCTCGAGTGTACTCGAGAGGTACGCAAATGTGTCTCGAGTGATACTCGAGAGGTACGCAAATGTGTCTCGAGTGCTACCGAGAGGTACGCACTGTGTCTCGAGTGTACTCGAGAGGTACGCAAATGTGTCTCGAGTGATACTCGAGAGGTACGCAACTGTGTCTCGAGTGCTACTCGAGAGGTACGCAACTGTGTCTCGAGTGCTACTCGAGAGGTACGCAACTGTGTCTCGAGTGCTACTCGAGAGGTACGCAACTGTGTCTCGAGTGCTACTCGAGAGGTACGCAAATGTGTCTCGAGTGATACTCGAGAGGTACGCAACTGTGTCTCGAGTGCTACTCGAGAGGTACGCAACTGTGTCTCGAGTGCTACTCGAGAGGTACGCAAATGTGTCTCGAGTGTACTCGAGAGGTACGCAAATGTGTCTCGAGTGTACTCGAGAGGTACGCAATGTGTCTCGAGTGATACTCGAGAGGTACGCAAATGTGTCTCGAGTGCTACTCGAGAGGTACGCAAATGTGTCTCGAGTGCTACTCGAGAGGTACGCAACTGTGTCTCGAGTGCTACTCGAGAGGTACGCAACTGTGTCTCGAGTGCTACTCGAGAGGTACGCAAATGTGTCTCGAGTGATACTCGAGAGGTACGCAACTGTGTCTCGAGTGCTACTCGAGAGGTACGCAAATGTGTCTCAAGTGATACTCGAGAGGGTACGCAACTGTGTCTCGAGTGCTACTCGAGAGGTACGCAACTGTGTCTCGAGTGCTACTCGAGAGGAGAGGTACGCAAATGTGTCTCGAGTGCTACTCGAGAGGTACGCAACTGTGTCTCGAGTGCTACTCGAGAGGTACGCAAATGTGTCTCGAGTGATAATCGAGAGGTACGCAACTGTGTCTCGAGTGCTACTCGAGAGGTACGCAAATGTGTCTCAAGTGATACTCGAGAGGTACGCTGTGTCTCGAGTAGAATGATATTCTACGAGAGAGGTACGCTTACGCTAAATGTAGTGAGAACGCGATGCATACAACCGAGAGTTAGAAATCGAATGTATTAGGGTTGTGTGTAAGGGTTGTGGGTGCATCGTACTTTGTTTGTGTATGCATATCATTATTCCCTACTTGCTAAGCATTAGGCTTACGTTTTGTGTTCTGTGGTGTAGGTGACGAGTATTTGACAGGTGAGGTTGACGAGACCGCCGAGGATTAGGCCGCAGTCGGAGGAGTACGAAGCTCGCCGGTGCAGGCTATTTGTCGGGGCGTCTAGATCACTATCCTTCTTCGGGTATTTTGTGGGAATGTTGTGGATAGTTTTGTTTGTAAAGGTTTTGTTTTGAAATAGATTAGAATGGTTGAAGGTTTTAGTACTTGGTTTCGTAAATGTTTTCGTACTCACTTTGATGGTTTTATGAATTTATTATGTTGATAAGTAGTGAGTACAAATGTTTGGAATTTAAGATGTATATTTTCCAGTTTGAAATCGCAGGTTTTGGTTTATCGGATTTTAGGCGTTATGCCGTCCGTTTTGATTTTAAAACAAACAACGTCGGGTTTAAGTTAGCTATTTTTATTAATATCCGTTTGAAGTCAGTTTTCCACAAAATCTACGGGATTTGAAGATTTATGTGTTGGGAGGGTATGGTAAAAATTTCAGGATTTTTGGAGGTGTCGGGCTCGTAGAAAAGTGTAGAATGGTTGGGAAAGTCGAGAAAAGTCAAAACGGGGTGTTTTGGGACGTTTTGGTCGAATATACCCGAGCCGGCCCGACCGATCGGGCATGGGTCACAATCGATCGCGGCCGGGGTCAATTTTGGTGAAAATAGCCCGAGCGGGCCCGATCGATCAGACCCAAAACGCGACCGATCGCGATTGGGCACATGCGGGGCGCGCCCAGCGCGCAGGCGGGCGCGGGGAGCGCCCAGCGCCCATTTGTTTTTTTTTTTTTTTTTTTTTTTTTTTTTTTTTTTTTTTTTTTTTTTTTTTTTTTTTTTTTTTTTTTTTTTTTTTTTTTTTTTTTTTTTTTTTTTTTTTTTTTTTTTTTTTTTTTTTTTTTTTTTTTTTTTTTTTTTTTTTTTTTTTTTTTTTTTTTTTTTTTTTTTTTTTTTTTTTTTTTTTTTTTTTTTTTTTTTTTTTTTTTTTTTTTTTTTTTTTTTTTTTTTTTTTTTTTTTTTTTTTTTTTTTTTTTTTTTTTTTTTTTTTTTTTTTTTTTTTTTTTTTTTTTTTTTTTTTTTTTTTTTTTTTTTTTTTTTTTTTTTTTTTTTTTTTTTTTTTTTTTTTTTTTTTTTTTTTTTTTTTTTTTTTTTTTTTTTTTTTTTTTTTTTTTTTTTTTTTTTTTTTTTTTTTTTTTTTTTTTTTTTTTTTTTTTTTTTTTTTTTTTTTTTTTTTTTTTTTTTTTTTTTTTTTTTTTTTTTTTTTTTTTTTTTTTTTTTTTTTTTTTTTTTAAATTTTAAATTTCTCCCTTTTTCTACAATATTTTGACCCGACATTTTCCGACGTATTTTAAACGTATTTTGGGCCCATTTTCCAATAAATTTCGAGGGTTCGAAAAACCCGAAAACGGGTCATAAAATTTACGAAAATTATCTTAAACTGATGTTTTAAACGCGGGTTTTGTTAGCAAAGTAGCGCTCCTAGCCAGGGTGGGTTCGGGGGCGTTACAAAGAGTGTAACCAAAACTAATCAAAACAAACCATTAGTTAGTGATGCATGGAACGACAGTTTGGGGAGGAATTAAGGTTGGTGGGAGGAAGCCAATGAATGGTTGCCAAGTGTTCAACTTGCTGAACAAGATATGTTCTTCCTCCTACTGTGAAACCCTCATTTTTCTCGCTTCTTTGCTTTCTCTCTCTTCCAGACAAAGTGTGACAGATTTCCAAAACTCTGTCTTCTCCCGTTTTCTCTAGTTTTCTCCAGTAGAGGTTCGTGCATCACCGAGGTAACATGTTCAAGACTTACAACTCTACAGCAAAAAGTAAGTTCATGCGTAGGTTTGGCCCTTAAGGGCCTACATCACGGAGGTACTAGGTTTTCCATTTCTGTCGGGTTGTTTCGGGTAGAAAAGTTAAAGTTATGTTCTGAGTTATCTACTTTTTCCTTATGTTCTGCTGTTTTATTTCTGTTGTCTGCTGTTTTAAGTTCAAGCATTGTAAATGCTCATGCATACACGATTTTCCCGAAAGACATGCAAAAGTTTTTTGTGCACTAGATTTGAAGTTATGAAAGTTAAAAATGTGAATGTAATGTATGGTTAAGTGTGGACGAGGACTGGTACCCTGTTATCCCTGTTAAGTACCTGACGTGTACTCCTGTTGCGCCAGCTCTTCTTCCCACTTATACCTTCCTGTCCAGTGAAACGTAATGTAATGTAATATTCCTGTATTTGAAAATATTTATGCACAGCATATGCATCACCGCAATTTATGTTCTTACTGAGCTCTAGGCTCATAGTTGAACTCCCTGTTGTAGGTATGGATCCTCCAGATGAGGACTTTGTGCCTCAAGCTGATGAGTTGGGGAGGTTGGCGGATTGAGCTCATGGGGTTTGGTTGCTGCAGTCAGACGTATTTCTGTCCCGAGGTTTAAGTTTTAAAGTTAATTTCATGTCTGGAAACTCTGTTGAGATTTTGGTGTTTCGTTTTAAAACCCTGTTGGGAACTCTGTTGGGATTTTTGTAATGTATAGGTTTTGGTGTTCAAGTTTTTAAACCTCTGTAATTGACAGTTGAATGCATATTTTGATTTATTCTGGAACTATTTGGAGTTCTCCTCTTTTAGGTTGTGCATGGATTGTCTCGAGTTTTAGAGCTATCCATGCAGTCTGTTTTCTTGCACTTCTGTCATGTTTTTATGCATGCTTTAAAACTGTGTTTTGAATCAGGTTTTTGTGAAATTGGTAATTCTTATGCCTTCTTTTTTCATGCTTTCTGTTTTTAATGTCTCCCTATTAATATCGTCCATTTTTTCTGTAAAAGAGTTGTTTATTTTGTTCTGTGAACAGTTGTCCATTCTACCTCCAGTGTTGGTTGTCTATTTTGCCTTCGGTTTTCTGTCTTTTATTTGGCTAAATGTTATCATCCAAAGTTATCGTCCATGATAACGTCGCCGAGTGTCTGTCTGTTATTTTAAAAGTCCAAGGTCTGCCTGTTATTTTAAACGTCAACGTTGCCTTTGAAAATAGTCGTCCACGCCTTCTGTCTTTATACCTTTCAGTTTCTGTCTTTTGAGTGTTTAAGTATTTGGCTAAGTGTTAGTCGTCCACGGCTTTAGTGAAACAGTTGTCATTCTCTTATGTACAACAGTCGTCCACGTCCATTCTGCCTTCAAAATAATGGTCTATTTTGCCTTCGGTTTCTGTTGTAACACCCGGGATTTTTTTTAAAGGAAAAATTGGAGAGAAAATAAAAGAATAATAAAATAGCTGTTTTAATTAATTTAAATGAAAAGTGAATAAATTTGGTAAGTATGTTCGGGTATTCCTAGTGGAGAACTTAAGCCGGGTAAGGGGTGAGGGTCAATTCATGAAAATTTAAACGGGATTTAATGGAATTTTTGGAAGGGCAGAATAGTAATGTGAGTTTTATTAATGTTATTATTATTATAAATTATTATTATTTAAAAAAATAAATAAAAACAACAGAATGGCCGAAGCCATTCTGTCGTCGAGCACCCAAGAGCGAAGAACAGGGCAGCGGGGGGGGGGGGGGGGGGAGGGGGAGCTCAGGTGGCGATCGAAGGAGAAAAACCGCCGGCGATTCGACGCTCTCTAGCCAGACGACTCCGGCGAGTAGGTTCCGGCCGTTTCTGCGCACGCACCGACTAGTAAGCATGAGTTTTCCCTGTTTTCCTCTCTGTTTGAGGCCGTGAGTGACGAGCCAATTTTGGCTCCGATCACCGGTGATTTGTGATTGTTTCCAATGTGGGTTTGTCGACCCTTGGTCTGGCTTTCATCGTCTAGCCGTGATGAGCCCTATTTGGGCTAAAATCAGGAAGCCCTGTTCGGGCATTTATGGTTTTGTTGCGTGAAGTCTTCGAATTTTGGATAGATTATGTTAATTGGGTGTGAGGGTAGTTGATTGGTGAGTAATTGGATGTGAATTGATGAAAAACTAGAAAAGGGGAAAAATTCGATTTAGGACAGAATCTGGTTTTGCAATAATTGACCTAGTTACGGTCGTTTGTTTTAAAATTTCTTTTGGCAGGTTAAAATAGGTTATTAGAGGAGTACGTGGCCGTTGGAATCGTTCGATTTCGATAACTGACGCAAAAGTTACGCGAGTTCAAAGTTTTGAGTCGGTTTTTACCGAACCCAAATTAGTGGCCGTTTAGTTAGGTTTTAGTTGGATTAGGCTAAAAATAGTAGTTTGAGAGTAATTGGTGAATGTAGACTTGATTTTTAATGAAATTTGAATATTTGTCGTAGGTCGAGCCGTAGGTGGACAGGTAACCGAATATCCTCAGTGGGCTAGGGCACCAGGTAAGTAGTGGATTTCTTGTGTTTTGCCTTCGGGCCTACACCATACAACGGTAGCGAATTATTTGTTTGTTTGTTTGTGTTTGGTTGTTTTGTTTTGTTGTATTGCATATCTTTGAAACATGCATCGTGAGTTACAGTACGCTACACTAGAGATGAGTGGTTGCATTGTTTGGCATTGTGAGTGTGAACGGTAATCAGATAAAGTAAATTGATAAATGCATCTCGAATAGTGTGCCTTATCGAGATGAGATGCTGGTGTGTAGCACCCCGAAGGGAACTCTATGAGAGATGACTGGCTAAAACACGAAATTCTGAACAGTGTGCCTTGTCGGGATGAGGTGCTGGTGTGTAGCACCCCGAGGGGATCTCTATGAAGGATGATTGGCTAAAGTACGTAAAGATCGTGAGTATGAATTCCTAGATGGTTATAGGATTCTACGATCGACGAGGGAGGTCATGTATAGCCATCCTAGACGGTTATGGGATGTGTGCTATCTGGTCTTGCTCTGGTGGTTCAGAGTGTGGCCATCCTAGATGGTTATGGGATGTGTGCCTACTCGATCCACACGGCTTATGAAACAGTTAAAGCAACGAACAGCAAATAAGCACAATTAAGAGTTAGAAACTGCATGTGATAGGATTGAGTTGCATTGTGTGGGTGTGCATTCATTTTTCCTACTTACTAGGCATTAGGCTTATGTTTTGTGTTCTATGGTGTAGGTGACGAGATTTACTCTGGTGAGGTGGATGAGATAGCCCAAGACTAGGCAGCAGTTGGTGATGCATGCGGTATGCCGATGCGGGCTATTGTCGGTGCACCTCGACCATGGTCTTCGGGGATGTGGAGCTTTGTATTTTGGTAGTTTATTGTAAATGTCTGTTTGTAGAAATGTTGGGAATATGTATCTCTTTTTAGTTGATGTTTTTAACAGTTATGGTATAGCTATTTGTATCTGTTGGATATAGTCATAGTTAAGGGTGATGTGTCGCCCTATACTGTGGACTTTCTTTATTTAGAGATGTTAGTATTATAATTTCCCTCTTTACTGCTAGTTGGAGATTTCGTATGCTGGTTAGTTAAATAAGAATATTATGGATCTGGTTGGGATTAATTTATTGCAGGTACCTAGCATTTTGGAGGCGCCATTTTCAGGCGTTACTTTGCCGAAATTTTCGGGAAGGAAGCCGTGGTGCTTAAAGGTTAGGATTAAAGGAAATTAGTGAGTCTAGGCAGCTAGGTATAACATAAGAGAGTTTCGGGAGATTTAGTTTTAAATTCTGCTAGGTTATTTTATTTTAAATTATGTTTTAACGGGGGATTTGTTAGCAAAGTAGCGCACCGAACCAGGGTGGGTTCGGGGGTGTTACAAGATGGTATCAGAGCATAAATGGTCAAGTCGTTCAAAGGATTACCCGACAATGCCGGCCGCCATGCAACGTGCTTCACCGACTGTAAGTATTTCTTTACTTTTAGTTAGTTTACCTGTTTGTTTGGTTTAAACCCTATTTGTTTTATGATTATAATGGATTAGAAAATCCCGAGAGTACCGAGACAACCTCGGTGGATCCTTTAAGCCAATATATAGACGTAAAGAACCCATAGTTCGAATAGTTAGGAAGTTTATTTCCAAAGGGAACAGACAAGATAACATGCATAGAATAGATAAAAGTAGGATTGAGAATACAAAGCTTAGAGAATATTATGATGTAAATGTAAGTTGGATAACCAATGAATGTGAGGAAAGAGGTAGGGTTGGTATGAGCGGAGTGTAAGCGTTAGCATGGTAGAAGTGAGAGTTGTTAGGAGAGACGTGAGTTATGCTCTAGCGTGAAAAAGGGTGAGGACACGATGAGTTAAGTGTAACGCAAAATAGACTTTAGAATGAGGGAGATAGAAGACATATATAACTTAGGGTGATACGCCTAGGAGTGTTACCCATAAGGAGATACAATATATAATAATAAGATTTGAATAGATAAAAGTTTGACCATATTTAGCAAACCCTTGAAATTTTAGGATACGATGAACTTGATAAGAGTGTGAAGTTGGAAATGAAATTTATCGGGATATACCTTAGATCGTTGAGGTATCATTAGTATGTTTATGTGGATCAATGGAAAAATGTAGAATAATTAGAGTTACGCATAGTGGGAGTAGTTAGATGTTGATTATGTGTGAGTGTTTAGTTTAAGTAAATTGTTAAGAGGGTATGGGAAGTAGCTATTGCTGTAATACTTGTTGTAACGCCCCCGAACCCACCTTGTCTCGGAGCGCTACCTTGCTAACCAATCCCACGTTAAAACATAATTTAATATAATATTCTAAAACCCCAAAACATAAAATAAAACTGACACAGCTGAATTTAAAACTAAATCTTCCGAAGCTCTTTTATGTCATACTTAGCTGCCTAGACTTACTAATTTTCCTTAGTCTTAACCTTTAAGCACCACGGCGTCCTTCCCGAAAATTTTGGCAAAGTAACGCCTGAAAATAGCGCCTCCATAATGCTAGGTACCTGCAACTAAATAAAACCCAACCAATCCAGATCCAGCATATTTATACTCAACTATCCAGCATACGAATCACCAAATAGCAGTTAGAGGGAAACTAAAAATACTAACATCCCTAAATGAAGAAAATCCACAATATAGGGCGACACATCACCCTTAACTTAACTATAACTTTCCAAACACCAACCAAAAAGAGTTAGGCATTCCCATCATTTCTACAAACAGACATTTACAATAAACTACCAAATATAAAGCCCCATATTCCCCTGAAGACCATGGTCAAGGCACCCCAACAACTGCCCGCACCTGCATGCCCCGTGCGTCTCTGACTGCTCCCAAGTCCTGGCTCACTCGCCTAGCTCACCTGTAACCGCGTCGTTACCTACACAATAGAACACAAAACGTAAGCCTAATTTTTAGCAAGTAGGGAATACAAATGCGACAACACACAATGTAATCAACCTAACACATGCAGTTTCTAGCTCTCAACTGTGTTTGTTTGCTGTTCGTTGCTTTAACTGTTTCATAAGCCGTGTGGATCGGGTAAGCTCGCGTCCCATAATCGTACAGAACGGCCGTTCCTAGAACCACCATTACATATTTTAGCCATTCATCCTTCATAGAGATCCCCTCGGGGTGCTACACACCAGTACCTCAGCCCGACAAGGCACACTATTCATGATTTCGTGTTTTAGCCAGTTATCTCTCATAGGGTTCCCCTCGGGGTGCTACACACCAGCACCTCAGCCCGACAAGGCACACTATTCGATATGCATTTCGTGTTTTAGCCAGTCATCTCTCATAGGGTTCCCCTCGGGGTGCTACACACCAGCACCTCAGCCCGACAAGGCACACTATTCGAGATGCATTTACAATTCACTTTATCTGATTACGTTCATGCTCACAATGCCAAACAATGCAACTAATCGTACCTAACGTGCTATACCATGATGCATGCTTCAAATATGCAATACGACACAAAACAAAACAACACAACGCAACACAAAACAAAACAACAAAACAAGCAAACAAAAAATAATTTCCTATCGTTCCATGGTGTAGGCCCGAAGGCAAAACACAAGCAATCCACTACTTACCTGGCGTCCTAGCCCACTGAGGATGCTTGGTTATCTGTCCACCTATGGCTCGACCTACGACAAATATTCAAACTTTATTAAACTCAAGGTTACATTCACCAATTACTCTCAAACTACTATTTCTAGCCTAATCCAACTAAAACCTAATTAAACGGGCCACCAATTTGGGTTCGGTAAAAACCGACCCGAACTTCAAACACACGTAACTTTTGCGTCGGCTATCGAAATTGAACGATTCCAACGGCCACGTACTCCTCTAATAACCTATTTTAACCTGCCAAAAGAAATTTTAAAACAAATAACCCTAGCTAGGTCAAAACTGGCAAAACCCGAACTGCCCGAAGTCAGAAATTTTCCCCTTTCCGGTTTTTCATCAATTCTCACTCAATTGTTCACCAATCAACCACATATACCATCAATTAGCCTAATTTAATGGAATTCCAGGGATTAACCTAGAGAACCTGAACCCCACACATTGGGAGTTCTTGGTTTTCAACCCCAATCAGAACTCTCCCTTGCCCGACCATTCACGCCGGTCTAAGCCCAGCCATATGATGCCAAGACTAGCCAAAAATGGCCGGTGGTCGGAGCCCAAGCTGGCTCACCATTCACGGCCTCAAGCAGAACGAAAATAGGGTAAGAGAACCGAGCTTACCAGTCGGTTTTGGCGCACGGAGGCAGCTGAAAATGTGTGCCCTAGATTCACCGTCGCCGTCTGGCTGAAGAACGTCGGAATCTCCGGTGGTTTGCTCCGCCGATCGTCGCCCTAGCGCTCCCCTGCTCTCCTCCTTCGTCGGGCACTCGCGAACAACAGAATGACTTCGAGCCATTCTGTTGTTAATAATAATAATAATAATAATAATAATAATAATAATAAAATAATAATAATAATAATAATAATAATAATAATAATAATAATAATAATAATAATAATAATTCCTATCAAAATATTAATAAATCATCATTTATCGTTTTGCCCTCCCGTGTTTTCAACCATTTTGAATTTCGTTAAATCTTGTTCTTAAATTGTAACCCCGGCTTAATCTCACTGGGAATACCCGAACCTAAATTAAAACAATTTAGTTCCACCAAATTTATTCACTTTTCTTTTAATTTAATTAAAACAACTATTTTATTAACCAACCACCTTATCCTTTAATTTGCTCTCCAATTTTCCTTTCTAACTTAGATAAATTCTAAGATCCATAACTTAATTAAATTCTCGGGTGTTACACTTGTAGAGAATGTTGCTGATCAAGGCAATGTGGTGACTGTGAAATCCGAAGGATCATGTAGGAGTGTAAATATTTTTGGCTATAGATAGAAGAAGTGCTAGGTTAGATTATGAATTTTGGATAGACTTTAGAGGGAAGAGGTAAACCATTGGTTATTTAGAGTTCCGTGAGAACTGTGGTAATTAGAGAATATCAGATAGAAGGAAAGAAAGTTCTCCCAGTAAGGGTAATTCCAGAAGGCTGTGAATCTAGAGAAGTTTCAATTTTAAAATTAATGAGGTTGAAGTCAAAGTGAGTATAGATCATTTAAGATATTTGGGTGATGAGTGTTGAGTGTAAAGTTGGGAACAAGTTTGTTTAGACCTAGGACTTTGAATGTTTAATAGTGACTGAAATTAGGAGTTAGACAAATTGAATATAGTGAACGTGAGTTAGACAAATTAAGTATAGAGAATGTAAGTACTAAGATTCATAGTATACTTTGAGGAATAGTTGATAAGTTTAAGAGATGAGAGCTTTGAGTATGAGAGTTGTGTTGGAATAACTACTGATATGTCATGATTGTTCGAGGTATAAACTGTCTTGATTATCTGATCTAAGTAGTGTAAGAGATAAGAGTGATTAAGTTAAAGTTAATAAAATATGTAAGAGTACATAGTTATGAAAGTTAGACTAAGTTATGTGTTTGAACTATGTTAGTGGATGAAGAGTGAGAAGTGAGGTAAATGAGGAGATTAGTACATTCTAATGGAGGATATGGGATGAAAAGGACCTGAAGATTATTCGAGGGAACATAGAGTAGGGTTAATTTAGGAGAATTATGGAAGTTTTAATTTGAAATTTTGGGGTCGAAAGGAAGTGCGTAAACATCATTTAGGGTGTCGAGTGTAAAGTCGGGAAAGAGTTAGTTTAGACTTAAGACTTTAAGAGTGTTTGGTGATGACCGATTGAAAGAATAGTTGATAGGTTTTAGTGTTACACTATTGAGATAGCTTTGGAGATCTGAGATAGTTATGTAAGCATTCGATAGGCACTGGATTAGAAAAGTAAGCGACTAGGTGAACTTAGTTAGGAAGATTTAAAGCTGTGAATTACACGATAAGTATTTCAGTCAAATGAGGTTCAGTAATAGGATTTAAGTTGGGAGTCTTCAAGGGGTTGAAGACAATGGGCATTAAGGATATGTTGTACACCATTTAGAATATTGTGTGAAGAGTTAGGAACAAGTTAGTCCTGATCTAAGAATTTATTGAGGTTAGTAGGAATTGAGGTACGAAGTGTACTCATTAGTATCTTAGGATTTCTCGATTTGGGGTAGCATGGAGGACTGTAGTGGTTTGTGCGTGTTTAGTAGACACAGAAGTAGAAAAGGATGAACTTAGCTAGAGAAAAAGATCGAGTTGAAAATTCAGTTAGAATGGTTTGAGGGTATGAATTAAATTATAGTTAGTGAACGTGTGAGTATTCGGGTTAGAGAGTAACCGATAGATAAGTAAGGATATTGGGTAGGTGAGATGAGATGAGTACATTGAGAAATAACAAGGCCACAAATTTTGAGGACAAAATTTTTGTAAGGAGGGTGGATTGTAACACCCGAGATTTTTTTTAAAGGAAAAATTGGAGAGAAAATAAAAGAATAATAAAATAATTGTTTTAATTAATTTAAATGAAAAGTGAATAAATTTGGTAAGTATGTTCGGGTATTCCCAGTGGAGAACTTAAGCCGGGTAAGGGGTGAGGGTCAATTCACGAAAATTTAGAACGAGATTTAACGAAATTTTTGGAAGGGCAGAATGGTAATGTAAGTTTTATTAATGTTATTATTATTATAAATTATTATTATTATTATTATTATAAATTATTATTATTATTATTATTATTATAAATTATTATTATTATTATTATTATAAATTATTATTATTATTATTATTATTTAAAAAATAAATAAAAACAACAGAATGGCCGAAGCCATTCTGTCGTCGAGCACCCGAGAGCGAAGAACAGGGCAGCGAGGGGGGGGGGGAGGAGCTCAGGTGGCAATCGAAGGACAAAAACCGCCGGCGATTCGACGCTCTCCGGCCAGACGACTTTGGCGAGTAGGTTCCGGCCGTTTTCGCGCGCGCACCGACTGGTAAGCGTGAGTTTTCCCCGTTTTCCTCTCTGTTCAAGGCCGTGAGTGACGAGCCAATTTTGGCTCCGATCATCGGCGGTTTGTGATTGTTTCCGGCTTGGGTTTGCCGACCCTTGGTTCGGCTTTCATCGCCTGGCCGTCATGAGCCCTATTTGGGCGAAAATCAGGAAGCCCCGTTTGGGCATTTATGGTTTTGTTGCGTGAAGTCTTCGAATTTTGGTTAGATTATGTTAATTGGGTGTGAGGGTAGTTCATTGGTGAGTAATTGGATGTAAATTGATGAAAAACTAGAAAAGGGGAAAAATTCGATTTAGGGCAGAATCGGGTTTTGCAATAATTGACCTAGTTACGGTCGTTTGTTTTAAAATTCCTTTTAGCAGGTTAAAATAGGTTATTAGAGGAGTACGTGGCGCTGGAATCGTTCGATTCCGATAACCGACGCAAAAATTACGCGAGTTCAAAGTTTTGGGTCGGTTTTTACCGAACCCAAATTATTGGCAGTTTAGTTAGGTTTTAGTTGGATTAGGCTAAAAATAGTAGTTTGAGAGTAATTGGTGAATGTAGACTTGATTTTTAATGAAATTTGAATATTTGTCGTAGGTCGAGCCGTAGGTGGATAGGTAACCGAATATCCTCAGTGGGCTAGGACACCAGGTAAGTAGTGGATTGCTTGTGTTTTGCCTTCGGGCCTACACAATAGAACGATAGGGAATTATTTGTTTGTTTGTTTGTATTTGGTTGTTTTGTTTCGTTGTATTGCATATCTTTAAAACATGCATCGTGAGTCACAGTACGCTACGCTAGAGATGAGTGGTTGTATTATTTGGCATTGTGAGTGTGAACGGTAATCAGATAAAGTAAATTGATAAATGCATCTCGAATAATGTGCCTTGTCGGGATGAGATGCTGGTGTGTAGCACCCCGAAGGGAACTCTATGAGGGATGACCGGCTAAAACATGAAATCCTGAATAGTGTGCCTTGTCGGGATGAGGTGCTGGTGTGTAGCACCCCGAGGGGATCTCTATGAAGGATGATTGGCTAAAATACGTAAAGGTCGTGAGTATGAATTCCTAGACGGTTATAGGATTCTACGATCGACGAGGGAGGTCATGTATAGCCATCTTAGATGGTTAGGGGATGTGTGCTATCTGGTCTTGCTCTGGTGGTTCAGAGTGTGGCCATCCTAGACGGTTATGGGATGTGTGCCTACTCGATCCACACGGCTTATGAAACAGTTAAAGCAACGAACAACAAATAAACACAACTGAGAGTTAGAAACTGCATGTGATAGAATTTAGTTGCATTGTGTGGGTGTGCATTCATTTTCCCTACTTGCTAAGCATTAGGCTTATGTTTTGTGTTCTATGGTGTAGGTGACAAGATTTACTCTGGTGAGGTGGATGAGACAGCCCAGGACTAGGCAACAATTGGTGATGCATGCGGTATGCCGGTGCGGGCTATTGTCGGGGCGCCTCGACCATGGTCTTCGGGGATGTGGGGCTTTGTATTTTGGTAGTTTATTGTAAATGTCTGTTTGTAGAAATGTTGGGAATATGTATCTCTTTTTAGTTGATGTTTTTAATAGTTATGGTATAGCTATTTGTATCTGTTGGATATAGTCTTAGTTAAGGGTGATGTGTCGCCCTATACTGTGGACTTTATTCATTTAGAGATGTTAGTATTATAATTTCCCTCTTTACTACTAGTTGGAGATTTCGTATGTTGGTTAGTTAAATAAGAATATTATCGATCTGGTTGGGATTGATTTATTGCAGGTACCTAGCATTTTGGATGCGCCATTTTTAGGCGTTACTTTGCCGAAATTTTCGGGAAGGAAGTCGTGGTGCTTAAAGGTTAGGATTAAAAGAAATTAGTGAGTCTAGGCAGCTAGGTATAACATAAGAGAGTTTCGGGAGATTTAGTTTTAAATTCTGCTCGGTCGTTTTATTTTAAATTATGTTTTAACGGGGGATTTGTTAGCAAAGTAGCGCACCGAATCAGGGTGGGTTCGGGGGTGTTACATCTGTTCTTTATTTGGCTATGTGTTATCGTCCAAAGTTATCGTCCACGATAACTTCGCCGAGAGTTTACCTGTTATTTTAAAAGTCAAAAGTCTGTCTTTGATTTTAAACGTCCACGGACTTTTGTGTCTACTATTTTTGTCTTTTAGTGCAAACGTCCACAGACTCCTGTGCCCACTGTTTCGATCTTTTATTTCAAACGTCCACAGATTCTATCTTTTTTGCGATTGTCCACAGCCCCCGAATGTCCACAACTACTGTAGCCTTCCACAGTATGTCTTCCAGTTTTCGTTTTTTCCACTTTTCTTTCCTGTTTTATTCTATTTATTCCCCCCAGTCATCCATTTATGTTTCCTGTTTTTCCTATCTTCTTCTGTTATTTATTTTTGTAACCCGGTTCTATATTATCTCCCAGTCTTCAATTCCAGAGCGGTTTTTTTTATGTTCCTCCTGTTGTCTTCGGTCTTCTATCACTGTAGTCCAAATTTTTAATACGTCTACTGATTTCTTGTCTCTCGTTTCTGAATTCTGTTAAAGTTTAAAAGTAAAGTAAAAAAAAAATATGTCATGTTTTAAAATGTCCGGAGTGATGGCTTGGCTCTCGGATCCCGATCGGGACCAGGTTCTGGGCTGTCACAAGGACATCGTGCCTCAAGATGATGATTTGATGTAGTTGGCGGATCAAGCTCATGAGGTTTGGTTGTTGTAGTCAGACAAGAGTTAACTCTGTGAGAATGTACTTTCTGAAGTTATGTCAAGTTCTGTAACATGTTTTGAAGTTTTTAAAAAACATTTGAAATGTAGGTTCAGTTCTGTACAACTTTTGTGTTCTTTTTAAAACGTCGTATGGAATCTGTATTGATGTCTAAAACCTCTGTATTTGACAGTTGTACCTATATATTTTGAAAACATTCTGGAACTGCTTGAGTTCTCTTTTTTTTTTAGTTATGCATGGATAGTCTCGAATTTTAGAGCTATCCATGCAGTTTGTTTTCTTGAATCTGTCATTTGTAAAGCATGTATTGCAACTTTGTTTCGAATCGGGTTTTGAAGGTCTGAAACTTTCATGCCTTCTGTTTTATGTTCCCTGCTTATACGTCTTCCTGTCAAAAGTTGTCAAATTCTGCCTTTAAAACTACATCTTCCGATTACATCCACTGTTGCACTTTTAAAATCACATTCACCGCTGCCCTTTTTAAATCACATCCACCGCTGCCTTTAAAATTTCATCTTCCGCCTTACGTCATCTGCCCACATCTTCCGCCCAGTTTATTTACATCTTCCGCCTAACGTCATCTGCCCACATCTTCCGCCTGACGTCATCCACATCTTCTACCCAGTTCACCTCTACTGGTGAACAATAATCTTCTGCCTGTAGTTCACATCTGCCGGTGAACAGTCCACTTCGGCTTGTAATTTACGTCTTCCGCCCCAGTTTATTTACATTCTCCGCCCAGCTTATTTACTTCTTTTGCCCTACATCACCCGACTCTGACATTCACTGTAGCCTTTCTTCCGGCATGACTTCTAGTTTTGTCTTCCATTTTATTAGGTTTCCCACTGCATGTCAAGTCGTCCATTTCTGTATCCCCATTTGCAATTCTCCCTGTCTCCCTGCACTCGTCCAGAGAAGGTTTACGTCCAAATCCTTAAGTGTTCCAGTTTCCCTGCTTTCCCTTCTGTCATTCGTTCCGTAGTATGATTTTAATCGTTTCCCATTTTGCTTTTAACTCCAGAAAACACTCTCTCTCTCTCTGTAAAGTTTTAAAGGTTTGTTTTTGTTAAAAGTTCAGTCTGTTTGGTTCAAAAAAAAATGTGTCCCGTTTTCTGTTAAATGTCCCGAAGTGATGGCTCCTCGGACCCCGATCGGGTCGGGGGCTGTCACAACAATGATTGGGGGGGGGGGGGGGGGATTTCAACGGTCAATGACCGTTGCGGTGTATTTTATTTTATTTTATTAAAATAATATTATAAATAAATTTATTAAAAGAAAAGAGAGCAGATGGCTCCCTCTTCTCCCCTTCCTTCTTCCCGCTCCACACACATACATGAGAGAGGGAGGGAGGGCATCAGCAACCGATCGAAGTTTGTTCGACAAGAATCCAACAACGGTCAATGACTGTTGCTGTGTATTTTATTTTATTTTATTAAAATAATATTATAAATAAATTTATTAAAAGAAAATAGCGTAAATGACACCCTCTTCTTCCCTTCCTTCTTCCCCGCTCTACGCACATACATGAGAGAGACAGGGAGGGCACAGGCGGCCGATCGAAGCCTGTTCAGTAAGAATCTAGTGTCAATGTGTTCATCTCGAGGAGAGGTTCAACTTTTGTGAAAGGAGTTTTCAAGGTTAATTGGTTTTTTGTTCGATTTTTGCCGAAAAACATTTAGGGTTTTAGGTTGGATTTTGTCGATCCAAAACCACGTTTTGTTCGGATTTCTTTGTATAAACGTGTTTGGGATGAAACTTTGAACGCGTAGGATGAAGAATTTTAAGAGAATGGTAGCCGGAGACAGCAGAACGCCGCTGCCCAATAGAAAATGACCGTTGCTGTGTGTTTGGGCGGCTGGCTCGCGAGCCTGGCCTGCTGAGCCAACGATCTAACTCGTTTGGGGACCGCATGTGACGACCCAAAACCAAACCCGATCGGGGTCCGGGATCAAAGCCATCACTCCGGGACAGATAACAGAAAACGGGACTATTTTTTTTTGTACATTAAACTTTTAAAACATTTACAGAGAGAGAGAAAGTTCTCTGGATTCGAAATCAAACGGGAAAACAGTTAACAGAATCGGAACGCAAAATGGATGATAGAAGAAAAGCAGGAAGTGATGAAAACAAAAGTAAATAAACTGGCAGAAGGCATTGACGAAAAAGCAGGTATCGAGTGGAATCGGTGGATGCAAGCAGAAATGATATCGGAAGATTTAGGCAGATGACGTGGCCGGATGATGTGGATGACGTCATCGAAAGATGTAGGCAGCAGATGGGATCGGAATGTGTGATGACATCATCGGAAGATGTGATGACGTCATCGGCAGATACAGATAGTAAACGAAACCGGCAGAAGGTGATGACGTCAGCCGGAAGATGGATGACGTCACCGGAAGATGCAGGCAGCAGTTGAAATCGGCAGAAGAAAAGCTATGGTGACGTCATCGGAAGAGGAGATGACGTCATCGGAAGATGAATGCAATAAACGGAATCGGCAGGAGCAAAACCTAAACAGAATTACTGTTTGGCGGTAGATGCAGATACGACAAAAGATGAACAGTGATAACCGGTGGATGTGAACCACAAACAGAATTGAGTTCACCGGTTGATGTAATCGGAAGACATAGTTTTAAAGACAAAGTTTGACAGCTTTTAACAGGAAGACTTACCAACAGAGAGCAGAAAAACATAAAACATGAAAGACTCAGATTCTCAAACCAATTCAAAACGTGGTTCTCGAGCACAACAGAAGGCATGAAAACTTCAGACTTCAGAGACTAATTTAAAAACATAACTTGAACACATGTTTAAAGGAACACGACAGGATTTTCAAGAAAACAGACTGCATGGATAACTCTAAAACTAGAAGTCATCCATACACAAGCTGACAGATAATATCCCAAACAATTCCAGAATATTAAGAACATCATTCAACTGTAAAATACAACACAAAAAGAAAGCATGAGAGTTGTAAACCTTCGATGCCCGATTCTACACAAGGATGTAGAGCACTCTTTACAATTAACAGATTCAAAGGAAACAGACTGCATGGATAGTTCCAAAACCAGAAGTCATCCACGCACAAACTAACAGATAATACTCTAAACAATTTCAGAATATTCAGAACATGAATTCAACTATCAAATATAGCAGTTTTAAAAACTTAGACATCAAAATCTGTACATTGTTTTAAAATCTAAGGATCAGTACAGAACCTAACATATATTTGCAGACTTTCCCAAAACGGAAGTTTTTACAGAGTTTTTACAACAAAGCCAGAATTTTCAGAAAAATTTACAGATATAGACTATACTTTAAAAATTTAAACCTCGGGACAGAATTTGTCTGGCTGCAGCAACCACACCCCCATGAGCTCGATTCACCAGCCACCTATTCACCAGACTGAGGCACAAAGTTCATATTTTCAGGTTCGGTACCTACATCAGAGAGTTCACCTATGAGTCTAAAACTCAGTAAGAACATAACAGATATACAGTGATGCAAAATGTTATGCATGCGGTTTTCAGAAATACAGTGACAGTACAGAACATTACGTTTCAGTGGCAGAGGGGTATAAGTTGGGCTTATAGGGGAACTGGCGAACAGTGGGTGCACTATCAGGCACAAACAGTAATACGGTACAGTACAGAAATAGATCTGGAGGCCAGTCCCCGTCCCGCACTTAACCGGTACATTTCAGTCAGATTTTATCTTCTTTAGCTTCAAA
Source organism: Begonia masoniana (assembly GCA_022432975.1). Lineage (NCBI taxonomy): Eukaryota > Viridiplantae > Streptophyta > Magnoliopsida > Cucurbitales > Begoniaceae > Begonia > Begonia masoniana. The sequence continues at coordinate 34,882,937 of CM039509.1, forward strand.
CCGTGTAAAGAAAATAGTTTTGCATGAACTTTCGGGAAAACGTGTATGCATGAACAGTGTCTGAACTTAAGCTGGCAGATAACAGAAATAATACAACAAACAACAGAAAAATACAGACATCTCAGGACATAACTCTAACTTTTCTACCCAAAGCATCCCGACAGGACAGAAAACCTAGTACCTCCGAGATGTAGGGCCTTAAGAGCCAACCTACGGATATGAAATTACCTGTTGCTGCAGAGTTGATAGTCCTGAACGTCTCAGAAATGCTCGAACTTGAACATGCACGTTTAGAAAATAAACAATGTGCAAAAGCTAACAAATAAGTTAGAAGAATTTGTTACAACTCATTGAAACCCTTAGAAAACAAATCGGTGTGTTTTCATCCAAAAACAGTGAGTTTTTCCAAAGTATCACAATCCTGCACTCTAACCAAAACTCACTTTAAACTTGTCCCAACTCGTTAGCATTTAAAAGGTGCTTACCCTAGTAGAAAACAGAAAGGAGCCGAGGAGATCGAAGTAGCTTCGATAGCTGATTGTCGACTAGAAGAGAGAATGCCGAGAAGAGAATGGAGAGAAAGCAGAGAAGTGAAATGAAGAGGGTTTCACGTAGAAGGTGGAACTTAGCTTCTTCAACAAGTTGCCAGATGCCACTCAACCATTGGCTATCTCCCACCAACCTTAATTTCTCCCCGATTTACCCTTCCATGCATTTTAAACTTAGTGTTTAATTTAGTTACACATTAGTTTGGTTCTCCCCACACTAAATGCTCCAAAATTTACAATAAAATAGTTATTGTATTTATGGCAATTTAAATCCATACAATAATTCAACATATTATTACATGGCCAAAATGTCGGGTGTTACATTCCACCCACCTTAACAGAAATTTTGTCCCCAAAATTTACCTAAGCGAATAGCTCCGGATATTGGGCTCTAACATTCTCCTGTCTTTCCCACGTGTCTTCCTCCACATTATGATTTCGACACAAAACTTTCACCAATGGGACCACACGATTGCGCAACACTTTGAGTGACATATCCAATATCTGTATAGGCCTTTCTTCATAGGTCAGCATCGGCATGATATCAAAATCCACATGTTCCACAATCTGGGTTGGGTCTCGTACACATTTTCTCAGCATCGAAACATGGAAGACATTGTGAACTCCATCCATTGACGCTGGCAATTGTAGTCTGTAAGCCATGTTTCCCACATGCTTCAGGATGGGAAAAGGGCCAATAAATCGTGGGCTGAGCTTCCCTTTCTTACCAAATCTCATTACGCCCTTGAAAGGCGACACCTTCAGGAATACCTCATCGCCCACAGCGAACTCTAAGTCTCTTCTCCTGTGGTCCGCATAACTCTTCTGTCGACTCTGAGCAATTCTTATTCGTTGTTTGATAGCAGTTATCACCTCGGACATCTGCTGTAATATCTCAAGGCCAATAAGCTTGGTTTCTCCGACCTCATCCCAACACAATGGGGATCTACACTTCCTGCCATAAAAGAGCTTCATACGGAGCCATACCGATTGTAGCCTGGTAGCTGTTGTTAAAGGCGAAGTCTACCAGCAGCAAATATCTACTCTAAGGAGCATGAAATTCCAGCACGCACGACCTTAGCATATCCTCAAGTATTCAGATTGTTCTTTCAGACTGCCCGTCCGTCTGTGGATGAAACGCCGTGCTGAAATCCAACTTGGTGCCCAGAGAGTTTTGCAAACTTTTCCAAAACCTGGAAGTGAATCCGGGATCACGGTCTGAGACGATTGACACAGGAACGCCATGCAGTCTAACAATCTCACTGATGTACAGTTCGGCGTACTGATCCATGGAATACGTTGTCTTCACAGGTAGAAAGTGGGCCGACTTCGTCAACCTGTCCACTATGACCCAAATGCTATTATGGCCTTTAGCTGTTCTTGGAAGGCCAACAACAAAGTCCATTGTGATGTTCTCCCACTTCCATTCGGGAATCGGAAGAGGCTGAAGCGTTCCACTTGGTCGTTGATATTCAGCTTTGACTTGTTGACATATCATACAAGACTCCACATACTTGGCCACTTCATTCTTCATATTCGGCCACCAGAAGTGAAGTTTCAGGTCCTGATACATCTTTGTGCTTCCAGGATGCACAGAGAAAGAAGATGAATGGGTTTCAGATAAGATGTGCTTCCGTAGCTCTTCGTCTTTCGGAACATACCATATGTTTTTGAACTTCAGAACTCCATCTCCTGAATAACTGAAATCGGAAGAAGCCATTGGTACCTTGCCCACCATATCAGCCATCTCCTTTGAATTGATCTTCTGAGCTTCCTTAATTCGGTCCAGGACGGTGGGCCGTAGGGTTAAGTCTGCTAGTATGGCCGATAGCCCAGAAACTATCTCCATATCGAACTTCTGTATCTCCGTCCTCAAAGGCATTGATACGGCCGACATAACTGGTTGCATAGTAGCTGGCATCCTTCTTAGCGCATCGGCCACCACATTAGCTTTACCCAGGTGGTATTTAATCTCAACATCGTAGTCTTTCACAAATTCTAACCACCGTCTTTGTCTCATGTTTAGCTCTTTCTGGGTAAAGATGTACTTCAGGCTCTTGTGATCAGAAAACACCTCACAGGATTATCCGTACAAGTGGTGTCTCCATACTTTCAGTGCAAATACAACTGCCGCTAACTCAAGGTCGTGAGTAGGGTAGTTTTCTTCATGGCTCTTCAATTGTCGGGATGCGTATGCTACCACTTTCCCTTCTTGCATTAGTACACATCCCAGGCCAATCTTTGACGCATCACAGTATACGCTGAATTTACCGTCTTCAACTAGCAATACTAACAGAGGAGCAGTGGTTAATTTCTGCTTAAGTGTCTGAAAGCTCACCTCACATGCTTCAGACCACTTGAACTTGATTTCCTTCCTCGTTAAGCTGGTCATAGGCTTCGCTATCACAGAAAATTCCTTGATGAATTTCCTGTAATAACCAGCTAGTCCAATGAAACTCCGTACCTCACTAGCATTCCTCGGTCTTGGCCATTCCTTCACTGCCAGAATTTTGGCTGGATCCACAGACACTCCTTCAGCAGACACCACGTGGCCAAGGAAATTAATCCTGCTCAGCCAGAATTCACACTTTGATAGCTTGGCATATAGTTGATGCTGCCTCAGAGTCGATAGCACAATCGCCAAGTGCTCTTCATGCTCGGCCTCACTCCTGGAATAAACTAGGATATCGTCGATGAAAACGATTACAAATTTATCCAAGACATCTTGGAATATCCTGTTCATCAGGTCCATAAACGCTGCCGGAGCATTAGTTAATCCGAACGACATCACCAAGAATTCGTAGTGTCCGTATCGAGTCCTGAAGGCGGTCTTTGGAATGTCCTCAGGTCTGACCTTCAACTGGTAATTTCCGGAGCGTAAGTCAATCTTAGAAACACCCGAGCCCCTTGTAGTTGGTCAAATAAATCATCGATTCTCGGCAACGGGTACTTATTTCTGATAGTCAACTTGTTCAACTCACGGTAGTCAATACACATCCGTAGGGACCAATTCTTCTTCTTGACAAACAAGACGGGAGCACCCCACAGAGAGAAACTAGGGCGCACAAAGCCCTTGTTCACCAATTCCTTTAGCTGAGTCTTCAACTCCCTCAGCTCTATTGGCGCCATACGGTACGGATTCTTCGACACCGGTTCAGCACCAGGATACACATCGATCTTAAACTCTATCTCACGATCCGGTGGCAATCCCGGTAGGTCATCTAAGAAAACCTCAGGGAAGTCTCAAACCACCGGAATATTTTGAAGTTCGACCTCACCTTGTCTCTGAACATCTACTACGTGGGCAAGAAATCTGACACATCCTGACCTCATCAGCTGTTGAGCTTTCAAGGTGGATATAACAGACATAGTATGTTTCTTTGGTATTGCCTGATAGGAGAACTCTACTTCATTCGGGCGCTTAAAAGTCACGAGCCCGGTCCTACAGTCGATGGTGGCATGATGTCTAAATAGCCAGTCCATCCCCAGAATCACTTTGTATCCTTTCATATCGATGACGATAAGATTGGCATACAATTTTTGGTCTCCAACTAACACTATATCACCCTGCACTGCCTGCTCGGAGTGCATAAACTCTCCGGATGGTAGCATAACACTGTAGGGCTGATCTGACGATGCAAGGCACAAGTTCTCCCTACCCGCAAAGTCCATGGCCACAAATGAATGAGTGGCCCCTGTGTCTAACAAAGTATATGCAGGTATGTTACACACCAAAATTGTACCTGTAATTGCTGTGTGCAGATCAGCATCATTAACGTCCTCCATCATTGCAAAGACTCTTGGCACGGCCTGATTTTGTCTCGTGTCGGGTATCGGGTAATCACGGACGTGATGGCCTCCTTTGCCACATCGGAAGCAGCCACCCGTAAGAAGCCTGCAATCACCCTTGTGACTTTTCTGGCATCGTGGGCATACAGTGAGCTGAGGATCTCCCATCGGTCTCTTCCCTTTGTCTGGGTAAGTGATGGTCTCATTGGGCCTCTTAATGCCCCTGTTTTGTTGCTGATGAGGTTGAAAATTTTGGCCTCTTTGCTGTTGTTGTTGTTGTTGTTGAGGAACATTTCTAATAATCCCTCTTGGTGGATCTCTCTGTCTCTGGGACTTCATTTCTAAGGCCTCTAACTGATAAGCCTTGGCCACCACCTTCACATATGGTGCCTCATCAAACCCTCTTGTTGTGATTCCTCGCAGAAGGTCGATCTTTAACCCTTGAATGAACTGGTGTACCTTGTTCTCATCGGTGGCCACCAGGTGTGTTGCATATCGGGATAATGACTCAAATTTCTGAACATATTCAGCCACTGATCCATACTGTCGCGTCGAGAGAATTCAAGCAATTTCTCCTTCCTCACTCCACGGTCAAAGTATTTCTCGTAGAATATTCTCTTGGACCCTTCCCAGCTCAATGCCACTGTAGTCGACTGCACTGTGTCCCACTAAAATCCAGCCCTTTCGGTGAGATAGAATGTGGCACAAACAACTTTCTTGTTGTCTTCTACTTCTGCATAACTGAACATCTTCTCTATTGTTCGAATCCAAATCTCTGCGCGGGTCGGGTCTGTAGATAGTCCATCAAATGAAGGCTGCTGGAGTCGCCGGAATCTGTCTCCACTATTGTCTCGCGGCACATTATCACGATTGTTATTCCCATGGTTATTGTTTCTATCATCATCTCGGGCCATCATGCGTTCAACCATGCGTGACTGTGCACCCACCAGTTCGGTTAGTCAGTCTATGGTACGAGAGCTTTCACTTGACTCTTCCTGACGTCCTTTCACCATTTCTAATAAACCCTATAAACAAAATAACCTAATTTAATAAACAGAACTTTGACAGGAATTTAAACACTTACAGTTGGTGGAGCGATCTCACGTGGCGGATTGCGCAGTCAGACATTTCATAGAATCGGTTTTAAAATCTTGTCTCTCTGATACCATAACTGTGACGACCCAAAACCAAACCCGATCGGGGTCCGGGATCGAAGCCATCACTCCGGGACAGATAACAGAAAATGGGGACTATTTTTTTTTGTACATTAAACTTTTAAAACATTTACAGAGAGAGAGAAAGTTCTCTGGATTCGAAATCAAACGAGAAAACAGTTAACAGAATCGGAACGCAAAATGGATGATAGAAGAAAAGCATGAAGTGATGAAAACAAAAGTAAATAAACTGGCAGAAGGCATTGATGGAAAAGCAGGCATCGAGTGGAATCGGTGGATGCAAGTAGAAATGATACCGGAAGATTTAGGCAGATGACGTGGCCGGATGATGTGGATGACGTCATCGGAAGATGTAGGCAGCAGATGGGATCGGAATGTGTGATGACATCATCGGAAGATGTGATGACGTCATCGGCAGATACAGATAGTAAACGAAATCGGCAGAAGGTTATGACGTCAGCCAGAAGATGGGTGACGTCACCGGAAGATGCGTGCAGCAGTTGAAATCGGCAGAAGAAAAGCTATGGTGACGTCATCGGAAGAGGAGATGATGTCATCGGAAGATGAATGCAATAAACGGAATCGGCAGGAGCAAAACCTAAACAGAATTACTGTTTGGCGGTAGATGCAGATACGACAAAAGATGAACAGTGATAACCGGTGGATGTGAACCACAAACAGAATTGAGTTCACCGGTGGATGTAATCGGAAGACATAGTTTTAAAGACAAAGTTTGACAGCTTTTAACAGGAAGACTTACCAACAGAGAGCAGAAAAACATAAAACATGAAAGACTCAGATTCTCAAACCAATTCAAAACGTGGTTCTCGAGCACAACAGAAGGCATGAAAACTTCAGACTTCAGAGACTAATTTAAAAACATAACTTGAACACATGTTTAAAGGAACACGACAGGATTTTCAAGAAAACAGACTGCATGGATAACTCTAAAACAAGAAATCATCCATACACAAGCTGACAGATAATATCCCAAACAATTCCAGAATATTCAGAACATCATTCAACTGTAAAATACAGCACAAACAGAAAGCATGAGAGTTGTAAACCTTCGATGCCCGATTCTACACAAGGATGTAGAGCACTCTTTATAATTAACAGATTCAAAGGAAAAAAAAAAAAAAAAAAAAAAAAAAAAAAAAAAAAAAAAAAAAAAAAAAAAAAAAAAAAAAAAAAAAAAAAAAAAAAAAAAAAAAAAAAAAAAAAAAAAAAAAAAAAAAAAAAAAAAAAAAAAAAAAAAAAAAAAAAAAAAAAAAAAAAAAAAAAAAAAAAAAAAAAAAAAAAAAAAAAAAAAAAAAAAAAAAAAAAAAAAAAAAAAAAAAAAAAAAAAAAAAAAAAAAAAAAAAAAAAAAAAAAAAAAAAAAAAAAAAAAAAAAAAAAAAAAAAAAAAAAAAAAAAAAAAAAAAAAAAAAAAAAAAAAAAAAAAAAAAAAAAAAAAAAAAAAAAAAAAAAAAAAAAAAAAAAAAAAAAAAAAAAAAAAAAAAAAAAAAAAAAAAAAAAAAAAAAAAAAAAAAAAAAAAAAAAAAAAAAAAAAAAAAAAAAAAAAAAAAAAAAAAAAAAAAAAAAAAAAAAAAAAAAAAAAAAAAAAAAAAAAAAAAAAAAAAAAAAAAACAGACTGCATGGATAGTTCCAAAACCAGAAGTCATCCACGCACAAAGTAACAGATAATACTCCAAACAATTTTAGAATATTTAGAACATGAATTCAACTGTCAAATACAGCAGTTTTAAAAACTTAGACATTAAAATCTGTACATTGTTTTAAAATCTAAGGATCAGTACAGAACCTAACATATATTTGCAGACTTTCCCAAAACGGAAGTTTTTACAGAGTTATTACAACAAAGCCAGAATTTTCAGAAAACTTTACAGAATTTGTCTGGCTGCAGCAACCACACCCCCATGAGCTCGATTCACCAGCCACCTATTCATCAGACTGAGGCACAAAGTCCTCATTTTCAGGTTCGGTACCTACATCAGGGAGTTCACCTATGAGTCTAAAACTCAGTAAGAACATAACAGATATACAGTGATGCAAAATGCTATGCATGCGGTTTTCAGAAATACAGTGACAGTACAGAACATTACGTTTCAGTGGCAGAGGGGTATAAGTGGGGCTTATAGGAGAACTGGCGAACAGTGGGTGCACTATCAGGCACAAACAGTAATACGGTACAGTACAGAAACAGATCTGGAGGCCAGTCCCCGTCCCGCACTTAACCGGTACATTTCAGTCAGATTTTATCTTGTTTAGCTTCAAACCGTGTACAAAAAACAGTTTTGCATGAACTTTCGGGAAAACGTGTATGCATGAACGGTGTCTGAACTTAAGCTGTAGATAACAGAAATAATACAACAAACAACAGAAAAATACAGACATCTCAGGACATAACTCTAACTTTTCTACCCAAAGCAACCCGACAGGACAGAAAACCTAGTACCTCCGAGATGTAGGGCCTTAAGGGCCAACCTACGGATATGAACTTACCTGTTGCTGCAGAGTTGATAGTCCTGAGTGTCTCGAAAATGCTCGAACCTGAACATGGACATTGTAACACCCAGGAAATTCTTATAACGCGCGTAGCCTTAGATAGGTTATGTTAAGTAATAAATTAGAATGAAAATGTGGAAGAAGAATTTGAGAGAAAATAAAATAAGGTAATTGTTCAATAAATAGTTGTTTTAATTGATTTAAAAGAAAAGTAAGTAAATTTGGTTAAATTAATTGATTAATTAATTGGTGTTCGGATATTCGAAATGGAGAACTTAAGCTGGGTACGGGGAATTTACGAAAATTTATAAATTTAGAACGAGATTTAACGAAATTTTTAGAAGGATAGAATGGTAAGGTGAGTTTTATTAATATTATTAATTTAATACTATTATTATTATTATAAAAAAATAAAAATTTAAAACAACAGAATAGCCGAAGCTATTCTGTTGTTCGAGCGCCGAGCACCCGAGGGTGAAGAACAAAAGAGACGACGCGGGGGAGGTTCAACGCTGTTCACCGGCGATTGTCGACGTTTTCCGGTCAGGCGACGACGACGAACTAAAGGCTAACGTTTCCGGCCCGTCTCCGCGCACAAATCCGTCGGGTAAGTCAATTTCGCCCTGTTCTGTCTCTGTTCATGGCCGACGGTGACGAGCTCGATTAAGCTCCGATCACCGGCTGTTTTGGGCGGTCTTGGCTCGGGATTGCCGGACATTAGGTCGGCTCTAGTCGCCTGGCCGTGAGGAGCCAAATTTGGGCGAAAAATAGAGAATCCCGAATTGGGCATTTCGGGTTTCTTGTGTGAAACCTTGATTTTTCGTTAGATTATGGTAATTGGATGGTAGAGTGATTGATTGGTGAGAAATTGAGTGAGAATTGATGGAAATTTGGAAAAGGGAAAAATTCCCGGCTTAGGGCAGTTCGGGTTTTGCAATAATTGACCTAGCTACGGTCGTGTGTTTTACAATTCCTTTTGGCAGGTTAAAATAGGTTATTAGAGGAGTACATGGCCGCTGGAATCGTTCGATTCCGATATCCGACGCGAAAGTTACGCTTGTTTGAAGTTTCAGGTCGGTTTTTACCGAACCCAAATTAGTGGCCCGTTTAGTTAGATTTTGTGGTTTAGGTTTAAGATAGGATGATTTAGGGTGATTAGATAGAATGATTAACCAATAGGAATTTTGTAGAAAAGTCAAATTCATTAACCAATAGAAATGCTTATAAATGGAAATGGGGAAAAGTGATTGAAGATGGTCATTTATTGGTGTCTTCCACGTTGGAAATCAAAGGAATACAAGGGTGGGCTTAATGGTAATTTTACAAAAAATTAAAGAAATAAAAAGGGGAAAAAGGGTTGTCTTCTTCTTCACCCTTTCTCCAATATTCTAAACGGTGTACCACCACTTTAATTTCAACTCTCAACCTTCCTCAACTATATAACACTAAAAACTTAGAGAATAAACTTCGTACCCTAAGTTTTCAGTTCAAATATTCACGGGAATTACAGGTCAGATGAACAGTGTTGGATCATCTTCTTAGTTTCAGGGAACTAAAAGGCTGAGAGATAATTTAAATGACCAAAGAGAAGCGGAGAAGCCGCGAAAGCAACAAAGGAGAAATTTTCCGAAATGTCTCAAATGTTTGAAATATCATCCAGGAGAGTGCGGTCAGTATGAGGGAAGATGTTTTAATTGTTTTGGAGCTGACCATATTGCCCGAGATTGTCCAAAGCCAAAGACCAACCTGTGTTTCCATCACAACGAGTCTGGACACATAGCTAAGAATTGTCCTATAGGAACGAAGAGTCAGACTAAAGCAACACGCCGGATTTAATCATGATCTCAGGTATGGTACTTGTAGTTCAATGGCTGTTTTTTTTTTTGATAGACTGGGATGTGTTGTACATTTTGGTGATAGTGGTTTCGTAGTAAAGTTAGGTAATTAAAGTTAGCTTGATGTTGCTTGATAGGGTACTGTTAGGACTCTAGTAAGGGAAAAAGTAATGGCATGAGGGCAATTTAAGGCCGTTGATTTCGATAAGTACTTCATCCGAACAGTTTGAACTAATAAGATGAATAAGGTTGCTCTATGGTTAGAGTGAGCCAAGTAGCGCACCGAGCCGGGTGGGTTCGTGGGCGTTACACACGTTCAGAAAATAAACAAGCTGCAAAAGCTAACAAATAAGTTAGAAGAATTTGTTCCAACTCATTCAAACCCTTAGAAAACAAATCAGTGTGTTTTCATCCAAAAACAGTGAGTTTTACCAAAGTATCACAATCCTTCACTCCAACCAAAACTCACTTTAAACTTGTCCCAACTCGTTAGCATTTAAAAGGTGCTTACCCTAATAGAAAACAGAAAGGAGCCGAGGAGATCGAAGTAGCTTCGATAGCTGATTGTTGACTAGAAGAGAGAATGCCGAGAAGAGAATGGAGAGAAAGTAGAGAAGTGAAATGAAGAGGGTTTCACGTAGAAGGTGGAACTTAGCTTCTTCAACAAGTTGCCAGATGCCACTCAACCATTGGCTATCTCCCACCAACCTTAATTTCTCCCCGATTTACCCTTCCATGCATTTTAAACTTAGTGTTTAATTTAGTTACACATTAGTTTGGTTCTCCCCATACTAAATGCTCCAAAATTTACAATAAAATAGTTATTGTATTTATGGCAATTTAAATCCATACAATAATTCAACAGATTATTACATGGCCAAAATGCCGGTTGTTACACCGCCTGACTCGATCCTTGGCGGGGTTGAGAGGCCAGCCCTTGGGTTTGCTCTGCCTGTCTCATTGGATCGGACCAGGCTCGACTCGCTACCTGCCCATTAAACATCTTTACTTTGGACTTGTAGTTGACAACATTCTCAATAGAGAAATAGAGGGTTTTAGAGAGAGAAATAGAGTGAGATTCACATAAAATCTCCAATAATTTTAGCAAGTTAATCATTATTCAAATATTCAAAGTTTATAATTTATTTTAAAATTCAAACGTTTTTTCTTTCAATATTAAAAACTCATAAAAAAATCAGTATTAATATTATTGAATAAAAGAGACGAAGATTAATTCAATCTTTTTGTTGTTATCCCTATCTTAACTTGAATAATATTCGTTACCCACCAATGCACTTGGACTCTCTCTCAAGATTGTAAGATGATTTGAATTCTAAAACTTGAACATTTTAGTCTTATTTTTATTTACGTGAATTGATGATTTGATGATTCTCAATATTAAAATAAAATAAGATAATATTTATATTCCACTTCGGAATTTGAATTAAAAAAACAAATTGTTCTCCTAACTCGACTGAACTTACATAAACTCTTATTATTTATACCCCTAACAAGTGATTAAACTCAACACCCCAAATCCAGAACTAATCAAAGGTAATTGTTCTCCAAAGTCCTCCCAAAAGAATCAAACCCCAATGGAAAACCATATTCAAGACCCAACCGAAGTTCTCGATCACGCATCAGCCATCCCCGACGAGCTCTTGGTCGACGTTGTTTTAGTGAAGCGAGGAAAAGATTTGGTTTCTAAACAAGCTGCGATCTCTCAAACGTTGTTTCAGCAATCCCCCAACTCTGCAGCTTCGCAGATTTTCTCGCAGATTGGCGCGAAGTTCTTGCCGAAAGAACAAATATTCGTAGAACAGGCCATCTGTACGCACTCTGGTATAGTAAGAACCAACAACCTAAATCAAATCTACGTCTATATAGTAATCACGGATACATTCACAGAAGTCGACGGAGATGAAACTGTGACCCTTTGCACGCCGATGATTTTTTTGAAAAAGCCATGCGAGGGCATGAATGAACAATTCAAAAATTTTTCAGGATATTTGATGAGCAGAATTCAAAAAGTTGGAAGTAAGTTCAAGCTTCGTCTAAGGAAGGTCCATGAGACGATACAGAAATACGGAGATTCAATGTTGTACGAGGAGGTTAAGGAATATTCACATACTGGACAAGGTTGCTCGATTTGTTTGACAGATTATACGGTTGGGTCTCAAGCAATCCGACTACCTTGTGAACATTTGTTTTGCACCAAATGCATTCTTCTATGGTTGATTCGCAATGGGTCTTGCCCGCTTTGCCGCTACCAATTAATTCTGAAATCTCCAGCCCTTGTACAATGATAAGTTTCACAAATTCGAAAGATGTAGATTATTGTAGTCAGAGATAGTTTAGTTATACGTTATCAAATTGTAATCAGCATAATTTTTGTTCTTTAAACCTTGATTTTTTGTCTTGACACGTGAATTTGGGTTTTCTTGTTAATTAACTAATGGGCCTAACAAATCAAGTCTTGAACTATTTAAAACTTAACAAATCAACCTGGCGGCCACCCGACCACACCCATATTCTCGGTGTGCGAGGATCGGGGGGTCATTCTCCAGGGTCGAAGGGTTGTTCTAGGGTAGGGACCCCGTTCATTCTTCACTTTATAAATTAATTTGTAAAAAATATCAAACGATGTTCAATTTATTTGAAATTTTTACCACATGTTCACCACATAATGCGAAGATCATCTGAAAATTTTCGTGATTTTATAACATTTGTATGATTTATTATAATATTTTATAATCTAATTAACTAAAATTACAAATACATCGTACAAGTGTTATAAAATCACGAAACTTTCCAGATTATCTCTCCATGATGTGGTAAAAACTTCAAATAAATTAAATAACGTTTGATATTTTTTTAAAATTAATTTATAAAATGAAGAAGAAACTGTGGATTAATTTAAAACAAATATCAAATGATATTCAATTTACTTGAAATTTTTACCACAACATGGGAAGATAATCTGGAACGTTTCGTGATTTTATAACACTTGTATGATTTATTGTAATTTTAGTTAATTATTTTATAAAGTAATTATAATAAATCATATAATTGTTATAAATTCACAAAAACTTTCAGATTATCTTCCCATAATATGGTTAAGATGTGATAAAAATTTCAAATAAATTAAATATTGTTTGATATTTTTCAAAAATTAATTTATAGAGTGAAGAAGAAACAAGAGTCCTTATCCCAGAACGGCCCCCCCGATCTTGGAGAACGGCCAACCAATCTTGGCACACGGAGAAGGGGGGGTGATCGGGGGGTTGTTAGAAGTTGATTTGTTAAGTTTTGGATAGTTCTAGGTTTGATTTGTTAGGATTGTTAGTTTAAAGGGGTTTAAAAAAAAAACTAGTTACTGTGACGACCCCCGACCCGATCGGGGTCCGAGAAGCCATCACTCCGGGATATTCAAAACGGGTACTATTTTTTTTAAAAAACAAACAAAGCAGACTGAACTTTTTAAAACAAACGAACCCTTAAAAATTTGCAATGAGAGAAAATATTCTCTGGATTTGAAAGTAAAACGGGGAAACAACTAAAATCGAACTACAGGCATGAACCGCAGAAGACATCAGATTACTTGGAACGTTTAAATAAACGGCTGGATGGAACGACAGGCATTCAGAGGACAAGTGATAAAATCCATGCCGAGTGATCATAAATGCGAATATCACCTGGAAGGCCTAGTGGAAGCAGGCTCCTACAGTGAATCCCGGAATCGGGTGATTCTAGGGCAGAAGAAGTAATAAACTGGGGCAGAAGAATTACGGCAGATGACGTCAGGCGGAGCTAAGATGTAGCTACAACTGGGCGGAAGATTTGTGGTGGATGACGTTCTGGCGGAAGATTTAGGCTAAAGGCTGGAGCGTGGATGACGTCAGGCGGAAGATGTAGCTAAACTGGGCGGAAGATGTGGGTGGATGACGTCAGGCGGAAGATGTAGCTAAACTGGGCGGAAGATGTGGGTGGATGACGTCAGGCGGAAGATGTAGCTAAACTGGGCGGAAGATGTGGGTGGATGACGTCAGGCGGAAGATGTAAATAAAATGGGCGGAAGATGTGGGTGGATGACGTCAGGCGGAAGATGTAGCTAAACTGGGCGGAAGATGTGGGTGGATGACGTCAGGCGGAAGATGTAAATAAAATGGGCGGAAGATGTGGGTGGATGACGTCAGGCGGAAGATGTAAATAAAATGGGCGGAAGATGTGGGTGGATGACGTCAGGCGGAAGATGTAAATAAAATGGGCGGAAGAAGTAGGCAGATGACGTCAGGCGGAAGATGTAGCTAAACTGGGCGGAAGATGTGGGTGGATGACGTCAGGCGGAAGATGTAGCTAAACTGGGCGGAAGATGTGGGTGGATGACGTCAGGCGGAAGATGTAGCTAAACTGGGCGGAAGATGTGGGTGGATGACGTCAGGCGGAAGATGTAAATAAAATGGGCGGAAGATGTGGGTGGATGACGTCAGGCGGAAGATGTGGGTGGATGACGTCAGGCGGAAGATGTAAATAAAATGGGCGGAAGATGTGGGTGGATGACGTCAGGCGGAAGATGTAAATAAAATGGGCGGAAGATGTGGGTGGATGACGTCAGGCGGAAGATGTAAATAAAATGGGCGGAAGATGTGGGTGGATGACGTCAGGCGGAAGATGTAGCTAAACTGGGCGGAAGATGTGGGTGGATGACGTCAGGCGGAAGATGTGGGTGGATGACGTCAGGCGGAAGATGTAGCTAAACTGGGCGGAAGATGTGGGTGGATGACGTCAGGCGGAAGATGTGGGTGGATGACGTCAGGCGGAAGATGTAGCTAAACTGGGCGGAAGATGTGGGTGGATGACGTCAGGCGGAAGATGTGGGTGGATGACGTCAGGCGGAAGATGTAAATAAAATGGGCGGAAGATGTGGGTGGATGACGTCAGGCGGAAGATGTGGGTGGATGACGTCAGGCGGAAGATGTGGGTGGATGACGTCAGGCGGAAGATGTAGCTAAACTGGGCGGAAGATGTGGGTGGATGACGTCAGGCGGAAGATGTAGCTAAACTGGGCGGAAGATGTGGGTGGATGACGTCAGGCGGAAGATGTAGCTAAACTGGGCGGAAGATGTGGGTGGATGACGTCAGGCGGAAGATGTAAATAAAATGGGCGGAAGATGTGGGTGGATGACGTCAGGCGGAAGATGTAGCTAAACTGGGCGGAAGATGTGGGTGGATGACGTCAGGCGGAAGATGTAGCTAAACTGGGCGGAAGATGTGGGTGGATGACGTCAGGCGGAAGATGTAAATAAAATGGGCGGAAGATGTGGGTGGATGACGTCAGGCGGAAGATGTGGGTGGATGACGTCAGGCGGAAGATGTAGCTAAACTGGGCTGACGTCAGGCAGAAGATGTGGATGACGTCAGGCGGAAGATGTAAATAAAATGGGCGGAAGAAGTAGTTTTAAAGGCAGCGGTGGATGTGATTTCAAAGGCAGATGTAGATATGATTTTAAAGACAGCGGTGGATGTGATTTTTAAAAGCAGCGGTGGATGTGATTTTTAAAGGTAGCAGTGGATGTGATTTTTTATGGCAGCGGTAGATGTGATCTTAAAAGGCAGCGGTGGATGTGATCAAAAGATGTAGTTTTAAAGGCAGAATTGACAACATTTAACAGGAAGACATGTAAACAGGGAGCTTAAAACTGAAGGCATAAAAAGTTTCATACCCTCAAAACCCGATTCAAAACAAAGTTGTAAAACATGCTTTACAAATGACAAAGATTCAAGAAAACAAACTGCATGGATAGCTCTAAAATTCGAGACCATCCATGCACAACTTGAAAAGGAAGAATTCAAGCAGTTCCAGAATATTTCAAAACATATATACAACTGTTAATTACAGAGGTTTAAAAACTTAAACAACAAGACCAATACGTCATAAAATCCCAACAGAATTCCTAACAGAGTTTTAAAACCAAAAACACAGAATCCCAACAGAGTTTTCAGGTAATAAACTTTACTTTGAAAACTTCCCTCCCTCGGGTCAGAAACATGTCTGGCTGCCACAACCACCCCCAAAAGCTCGAGCCACCAGCCACTTATTCGTCGAATTGAGGCACAAAGTCCTCATCCACGTGATCCGTACCTACAACAGGGAGTTCACCTATGAGTCTAAAACTCAGTAAGAACAAGAATAAAAATACAGTGATGCATATGCTATGCATGAACTTTCAGAATACAGTGACAATACATTACATTACGTTTCACTGGCATAAGGGTATAAGTGGGGCTTATAGGAGAACTGGCAAGTGCACTATCAGGCACATAACAGATATACAGAACGGAACAGAACAGTAGGCCAGTCCCCATCCCACACTTAACCGATACATTACATTCATATTTTTATCTTTATTAACTTCAAAACGTGTGCAGAAAATATTTTTACATGAGCTTTCGGGAAAAACGTGTATGCATGGACATTTACAGTGCTTCAACTTAAAACAACAAATAGCAGAAATAAACGGCAGAAAAGAAAAGAAATACAGAAAACTCAGAACGAAACTCTAACTTATCTAGCCGAAACAACCCGACAGAAGTAAAACCTAGTATCTCTGTGTTGTAGGGCCTTAAGGGCCGATCTACACACATGAACTTACCTGTTATCCGAAAAGCAGCAAGCTTTGCTCGTGTAACCACGGTGATGCACGAACCTATGACGTGCACGAAAAAGGAAATTAAAAAAGCTGCAAATGCTAACTAATAACTTAGTAGAATAAGCTTCAAACTCCATTCAAACCTTTAGAAAACAAACCAACATGTTTTCATGCAAAACAATGAGTTCTCTCCAAATTATCGTAAACCCCAACTACAACAAAACTCACATTTTAACTTATTCAAACTCGTTAACTTTAGCAGTTTTTTACCTTAGGCAAAGAAACAGAAGAAAACTGAGGAGATCAAAGGAGCTTCGAAGGGCGTTTGTCGTCCGGAAGAGAGAAAACAGAGGGGAGTGGAAAGAAGTAAATGAGAAATGAGAGTTTCACGTAGGAGGAAAGAGAAGAAGAACATGGCCTCTTTAGCAAGTTACCAAGTGTCAAGCCACCATTGGCCATCCCCCACCAACCTTAATTGGCTCCCTATTTTGCCCTTCCATTGGTTTTTAACTATATTACTATTTAGTTTCCTCAAATCGATTTTACGATTCACCCACATTCAATTGAAACTATCGGTAAACTCATAAAATATACATTGTATATATATATTCCCATTAATTCTATCTAATAATTCAAGGAATATTTATATGGCAAAATTGCCGGGTGTTACATTCCACCCACCTTAATAGAAATTTTGTCTCCAAAATTTGCCTAAGCAAAGAGGTCCGGATATTGGATCCTAACATCTTGTTGTCTTTCCCATGTGGCTTTCTCTACAAAACCTTCACCAATGGGACTACCTTGTTGCGCAACACCATGAGTGAAGTATCCAATATCTGTATGGGCCTTTCTTCATATGTCAGCGTCGGCATGATATCAAAGTCCACATGTTCTACGATCTTGGTTGGATCTCGTACACATTGTCTCAGCATCGAAACATGAAAAACATTGTGCACTCCATCCATTGACGCTGGCAACTGCAGTTTGTAGGTCCATGCTTCCCACACGCTGCAAAATGGGAAAAGGGCCAATGAACCATGGGCTGAGCTTTTCTTTCTTACCCAATCTCATTACGCCCTTGAAAAGCGACACTTTCAAGAATACTTCATCGCCCTCAGCGAACTCTAAGTCTCTTCTTCTATGGTCCGCATAACTCTTCTGTCGACTCTGACAATTTTTATTCGTTGTTTGATAGCTGCAATCACCTCGGACATCTGCTGTAATAACTCAGGGCGATAAGCTTGGCTTCTCCTACTTCATCCCAACATAATGGAGATCTGCACTTCCTGCCATAAAGAGCTTCATATGGAGCCATACCGATCGTAGCCTGGTAGCTATTGTTGTAATTGAACTCCACAAGTAGCAAATATCTACTCCAAGGAGAATGAAATTCCAGCACACACGACCTTAACATATCCTCCAGTATCTGGATCGTTCTCTCGGACTGTCCGTCAGTCTGTGGATGAAAGGTTGTGCTGAAGTTCAACTTTGTACCCAATGAGTTCTGCAAACTTCTCCAAAACTTGGAAGTGAATCTGGGATCCCGGTCTGAGACGATCGACACAGGAATACCATGCAGCTTAATAATCTCGTTAATATACAGCTCTGCGTACTGATCCATAGAGTACGTCGTCTTCACAGGTAGAAAATGGGTCGACTTTGTCAATCTGTCTACTATGACCCATATGCTATTATGGCCTTTTGCCATCCTTGGTAGGCCAACAACAAAGTCCATAGTGATATTCTCCCACTTCCATTCGGGGATCGGAAGAGGCTGAAGCATTCCACCTTGTCGTTGATGTTCAGCTTTGACTTGTTGACATATCATGCAAGACTAGAAAAGGAGGTGTCTTATGACGCCATACTCTCTACATATTTGGCTACTTCATTCTTCATATTCGGTCACCAAAAGTGAAGTTTCAAGTCTTGATACATCTTTGTGCTTCCAGGATGCAAAGAGAAAGAAGATGAGTGGGCTTCCGACAAGATGTTCTTCCGTAGCTCTTCGTCTCTCGGAACATACCACCTATCTTTGAACTTCAGAATTCCATCTCCCGAATAACTGAAATCGGAAGAAGCCATAGGTAACTTGCTTACTATATCAGCCATTTCTTTTGAACTGGTCTTCTGGGCTTCCTTAATTTGGTCCAGGACAGGTGGGCCGTAATGTCAAGTCCGCTAGCATGGTTGATAGCCCAGAAACTATCTCCATATCAAACTTCTGTATCTCTATCCTCAAAGTCATTGATACTGGCTAACATAGCCGGTTGCATAGTAGCTGGCATCTTGCTCAATGCATCAGCTACCACATTAGCTTTACCAGGGTGGTATTTAATCACAACATCGTAATCTTTCACAAATTCTAACCACCGTCTTTGTCTCATGTTTAACTCTTTCTAGGTAAATATGTACTTCAGGCTCTTGTAATCAGAAACCACCTCACATGATTGTCCGTACAAGTGATGTCTCCATACTTTCAGCGCAAACACAACTACCGCTAACTCAAGGTCATGTGTAGGGTAGTTTTGTTCATGGTTCTTCAATTGTCTGGATGCGTATGCCACTAATTTCCCTTCTTGCATTAATACACATCCCAAGCCGACCTTGGACGCATCACAGCATATGTTGAATTTACCGTCTTCAACTGGCAATACTAACAGAGGAGCAGTGGTTAATTTCTGCTTAAGTGTCTGAAAACTCACATCACAAGCTTCAGACCACTTGAACGTGATGTATTTCCTCGTTAAGCTGGTCATAGGTTTCGCCATCACAGAAAATCCCTTGATAAACTTTCTGTAATAACCAGCTAACCCGATGAAACTTCGTACCTCACTAGCATTTCTCGGTCTCGGCCATTCCTTCACTGCCAGAATCTTGGCTGGATCCACGGACACTCCTTCTGCCGACACCACATGGCCTAGGAAGTTAATCCTGCTCAACCAGAATTCACATTTCGACAACTTGGCATAAAACCGGTGCTATTTCAGAGTCGATAGCACAATTGCCAAGTGCTCCTCGTGCTCGGCCTCACTTTTGGAGTAAATCAGGATGTTGTCGAGGAAGACGATTACAAATTTATCCAAGAAGTCTTGGAATATCCTGTTCATCAAGTCCATAAATGCCGCCGGGGCATTAGTCAATCCAAAAGGTATTACCAAGAACTCGTAGTGTTCGTACCGGGTCCTGAAGGCGGTCTTTGGAATATCATCAGCCCTGACCTTCAACTGGTAATAACCAGAGCGCAAGTCAATTTTTGAAAATACCCGAGCCCCTTGTAGTTGATCAAATAGATCGTCGATCCTAGGCAACGGGTACTTATTTTTTATGGTCAACTTGATCAACTCATGGTAATCAATACACATACGTAGGGACCCATCTTTCTTCTTGACAAACAAGACGGGAGCACCATACAGAGAGAAACTAGGGCGCACAAAACCCTTGTCTACCAATTCCTTTAGCTGAGCCTTCAACTCCCTCAGCTCTATTGGCGCCATACAGTATGGATTCTTCGATACCAGTTCAGCACCAGGATATACGTCAATCTCAAATTCAATCTCACGATCCGGTGGCAATCCTGGTAAGTTATCTAAGAAAACCTCCGGGAAGTTTCGAACTACTGGAATATTTTGAAGTTCGACCTCACCTAGCCTTTGAACATCAATTACGTGAGTAAGAAATCCGACGCATCCTGACTTCATCAGCTGTTGAGCCTTCAAGGAGGATATAACAGGCGTACTGTGTTTCTTTGGTATTGCCTGATAAGAGAACTCATTCTCGTTCGGGCGCTTAAACGATACAAGCCTGGACCTGCAGTTGATGGTGGCATAATGTCTAAATAGTCAATCTATCCCTAGAATCACATCGTATCCTCTTATACCGATAACGATAAGATTGGCATACAACTTCTGGTCTCCTACTGACACTATATCACCCCGTACAACCTGCTCGGAGTGCATAAACTCTTCGGATGATAGCATAATGCTGTAGGACTTATCTGACAACGTACTACAAAACTTCCCTCTAACCACGAAGCCCACTACCACAAACGAATGTGTGGCCCCCGTGTCCCACAAGGTATAAGCAGATGCATCACATACTGAAATTGTACCTGTAATTGCTATGTGCTGGGCGGTATCATCATCATCCTCTATCATCGCAAAAACTCTTGGTACAGCCTGGTTTGGTCTCATGTCCGGTACTGGGCAATCTCGGACGTGATGGCCCTCTTTGCTACATTGGAAGCACTGGCCGGTAATGAGTCTGCATTTGCCCCTATGAATTTTCTGGCATCGCGGGCATACTGAAAGTTGAGGAGCCCCCATTGGTCTTTTTCCCTTGTCTTGATAAGTGGTGGTCTCATTGGGCCTCTTAATGCCCCTGTTCTGTTGCTGTTGAGGTTGCAAATTTTGACCCATTTGTTGTTGTTGTTGTTGTTGTTGTTGTTGTTGTTGTTGAGGGGCATCACGGGGAAATCTCTTCGACGAATCTCTCTGTCTCTAGGACTTTATTTCTAAGGCCTCCAACTGATAAGCCTTGGCCACCACTCTCGGGTACGGTGCCTCATCAAATCCCCCAGTTGTAATCCCCCATAAAAGGTCTATCTTCAGGCCCTGAATAAACTGGTGTACCTTATTCTCATCGGTGGCCACCAAATGTGTTGCATAGCGGGACAATGACTCAAACTTCTGAACGTATTCAGCCACTGATCCGTATTGTCGTAGCCGAGAGAATTCAACCAACTTTTCCTTCCTCACACTGCGGTCGAAATACTTCTCGTAAAAGATATTCTTGAATCCTTCCCAGCTTAATGCCATAGTAATTGACCGCACTGTGTCCCACCAAAATCCAGTATTCTTTGTGAGATGAAAAGTGGCACATGTAACCTTCTTGCTCTCCTCCACCTCAGCATAGTTGAACATTTATACAATCTGCCGAATCCATTCCTCAGCGTGAGCTGGGTCCGTCGATAATCCATCAAACATCAGCGGTTGAACTCGCCGGAACCTCTCTCCACTAGAGTCACTTGGAGCATTACCATGATTGTTATTTTCGTTATCTTCCCTGGCCATCAAACGTTCCACCATGTGGGACTGTACACCCACCAGCTCGGTTAAGCGATCTATGGCCCTGGAACTATCGCTTGCTTAATCCTGGTGTCCTCTCATCCATTTCTAAGAAAATCCTATAAATAGAATAACTAAATTTAATAAATAGAACTTTGACGGGAACTTAAACACTTACAGTCGGTGTGAAGCGATCTCTCGTGGCAGGTTGCTCAACAAGACATTTACCCAGAACCGCTTTTAAAACCTGGTGGCTCTGATACCATAACTGTGACGGCCTCCGACCCGATCGGGATCCGAGGAGCCATCACTCCGGGACATTCAAAATGGGGACTATTTTTTTTTAAAAACAAACAAAGCAGACTGAACTTTTTAAAACTAACCAACCCTTAAAACTTTACAGAGAGAGAAAACATTCTCTGGATTTGAAAGTAAAATGGGGAAACAACTAAAATCGAACTACAAGATGAACGGCATAAGAAATCAGAATACTTGGAACGTTAAAATAAAAGGCTGGATGGACGACGGGCATGAAGAGGACAACGTGATAAAATACATGCAGTGATCATAAATGAGAAATATAAACTAGAAGGTATATTGGAAGAAGGCTACAGTGAATAACGAAATTGGGTGATCTAGGGCAGAAGAAGTAAATAAACTGGGGCGGAAGAAGTAGGCAGATGATGTCAGGCGGAAGATGTAGCTAAACTGGGCGGAAGATGTGGGTGGATGACGTCAGGCGGAAGATGTAAATAAACTGGGCGGAAGAAGTAGTTTTAAAGGCAGCGGTGGATGTGATTTCAAAGGCAGCAGTAGATGTGATTTTAAAGACAACGGTGGATGTGATTTTAAAAGACAGTGGTGGATGTGATTTTTAAAGGCAGCGGTGGATGTGATTTTTAAAGGCAACGGTAGATGTGTTCTTAAAAGGTAGCGGTGGATGTGATCGGAAGATGTAGTTTTAAAGGCAGAATTGACAACATTTAACAGGAAGACATGTAAACAGGGAGCTTAAAACAGAAGGCATAAAAAGTTTCAGACCATCAAAACTCAATTTAAAACAAAGTTGTAAAACATGCTTTACAAATGACAGAGATTCAAGAAAACAAACTACATGGATAGCTCTAAAATTCGAGACCATCTATGCACAACTTGAAAAGGAAGACTCAAGCAGTTCCAGAATATTTCAAAATATATATACAACTGTTAATTACAGAGGTTTAAAAACTTAAACAACAAGACCTATACATCATAAAATCCCAACAGAATTCCCAATAGATTTTAAAACCAAAAACACAGAATCCCAACAAAGTTATCAAGAAATAAACTTTACTTTGAAAACTTCCCTCCCTTGGGTTAGAAACATGTCTGGCTGCCACAACCACCCCCGAAAGCTCGAGCCACCAGCCACTTATTCGTCAGATTGAGGCACAAAGTCCTCATCCACGTGATCCGTACTTACAACAGGGAGTTCACCTATGAGTCTAAAACTCAGTAAGAACAAGAATAAAAATGCAGTGATGCATATGCTATGCATGAACTTTCAGAATACAGTGAAAGTACATTACATTACGTTTCACTGGCAGAGGGGTATATGTAACGCCCCCGAACCCGCCCTGGTTCGGTGCGCTACTTTGCTATGCTATCCCGCGTTTAAAACATAATTTAAAATAAAATTGACACAGCATAATTTAAAGCTAAGTCCCTCAAAACTCTCTTACGTCGTACCTAGCTGCCTAAACTCACTAATTTCCCTTAATCCTAACCTTTTAGCACCACGGTTTCCTTCCCGAAAATTTCGGCAAAGTAACGCTTGAAAATGGTGCCTCTAAAATGCTAAGTACCTGCATAAAATCCAATCCCAACCAATCCAGAATATTCCTAACCATCTAAACAACCTATGAAATCTCCAACAATTAACCAAAATGAAGAAAACCCACAATACAGGGTAACACATTCCCATCATTTCTACAACCATACATCTACAATAAACTATCGAAATACAAAGTCCCACATTCTCCAGAAGACCATGGATGAGTCGCCCCGACAACTGCCCGCACCGGCGTACAGCGTACATCAACGACTGCGTCCCAATCCTAGCTTTCCTCGTAGCTCTAACCTGTACTCCTGTCATCACCTACACCACAGAACACACACACATACGTAAGCTTACGCTTAGCAAGTAATGAATATCGAATATAAACATGCACAATGCACGCACAATGTAAATATGCACCATGAACCCACAACCCCCTACCACATGCCAATTCCACTCACTCTGCTGCTTCTTACTAATGCACGTTAGCAATGAGACGTTAAACTCTATAGTGCCACTTGCACTTTAACACCGAGGAGTTCAACCCTATAGGCCTACTTTCAATTTAACATTGAGACGTTAAATCCTCGAGTGCGTCATGCACTTTAACATCGAGGCATTTAACTCTCTAGTGCCACTTGCACTTTAACATCGAGACGTTAAATCCTCTAGTGCGTCATGCACTTTAAATCGAGGTATTTAACTCTCTAGTGCCATTTGCACTTTAACATCGAGACGTTAAATCCTCTAGTGCGTCATGCACTTTAACATCGAGGCATTTAACTCTCTAGTGCTTCCTACACTTTAACATCGACACGTTAAATCCTCTAGTGCGTCATGCACTTTAACATCGAGGCATTTAACTCTCTAGTGCCACTTGCACTTTAACACCGAGACGTTAAATCCTCTAGTGCATCATGCACTTTAACATCGAGGCATTTAACTCTCTAGTGCCACTTGCACTTTAACATCGAGACGTTAAATTCTCTAGTGCGTCATGCAATTTAACATCGAGGCATTTATCTCTCTAGTGCCACTTGCACTTTAACATCGAGACGTTAAATCCTCTAGTGCGTCATGCACTTTAACATCGAGGCATATAACTCTCTAGTGCCACTTGCACTTTAACATCGAGACATTTTAACTCCTCTAGTGCCGATCATTGCACCACTTTAACATCGACGGCATATAACTCCTCTAGTGCGTCACTTGCACTTTAACATCGAGGCCATTTTAACTCTCTAGCTGCCCACTTTGCCACTTAACATATCGAGACGTTAAACTCCTTCTAGGTGTCCCGTCATGCACTTTAACATCGAAGGCCCATTTAACTCTCTAGTGCCATTTGCACTTTAACATCGAGGCATTTAACTCTCTAGTGCCATTTGCACTTTAACATCGAGGCATTTAACTCTCTAGTGCCACTTGCACTTAACATCGAGACGTTAAATCCTCTAGTGCGTCATGCACTTAACATCGAGGCATTTAACTCTCTAGTGCCACTTGCACTTAACATCGAGACGTTAAATCCTCTAGTGCGTCATGCACTTTAACATCGAGGCATTTAACTCTCTATTGCCACTTGCACTTTAACATCGAGGCATTTAACTCTCTAGTGCCACTTGCACTTTAACATCGAGACGTTAAATCCTCTAGTGCGTCATGCACTTTAACATCGAGACGTTAAATCCTCTAGTGCGTCATGCACTTTAACATCGAGGCATTTAACTCTCTAGTGCCACTTGCACTTAACATCGAGACGTAAATCCTCTAGTGCGTCATGCACTTAACATCGAGACGTTAAATCCTCTAGTGCGTCATGCACTTAACATCGAGACGTTAAATCCTCTAGTGCGTCATGCACTTTAACATCGAGGTATTTAACTCTCTAGTGCCATTTGCACTTTAACATCGAGACGTTAAATCCTCTAGTGCGTCATGCACTTTAACATCGAGGCATTTAACTCTCTAGTGCCACTTGCACTTAACATCGAGACGTTAAATCCTCTAGTGCGTCATGCACTTAACATCGAGACGTAAATCCTCTAGTGCGTCATGCACTTTAACATCGAGGCATTTAACTCTCTAGTGCCACTTGCACTTAACATCGAGACGTTAAATCCTCTAGTGCGTCATGCACTTAACATCGAGACGTTAAATCCTCTAGTGCGTCATGCACTTAACATCGAGGCATTTAACTCTCTAGTGCCACTTGCACTTTAACATCGAGGCATTTAACTCTCTAGTGCCACTTGCACTTTAACATCGAGACGTTAATCCTCTAGTGCGTCATGCACTTTAACATCGAGGCATTTAACTCTCTAGTGCCACTTGCACTTTAACACCGAGACGTTAAATCCTCTAGTGCATCATGCACTTTAACATCGAGGCATTTAACTCTCTAGTGCCACTTGCACTTTAACATCGAGACGTTAAATCCTCTAGTGCGTCATGCACTTTAACATCGAGGCATTTAACTCTCTAGTGCCATTTGCACTTTAACATCGAGACGTTAAATCCTGTAGTGCGTCATGCACTTTAACATCGAGACGTTAAATCCTCTAGTGCGTCATGCACTTAACATCGAGACGTTAAATCCTCTAGTGCGTCATGCACTTTAACATCGAGACGTTAATCCTCTAGTGCGTCATGCACTTAACATCGAGGCATTTAACTCTCTAGTGCCACTTGCACTTAACATCGAGACGTTAAATCCTCTAGTGCGTCATGCACTTAACATCGAGGCATTTAACTCTCTAGTGCCACTTGCACTTTAACATCGAGACGTTAAATCCTCTAGTGCGTCATGCACTTTAACATCGAGGCATTTAACTCTCTAGTGCCACTTGCACTTTAACATCGAGACGTTAAATCCTCTAGTGCGTCATGCACTTTAACATCGAGGCATATAACTCTCTATTGCCACTTGCACTTAACATCGAGGCATTTAACTCTCTAGTGCCACTGCACTTTAACATCGAGACGTTAAATCCTCTAGTGCGTCATGCACTTTAACATCGAGGCATTTAACTCTCTAGTGCCACTTGCACTTTAACATCGAGACGTTAAATCCTCTAGTGCGTCATGCACTTAACATCGAGGCATTTAACTCTCTAGTGCCACTTGCACTTTAACATCGAGACGTTAAATCCTCTAGTGCGTCATGCACTTTAACATCGAGGCATTTAACTCTCTAGTGCCACTTGCACTTTAACATCGAGACGTTAAATCCTCTAGTGCGTCATGCACTTTAACATCGAGGCATTTAACTCTCTAGTGCCATTTGCACTTTAACATCGAGGCATTTAACTCTCTAGTGCCACTTGCACTTTAACATCGAGGCATTTAACTCTCTAGTGCCACTTGCACTTTAACATCGAGGCATTTAACTCTCTAGTGCCACTTGCACTTTAACATCGAGGCATTTAACTCTCTAGTGCCACTTGCACTTTAACATCGAGACGTTAAATCCTCTAGTGCGTCATGCACTTTAACATCGAGGCATTTAACTCTCTAGTGCCACTTGCACTTTAACATCGAGGCATTTAACTCTCTAGTGCCACTTGCACTTTAACATCGAGGCATTTAACTCTCTAGTGCCACTTGCACTTTAACATCGAGGCATTTAACTCTCTAGTGCCACTTGCACTTTAACATCGAGGCATTTAACTCTCTAGTGCCACTTGCACTTTAACATCGAGACGTTAAATCCTCTAGTGCGTCATGCACTTTAACATCGAGACGTTAAATCCTCTAGTGCGTCATGCACTTTAACATCGAGACGTTAAATCCTCTAGTGCGTCATGCACTTTAACATCGAGGCATTTAACTCTCTAGTGCCACTTGCACTTTAACATCGAGGCATTTAACTCTCTAGTGCCACTTGCACTTTAACATCGAGACGTTAAATCCTCTAGTGCGTCATGCACTTTAACATCGAGACGTTAAATCCTCTAGTGCGTCATGCACTTTAACATCGAGACGTTAAATCCTCTAGTGCGTCATGCACTTTAACATCGAGGCATTTAACTCTCTAGTGCCACTTGCACTTTAACATCGAGACGTTAAATCCTCTAGTGCGTCATGCACTTTAACATCGAGGCATTTAACTCTCTAGTGCCACTTGCACTTTAACATCGAGACGTTAAATCCTCTAGTGCGTCATGCACTTTAACATCGAGACGTTAAATCCTCTAGTGCGTCATGCACTTTAACATCGAGACGTTAAATCCTCTAGTGCGTCATGCACTTTAACATCGAGGCATTTAACTCTCTAGTGCCACTTGCACTTTAACATCGAGACGTTAAATCCTCTAGTGCGTCATGCACTTTAACATCGAGACGTTAAATCCTCTAGTGCGTCATGCACTTTAACATCGAGACGTTAAATCCTCTAGTGCGTCATGCACTTTAACATCGAGGCATTTAACTCTCTAGTGCCACTTGCACTTTAACATCGAGACGTTAAATCCTCTAGTGCGTCATGCACTTTAACATCGAGACGTTAAATCCTCTAGTGCGTCATGCACTTTAACATCGAGACGTTAAATCCTCTAGTGCGTCATGCACTTTAACATCGAGACGTTAAATCCTCTAGTGCGTCATGCACTTTAACATCGAGGCATTTAACTCTCTAGTGCCACTTGCACTTTAACATCGAGGCATTTAACTCTCTAGTGCCACTTGCACTTTAACATCGAGGCATTTAACTCTCTAGTGCCACTTGCACTTTAACATCGAGGCATTTAACTCTCTAGTGCCACTTGCACTTTAACATCGAGGCATTTAACTCTCTAGTGCCACTTGCACTTTAACATCGAGACGTTAAATCCTCTAGTGCGTCATGCACTTTAACATCGAGGCATTTAACTCTCTAGTGCCACTTGCACTTTAACATCGAGGCATTTAACTCTCTAGTGCCACTTGCACTTTAACATCGAGGCATTTAACTCTCTAGTGCCACTTGCACTTTAACATCGAGACGTTAAATCCTCTAGTGCGTCATGCACTTTAACATCGAGACGTTAAATCCTCTAGTGCGTCATGCACTTTAACATCGAGGCATTTAACTCTCTAGTGCCACTTGCACTTTAACATCGAGACGTTAAATCCTCTAGTGCGTCATGCACTTTAACATCGAGGCATTTAACTCTCTAGTGCCACTTGCACTTTAACATCGAGACGTTAAATCCTCTAGTGCGTCATGCACTTTAACATCGAGGCATTTAACTCTCTAGTGCCACTTGCACTTTAACATCGAGGCATTTAACTCTCTAGTGCCACTTGCACTTTAACATCGAGACGTTAAATCCTCTAGTGCGTCATGCACTTTAACATCGAGACGTTAAATCCTCTAGTGCGTCATGCACTTTAACATCGAGACGTTAAATCCTCTAGTGCGTCATGCACTTTAACATCGAGGCATTTAACTCTCTAGTGCCACTTGCACTTTAACATCGAGACGTTAAATCCTCTAGTGCGTCATGCACTTTAACATCGAGGCATTTAACTCTCTAGTGCCACTTGCACTTTAACATCGAGACGTTAAATCCTCTAGTGCGTCATGCACTTTAACATCGAGACGTTAAATCCTCTAGTGCGTCATGCACTTTAACATCGAGACGTTAAATCCTCTAGTGCGTCATGCACTTTAACATCGAGGCATTTAACTCTCTAGTGCCACTTGCACTTTAACATCGAGGCATTTAACTCTCTAGTGCCACTTGCACTTTAACATCGAGACGTTAAATCCTCTAGTGCGTCATGCACTTTAACATCGAGGCATTTAACTCTCTAGTGCCACTTGCACTTTAACATCGAGACGTTAAATCCTCTAGTGCGTCATGCACTTTAACATCGAGACGTTAAATCCTCTAGTGCGTCATGCACTTTAACATCGAGACGTTAAATCCTCTAGTGCGTCATGCACTTTAACATCGAGACGTTAAATCCTCTAGTGCGTCATGCACTTTAACATCGAGGCATTTAACTCTCTAGTGCCACTTGCACTTTAACATCGAGGCATTTAACTCTCTAGTGCCACTTGCACTTTAACATCGAGGCATTTAACTCTCTAGTGCCACTTGCACTTTAACATCGAGGCATTTAACTCTCTAGTGCCACTTGCACTTTAACATCGAGACGTTAAATCCTCTAGTGCGTCATGCACTTTAACATCGAGGCATTTAACTCTCTAGTGCCACTTGCACTTTAACATCGAGGCATTTAACTCTCTAGTGCCACTTGCACTTTAACATCGAGGCATTTAACTCTCTAGTGCCACTTGCACTTTAACATCGAGACGTTAAATCCTCTAGTGCGTCATGCACTTTAACATCGAGACGTTAAATCCTCTAGTGCGTCATGCACTTTAACATCGAGGCATTTAACTCTCTAGTGCCACTTGCACTTTAACATCGAGGCATTTAACTCTCTAGTGCCACTTGCACTTTAACATCGAGGCATACAACTCTCTATGCTACCCCAATCGAGTAATCCTAAGATACTAATGAGTACACTTCTTACCCTAAGTCCTCAATTTCAATTTCTCTTCTACTCTATCATCTCCTTTCTAATTTATCACTCCTATTTATTACCTTTAATTTACTCAATCCTTACCTATACTTCAAACTTTTATACCTTAATTCTCAATATCCTCTAAGTTCTTCAACTTCATACAAAATACTCAATTTCTACCGGCTCTCTCTCTCATAGATAATTAATCTCATCACTTCTTTCTTTCCTATGTCCGTCCAAAATCTAGAATATAATCTAATCGTTCTTCTAGCTTACATCTCTCAACCTCTACTAATACTCGAGTTCTCATTCACATTTAAGCTCGCCAACTCTTAAACTTATGCACTCTTCTAATCTATTTACGACATCAGCAGTTTCAACAGTTTCGACTTCGTTACATACGAGTCGAACCTATAAACTTTCTAACTTAACATTATCCCTAAATCACTCACACACTTTTAGTGCAATATCTCGTTCCTCCTATTTGAAATTCTCTAATTCCTCAGATCTTACACTACTAATTACTTAAGGTTCAGACCTCAAAGTCTAACTTTCTCCTTTCTATAGTATACGGCTTCTAATAGTATACGACTTCTAATTCCTTCCCAAATTTCTTAACACTAATACAAATATTTTCTTAACTCTCTTTACAATACGTCGCCTAACTTATTTGAACTCTCAATGTATTCTCAATCACGAAAACAATCAAAAACTCAATCAATAAACTTCTTATCCTAAATCCTCAAGTTTCAACTTCCCTTCGATCTTACTATCGCATCTTACACCTATTTACCTCGAATTATCATTCTAACATCATTCACATAATCCGAATTCTCACTACCTAAATATGCACTCGAAGTACTAACTAAGTTTTCATTCACTCCAATTTGTCAACTCTCTATGACTCTAAGTTGGGTCATTCTAAACTATAGACTTCTTTACTTTTCTAATCCCAAATTCATCAACACTTACATACTATCTTAACCTCATATCTCCTAAAATACAGTAATACCGTAACACTAAAAACTTAGTACATAAACATCTTACCCAAAATCCTTAAGCTTTAACTTCCTTTCTACTCTACCGTCTCATTCCTAACATATCACTCTTATCTCTTACACTTACTTATATCTCGAACAATCCTGACATTTAATTAGTTAATTCCAACATAACCCTCCGTTTATCTAATCTCTAGTGCCACTTGCACTTTAACATCGAGGCATTTAACTCTCTAGTGCCACTTGCACTTTAACATCGAGGCATTTAACTCTCTAGTGCCACTTGCACTTTAACATCGAGGCATTTAACTCTCTAGTGCCACTTGCACTTTAACATCGAGGCATTTAACTCTCTAGTGCCACTTGCACTTTAACATCGAGGCATTTAACTCTCTAGTGCCACTTGCACTTTAACATCGAGACGTTAAATCCTCTAGTGCGTCATGCACTTTAACATCGAGACGTTAAATCCTCTAGTGCGTCATGCACTTTAACATCGAGGCATTTAACTCTCTAGTGCCACTTGCACTTTAACATCGAGACGTTAAATCCTCTAGTGCGTCATGCACTTTAACATCGAGACGTTAAATCCTCTAGTGCGTCATGCACTTTAACATCGAGACGTTAAATCCTCTAGTGCGTCATGCACTTTAACATCGAGACGTTAAATCCTCTAGTGCGTCATGCACTTTAACATCGAGGCATTTAACTCTCTAGTGCCACTTGCACTTTAACATCGAGACGTTAAATCCTCTAGTGCGTCATGCACTTTAACATCGAGGCATTTAACTCTCTAGTGCCACTTGCACTTTAACATCGAGACGTTAAATCCTCTAGTGCGTCATGCACTTTAACATCGAGACGTTAAATCCTCTAGTGCGTCATGCACTTTAACATCGAGACGTTAAATCCTCTAGTGCGTCATGCACTTTAACATCGAGACGTTAAATCCTCTAGTGCGTCATGCACTTTAACATCGAGACGTTAAATCCTCTAGTGCGTCATGCACTTTAACATCGAGGCATTTAACTCTCTAGTGCCACTTGCACTTTAACATCGAGGCATTTAACTCTCTAGTGCCACTTGCACTTTAACATCGAGGCATTTAACTCTCTAGTGCCACTTGCACTTTAACATCGAGGCATTTAACTCTCTAGTGCCACTTGCACTTTAACATCGAGGCATTTAACTCTCTAGTGCCACTTGCACTTTAACATCGAGACGTTAAATCCTCTAGTGCGTCATGCACTTTAACATCGAGACGTTAAATCCTCTAGTGCGTCATGCACTTTAACATCGAGACGTTAAATCCTCTAGTGCGTCATGCACTTTAACATCGAGGCATTTAACTCTCTAGTGCCACTTGCACTTTAACATCGAGACGTTAAATCCTCTAGTGCGTCATGCACTTTAACATCGAGGCATTTAACTCTCTAGTGCCACTTGCACTTTAACATCGAGACGTTAAATCCTCTAGTGCGTCATGCACTTTAACATCGAGGCATTTAACTCTCTAGTGCCACTTGCACTTTAACATCGAGACGTTAAATCCTCTAGTGCGTCATGCACTTTAACATCGAGACGTTAAATCCTCTAGTGCGTCATGCACTTTAACATCGAGGCATATAACTCTCTAGTGCCACTTGCACTTTAACATCGAGACATTTAACTCTCTAGTGCCACTTGCACTTTAACATCGAGACGTTAAATCCTCTAGTGCGTCATGCACTTTAACATCGAGGCATATAACTCTCTAGTGCCACTTGCACTTTAACATCGAGACATTTAACTCTCTAGTGCCACTTGCACTTTAACATCGAGACGTTAAATCCTCTAGTGCGTCATGCACTTTAACATCGAGGCATTTAACTCTCTAGTGCCACTTGCACTTTAACATCGAGACGTTAAATCCTCTAGTGCGTCATGCACTTTAACATCGAGACGTTAAATCCTCTAGTGCGTCATGCACTTTAACATCGAGGCATTTAACTCTCTAGTGCCACTTGCACTTTAACATCGAGGCATTTAACTCTCTAGTGCCACTTGCACTTTAACATCGAGGCATTTAACTCTCTAGTGCCACTTGCACTTTAACATCGAGACGTTAAATCCTCTAGTGCGTCATGCACTTTAACATCGAGGCATTTAACTCTCTAGTGCCACTTGCACTTTAACATCGAGACGTTAAATCCTCTAGTGCGTCATGCACTTTAACATCGAGGCATTTAACTCTCTAGTGCCACTTGCACTTTAACATCGAGACGTTAAATCCTCTAGTGCGTCATGCACTTTAACATCGAGGCATTTAACTCTCTAGTGCCACTTGCACTTTAACATCGAGACGTTAAATCCTCTAGTGCGTCATGCACTTTAACATCGAGACGTTAAATCCTCTAGTGCGTCATGCACTTTAACATCGAGACGTTAAATCCTCTAGTGCGTCATGCACTTTAACATCGAGACGTTAAATCCTCTAGTGCGTCATGCACTTTAACATCGAGGCATTTAACTCTCTAGTGCCACTTGCACTTTAACATCGAGACGTTAAATCCTCTAGTGCGTCATGCACTTTAACATCGAGACGTTAAATCCTCTAGTGCGTCATGCACTTTAACATCGAGACGTTAAATCCTCTAGTGCGTCATGCACTTTAACATCGAGGCATTTAACTCTCTAGTGCCACTTGCACTTTAACATCGAGGCATTTAACTCTCTAGTGCCACTTGCACTTTAACATCGAGGCATTTAACTCTCTAGTGCCACTTGCACTTTAACATCGAGGCATTAAACACTCTACATCTACCGGTCACTATATCGGGTTTATATCATCCGGTGAACATGTGCTTCTCACGTGAATAATTGAAACATGACCCAGTCACTAAACGACAAGATAACCCTCACATCATCAGGTAACTAGACGACAAAATTAAACTTACATCTTCCGATGGCTTAAACACTCTACATCTACCGGTCACTATATCGGGTTTATATCATCCGGTGAACATGTGCTTCTCACGTGAATAATTGAAACATGACCCAGTCACTAAACGACAAGATAACCCTCACATCATCAGGTAACTAGACGACAAAATTAAACTTACATCTTCCGATGGCTTAAACACTCTACATCTACCGGTCACTATATCGGGTTTATATCATCCGGTGAACATGTGCTTCTCACGTGAATAATTGAAACATGACCCAGTCACTAAACGACAAGATAACCCTCACATCATCAGGTAACTAGACGACAAAATTAAACTTACATCTTCCGATGGCTTAAACACTCTACATCTACCGGTCACTGGGCGATGAAATAATACTTACATCATCCGGTAACTTAAATAGACCTCATCTGCCGATCACTAGACGACAAAATTAAACTTACATCTTCCGATGGCTTAAACACTCTACATCTACCGGTCACTATATCGGGTTTATATCATCCGGTGAACATGTGCTTCTCACGTGAATAATTGAAACATGACCCAGTCACTAAACGACAAGATAACCCTCACATCATCAGGTAACTAGACGACAAAATTAAACTTACATCTTCCGATGGCTTAAACACTCTACATCTACCGGTCACTATATCGGGTTTATATCATCGGTGAACATGTGCTTCTCACGTGAATAATTGAAACATGACCCAGTCACTAAACGACAAGATAACCCTCACATCATCAGGTAACTAGACGACAAAATTAAACTTACATCTTCCGATGGCTTAAACACTCTACATCTGCCGGTCACTGTGCGATGAAATAATACTTACATCATCCGGTAACTTAAATAGACCTCATCTGCCGATCACTAGACGACAAAATTAAACTTACATCTTCCGATGGCTTAAACACTCTACATCTACCGGTCACTGGGCGATGAAATAACACTTACATCATCCGGTAACTTAAATACACCTCATCTGCCGATCACTAGACGACAAAATTAAACTTACATCTTCCGATGGCTTAAACACTCTACATCTACCGGTCACTATATCGGGTTTATATCATCGGTGAACATGTGCTTCTCACGTGAATAATTGAAACATGACCCAGTCACTAAACGACAAGATAACCCTCACATCATCAGGTAACTAGACGACAAAATTAAACTTACATCTTCCGATGGCTTAAACACTCTACATCTACCGGTCACTGGGCGATGAAATAATACTTACATCATCCGGTAACTTAAATAGACCTCATCTGCCGATCACTAGACGACAAAATTAAACTTACATCTTCCGATGGCTTAAACACTCTACATCTACCGGTCACTATATCGGGTTTATATCATCGGTGAACATGTGCTTCTCACGTGAATAATTGAAACATGACCCAGTCACTAAACGACAAGATAACCCTCACATCATCAGGTAACTAGACGACAAAATTAAACTTACATCTTCCGATGGCTTAAACACTCTACATCTACCGGTCACTGGGCGATGAAATAATACTTACATCATCCGGTAACTTAAATAGACCTCATCTGCCGATCACTAGACGACAAAATTAAACTTACATCTTCCGATGGCTTAAACACTCTACATCTACCGGTCACTGGGCGATGAAATCATCATTCATATTCATCATTCATATTCATCATTCATATTCATCATTCATATTCATCATTCATATTCATCATTCATATTCATCATTCATATTCATCATTCATATTCATCATTCATATTCATCATTCATATTCATCATTCATATTCATCATTCATATTCATCATTCATATTCATCATTCATATTCATCATTCATATTCATCATTCATATTCATCATTCATATTCATCATTCATATTCATCATTCATATTCATCATTCATATTCATCATTCATATTCATCATTCATATTCATCATTCATATTCATCATTCATATTCATCATTCATATTCATCATTCATATTCATCATTCATATTCATCATTCATATTCATCATTCATATTCATCATTCATATTCATCATTCATATTCATCATTCATATTCATCATTCATATTCATCATTCATATTCATCATTCATATTCATCATTCATATTCATCATTCATATTCATCATTCATATTCATCATTCATATTCATCATTCATATTCATCATTCATATTCATCATTCATATTCATCATTCATATTCATCATTCATATTCATCATTCATATTCATCATTCATATTCATCATTCATATTCATCATTCATATTCATCATTCATATTCATCATTCATATTCATCATTCATATTCATCATTCATATTCATCATTCATATTCATCATTCATATTCATCATTCATATTCATCATTCATATTCATCATTCATATTCATCATTCATATTCATCATTCATATTCATCATTCATATTCATCATTCATATTCATCATTCATATTCATCATTCATATTCATCATTCATATTCATCATTCATATTCATCATTCATATTCATCATTCATATTCATCATTCATATTCATCATTCATATTCATCATTCATATTCATCATTCATATTCATCATTCATATTCATCATTCATATTCATCATTCATATTCATCATTCATATTCATCATTCATATTCATCATTCATATTCATCATTCATATTCATCATTCATATTCATCATTCATATTCATCATTCATATTCATCATTCATATTCATCATTCATATTCATCATTCATATTCATCATTCATATTCATCATTCATATTCATCATTCATATTCATCATTCATATTCATCATTCATATTCATCATTCATATTCATCATTCATATTCATCATTCATATTCATCATTCATATTCATCATTCATATTCATCATTCATATTCATCATTCATATTCATCATTCATATTCATCATTCATATTCATCATTCATATTCATCATTCATATTCATCATTCATATTCATCATTCATATTCATCATTCATATTCATCATTCATATTCATCATTCATATTCATCATTCATATTCATCATTCATATTCATCATTCATATTCATCATTCATATTCATCATTCATATTCATCATTCATATTCATCATTCATATTCATCATTCATATTCATCATTCATATTCATCATTCATATTCATCATTCATATTCATCATTCATATTCATCATTCATATTCATCATTCATATTCATCATTCATATTCATCATTCATATTCATCATTCATATTCATCATTCATATTCATCATTCATATTCATCATTCATATTCATCATTCATATTCATCATTCATATTCATCATTCATATTCATCATTCATATTCATCATTCATATTCATCATTCATATTCATCATTCATATTCATCATTCATATTCATCATTCATATTCATCATTCATATTCATCATTCATATTCATCATTCATATTCATCATTCATATTCATCATTCATATTCATCATTCATATTCATCATTCATATTCATCATTCATATTCATCATTCATATTCATCATTCATATTCATCATTCATATTCATCATTCATATTCATCATTCATATTCATCATTCATATTCATCATTCATATTCATCATTCATATTCATCATTCATATTCATCATTCATATTCATCATTCATATTCATCATTCATATTCATCATTCATATTCATCATTCATATTCATCATTCATATTCATCATTCATATTCATCATTCATATTCATCATTCATATTCATCATTCATATTCATCATTCATATTCATCATTCATATTCATCATTCATATTCATCATTCATATTCATCATTCATATTCATCATTCATATTCATCATTCATATTCATCATTCATATTCATCATTCATATTCATCATTCATATTCATCATTCATATTCATCATTCATATTCATCATTCATATTCATCATTCATATTCATCATTCATATTCATCATTCATATTCATCATTCATATTCATCATTCATATTCATCATTCATATTCATCATTCATATTCATCATTCATATTCATCATTCATATTCATCATTCATATTCATCATTCATATTCATCATTCATATTCATCATTCATATTCATCATTCATATTCATCATTCATATTCATCATTCATATTCATCATTCATATTCATCATTCATATTCATCATTCATATTCATCATTCATATTCATCATTCATATTCATCATTCATATTCATCATTCATATTCATCATTCATATTCATCATTCATATTCATCATTCATATTCATCATTCATATTCATCATTCATATTCATCATTCATATTCATCATTCATATTCATCATTCATATTCATCATTCATATTCATCATTCATATTCATCATTCATATTCATCATTCATATTCATCATTCATATTCATCATTCATATTCATCATTCGTGTTGTGTGAATTAAGAGAGGATTTGTTCCAGTAAAGGGGGTTGACAGTGAGAGTGTACATAATCCCTTGCAGGTCGTAATCATGGTCCTTCCTTTTGGAAAGTGACATACGTCAAACCGCCCCAAACCCTCACTTAATTCACGTTGCATAAGATCTACGTCATTATCTTACTTTAATCATGAGAAAACCATGCTCTTAAAATATTTTCATATGCATAAAATAGTCATGATGCATTTACATGGGAATTCTTAAATCCTCTAGTGCGTCATGCACTTTAACATAGAGGCATTTAACTCTCTAGTGCCACTTGCACTTTAACATCGAGACGTTAAATCCTCTAGTGCGTCATGCACTTTAACATCGAGACGTTAAATCCTCTAGTGCGTCATGCACTTTAACATAGAGGCATTTAACTCTCTAGTGCCACTTGCACTTTAACATCGAGACATTTAACTCTCTAGTGCCACTTGCACTTTAACATCGAGACGTTAAATCCTCTAGTGCGTCATGCACTTTAACATCGAGACGTTAAATCCTCTAGTGCGTCATGCACTTTAACATCGAGACGTTAAATCCTCTAGTGCGTCATGCACTTTAACATAGAGGCATTTAACTCTCTAGTGCCACTTGCACTTTAACATCGAGACATTTAACTCTCTAGTGCCACTTGCACTTTAACATCGAGACGTTAAATCCTCTAGTGCGTCATGCACTTTAACATCGAGACGTTAAATCCTCTAGTGCGTCATGCACTTTAACATCGAGACGTTAAATCCTCTAGTGCGTCATGCACTTTAACATCGAGACGTTAAATCCTCTAGTGCGTCATGCACTTTAACATAGAGGCATTTAACTCTCTAGTGCCACTTGCACTTTAACATCGAGACGTTAAATCCTCTAGTGCGTCATGCACTTTAACATCGAGACGTTAAATCCTCTAGTGCGTCATGCACTTTAACATCGAGACGTTAAATCCTCTAGTGCGTCATGCACTTTAACATAGAGGCATTTAACTCTCTAGTGCCACTTGCACTTTAACATCGAGACGTTAAATCCTCTAGTGCGTCATGCACTTTAACATAGAGGCATTTAACTCTCTAGTGCCACTTGCACTTTAACATCGAGACGTTAAATCCTCTAGTGCGTCATGCACTTTAACATCGAGACGTTAAATCCTCTAGTGCGTCATGCACTTTAACATCGAGACGTTAAATCCTCTAGTGCGTCATGCACTTTAACATCGAGACGTTAAATCCTCTAGTGCGTCATGCACTTTAACATCGAGACGTTAAATCCTCTAGTGCG
The DNA here is from genome assembly GCA_022432975.1 of Begonia masoniana. Lineage (NCBI taxonomy): Eukaryota > Viridiplantae > Streptophyta > Magnoliopsida > Cucurbitales > Begoniaceae > Begonia > Begonia masoniana. The sequence goes on from CM039509.1 coordinate 34,922,478, forward strand.
TCATGCACTTTAACATAGAGGCATTTAACTCTCTAGTGCCACTTGCACTTTAACATCGAGACGTTAAATCCTCTAGTGCGTCATGCACTTTAACATCGAGACGTTAAATCCTCTAGTGCGTCATGCACTTTAACATAGAGGCATTTAACTCTCTAGTGCCACTTGCACTTTAACATCGAGACGTTAAATCCTCTAGTGCGTCATGCACTTTAACATCGAGACGTTAAATCCTCTAGTGCGTCATGCACTTTAACATCGAGACGTTAAATCCTCTAGTGCGTCATGCACTTTAACATAGAGGCATTTAACTCTCTAGTGCCACTTGCACTTTAACATAGAGGCATTTAACTCTCTAGTGCCACTTCCACTTTAACATCGAGACGTTAAATCCTCTAGTGCGTCATGCACTTTAACATAGAGGCATTTAACTCTCTAGTGCCACTTGCACTTTAACATCGAGACATTTAACTCTCTAGTGCCACTTGCACTTTAACATCGAGATGTTAAATCCTCTAGTGCGTCATGCACTTTAACATAGAGGCATTTAACTCTCTAGTGCCACTTGCACTTTAACGTCGAGACGTTAAATCCTCTAGTGCGTCATGCACTTTAACATTGAGACATTTAACTCTCTAGTGTTTTGTTACACATTTCATGTTTACTATTCACATCATACCCCAACACTTATTTTTCGTAGTTGAAACACGACTCATGCCACTCACATAATACTCAAACACCAAACAACAACAACACTAATTATCAAACAATAAATCCTACTCAATATAAACAACACAACTATCAAATCCCAAACAATATAAACATAACACATGCCACTCACACAACACTCAACCACAAACAACAACAACACAATTATCAAACAATAAAAATAATAAATCCTACTGTTCCGTGGTGTAGGCCCGAAGGCGACAAAACATACAATCCATTACTTACCTGGCATCCTAGCTCGCTGGGTTTGGCACATCACATCACCTATGGCTTGACCTACGACAAATATGTAAATTTCATTAAAATCAAGCCTACATTCACCAATTACTCTAAAACTACTCTTTCTACCCTAATCCAACTAAAACCTAACTAAACAGGCCACTAATTTGGGTTCGGTAAAAACTGACCTGAAACTTCAAACGCGCGTAACTTTTGCATCGGTTATCGGAATCGAACGATTCCAGCGGCCACGTACTCCTCTAATAACCTATTTTAACCTGCCAAAAGGAATTTTAAAACAAATGACCGTAGCTAAGTCAAAAATCAGAAAACCTGAATCTGCCCTTTACCCGAAATTTTGCCCATTTTGATTTTTCATCAATTCTCATCCAATTCATCACCAATCAACTACCCTAATATCCAATTAACATAAACTAACTAAAAAGTCAAGGTTTTACACAAGAAACCCGAAATCACAGAATCCCCCCCCCCCCCTCTCACGGTTTTCTTCCTGAAAACCAAGGTACCCCAGCCCACCGATCATCACTCGCCTCACACCTCTAATTCCCCCTCATTTTCGTCACAAATCAACCATAAAATCGACACAACCCGCAAATCACTCCTCGGCCGAGCAACAGAGAGAAAATAGGGAGGAGGAACTACCTATTTTCGGTCGGGTCTGACGCAGAAAAGTCGAACCAGGCTCTGGCTTCAGCTCACCGGAGTTCGCTCGTCTGAACGGTGGCCGGAACCGTGAGGTCGTCGGAGCATGGACGTCGCTCGAGCTCTCCCCTCTCGCGTTGGGAGCTCGGGCCGAAGAGAAACAGAGTGGCTTCTTCGTGAAGCCATTCTGTTTTTCTATAAAAATATTTTATTTTTATTTTATTTAATCTTTTTGTTATTTTATTTATTTATCTAAAAACAAATTACTAAATCACCTTCTCATATTTTCGGCCATTTCGAATTTCATTCAATCTCGTTATTAAATTATAAATTTTTGTAAATTGACCCTCACCCCGTACTCGGCTTAAGTTCTCTACTGGGAATACCCGAACATAAATTAAGAAACCATTCACTTTTCTTTTAAATTAATAACAACCTATTTTATTATTCTGTTATTTTCTCTCCATTTGTTTTCCTTTAAAAAAATCTCAGGTGTTACAGTATAAGTGGGGCTTATAGGGGAACTAGCAAGTGCACTATCAGGCATATAACAGATATACAGAACGGAACAGAACAGTAGGCCAGTCCCTGTCCCACACTTAACCGATACATTACATTCAAATTTTTATCTTTCTTAACTTCAAAACGTGTGCAGAAAATATTTTTGCATGAGCTTTCGGGAAAAACAGTGTATGCATGGACATTTTGTAACTGCCATGACCCCGTTCCCGTAGGCCCAAGTCGTGCAGTTCCCACCGATGGGCTGCTGCCACGTGGGTCCTCGTAGGGTGGTACACGTGTACTCACGATCTTCCCTCCCCCTGAATAGGGTTTTTGCCTTCACCCCCACACGAACCCAGGACCTCAGGGACTAGTACCTGGGGTACAAGTGAGGAGTACCACTGAGCAAGCTCGAGTGGGGGGGAAGACAAAAACCCTCTTCAGGGGGAGGGAAGATCGTGAGTACACATGGGACCACCTTCGGGACCCCACGTGGCAGCGGGCTCACCAAGTCGGCACTGCACGGCCTGGCTCACAGAGCGGGTTGGGCCGTTAGAAAAAAAAGGCACCTTTTTTTTCTAACGACTTGGACCCCGTTCTCGCGGGCCCAAGTCATGCAGGTCCCACCGATGGGCTACTGCCACGTGGGTCCCCGTAGGGCGGTACACGTGTACTCACGATCTTCCCTCCACCTGAATAGGGTTTTTGCCTTCCCCCTACTAGAACTCAGGACCTTAGGGACTAGTACCTGGGGTACAAGTGAGGAGTACCACTGAGCTAGCTCTAGTGGGGGGAGGGCAAAAACCCTCTTTAGGGGGAGGGAATATCGTGAGTACACGTGGTACCGCTTTCGGGACCCCACGTGGCAGCGGGCTCACCGAGTGGGCACTGCACGGCCTGGCTCACAGAGCGGGTTGGGCCGTTACAAAAAAAAGGCACTTTTTTTGTAACGGCCTGGACTCCGTTCCTGCAGGCCCAAGTCGTGCAGTTTCCACCGATGGGCTGCTGCCAAGTGGGTCACCGTAGGGCGATACAGGCCTGCGGGATTTGGGTCCAGGCCGTTACACATTTACAGTGCTTCAACTTAAAACAACTGACAGCATAAATAAACGACAGAAAAGAAAAGAAATACAGAAAACTCAGAACAAAACTCTAACTTGTCTACCCGAAACAACCTGACAGAAGTAAAACCTAGTATCTTCGTGTTGTAGGGCCTTAAGGGTCGATCTACACACATGAACTTACCTATTGTCCAAAAAGCAACAAGCTTTGCTCGTGAAACCACGGTGATGCACGAACTTATGACATGCACGAAAAGGGAAATTAACAAAGCTGCAAATGCTAACTAATAACTTAGTAGAATAAGCTTCAAACTCCATTCAAACCTTTGGAAAACAAACCAACATGTTTTCATACAAAACAGTGAGTTCTCTCCAAATTATCGTAAACCCCAACTACAACAAAACTCACATTTTAACTTATTCAAACTCGTTAACTTTAGCAGATGTTTACCTTAGGCAAAGAAACAGAAGAAAACTGAGGAGATCGAAGGAGCTTCGAAGGGCGTTTGTCGTCAGGAAGAGAGAAAACAGAGGGGAGTGGAAAGAAGCAAAGGAGAAATGAGGGTTTCACGTAGGAGGAAAGAGAAGAAGAACATGGCTTCTTCAACAAGTTGCCAAGTGTCAAGCCACCATTGCCTATCCCCCACCAACCTTAATTGGCTTCCATTTTGCCATTCCATTGGTTTTTAACTATTTTACTATTTAGTTTCCTCAAATCGGTTTTACGAATCACTCACATTCAATTGAAACTATCGGTAAACTCATAAAATATACATTGTATAAATATTCCTATTAATTCCGTCTAATAATTCAAGTAATATTTACATGGTAAAATTGCCGGGTGTTACAGTTACCCTAAAATTTAGGTTTGATATTCATTTATATATAAATATTTGAATAAAAAAAATCAGCATAGGGAGAATTAAAGTTATCTGATGCCTAGTTTTATGAATACCAAGGTTTTGTTAATTGTTTTCTGAATTTTTTGAATTAATATATTGATTTTTAATCTTTTCGAATTTAAACATTGGATTTAAATTGTTATCAATTTTTCATAAAATTATGTCATTAGAAAATATTTGGAATGATTTAAATGTTGAATTTGACTTAATTTATTGAGATAGAAGATTTGTATTGATATAATCGATAAGATATGAATTCAAAGTAGAGATAAACTAAATAATTTACCATCATATCTATTTTAAATAACTTCACTTGATGAGGAAATACTTTTAAATATTTTTGATGATTTAGATATTCAATTTGAACTAATTTATTTATATAATTAATTTGAATTAATATTAAAGATATTAGTTTAAATTAGATATATTAATATAAATAAGTAATATTATATTAACACTCTAATCTTACTTTTGCCTCATTTATTAGTGTAATTAATCACTTAATTTTTAGTTATTTATGATTTATCTATAAAAGAGCACTGGTCCCTTATTTTCTTTTAATCATTTTTATTTAATTAAATCTATACAACATTCAATGCAGTTCGAATAATAATGGCAATTGACAGAATTTAACGTTGTGGATGAAAAATGTGAGCTTTGACAGTGACTCGTAGAATGTGTTGACGATGAGTCTAGAATTCTCATTTTAGTTGTTCCCTCTTCTGTTATGTGACAATAGTTAATCTTATTTTACTCATTTGTCTCTAATTGTGGCTTCTATTTTACTGTAGTGAAATGCAAAGACATATCCCAACTAAAAATACAAGGCTCGAGGAGAACACTAGCAAAACACCTAAAAGGTAAACGATTGCCGATAGTTGCTCCCAAAACTCTCATGTCTCATTTTAGTTTTTCACTCTCTCGTTGTGTGATAATATGTTAATCTTATTTTGCTAGTTTGTTTCTAATTTTTTATGTATTTTTTCCAACATAATTAAGTAAAGGTTGTTGAATCGCGCTAAAGACTACAACACTGGTTTTTCTTTTTTTTTTAATTGCATATTTAATTAATTATTTTGATAAGAATTTCTACTATCAATCTACATGATTATTTCTCTATCATGTTCTCTTTAATCTCTAGTTTGTGTTACTGTAACACACGGCATTTTTGCAATGTAAATATTCCTTGAATTATTAGTACAGAATTAATGGGAATATTTATACAATGTAAGTTTTATGAATTTACCAATGGTTTCAATTGAATGTGGGTGATTCATAAAACCGATTTGAGGAACTAAATAGTAATTTAGTTAAAAACCAATGGAAGGGCAAAATAGGGAGTCAATTAAGGTTGGTGGGGGTAGGCCAATGGTTGAGTGACACTTGGCAACTTGTTGAAGAAGTCATGTTCTTCTTCTCTTTCCTCCTACGTGAAACCCTCATTTCTCCTTTGCTTCTTTCCACTTCCCTCTGTTTTCTCTCTTCCAGACGACAAACGCCCTTCGAAGCTCCTTTGATCTCCTTAGTTTTCTTCTGTTTCTCTGCCTAAGGTAAACATCTGCTAAAGCTAACGGGTTTGGATAAGTTAAAATGTGAGTTTCGGTGTAGTTTGGGGTTACGATAATTTGGAGAGAACTCACTGTTTTGGATGAAAATACGTTAGTTTGTTTTCAAAAGGTTTGAATGGAGTTTGAAGCATATTCTACTAAGTTATTAGTTAGCATTTGCAGCTCTATTTATTTTCTTTACGTGCATGTATAGGTTCGTGCATCACCGAGGCAACATGTTAAAGACTATCAACTCTAAAGCAAACAGGTAAGTTCATGTGTGTAGATTGGCCCTTAAGGCCCTACAACTCGGAGATACTAGGTTTTACTTTTGTCGGGTTGTTTCGGGTAGATAAATTAGAGTTACGTTATGAGATTTCTGCATTTCTCTTCATGTTCTGCCGTTTTATTTCTGTTGCCTGCTATTTTAATTTTAAGCGCTGTAAACGTCCATGCATACACGTTTTTCTCGAAAGCTCATGCAAAAATATTTTCTGCACACGTTTTGAAGTAAAGAAAGATAAAAGAAAAATCTGAATGTAATGTATCAGTTAAGTGTGGGACGGGGACTGACCCTCTGTTTCTGTTATATTCTGTATATCTGTATGTGCCTGATAGTGCACTCGCCAGTTCCCCTATAAGCCCCATTTATACCTGTAACACCCGGTTGCATCGAACTGATTTTACCTTGTCAACTAATAGTGTACATTTTATAGAAGAAATTGGGAGAATTATTGATTAGGTTAATGAGTGACTAACTAAGGGCAAAATGGTAAATAGAGATCTATAGTGGATAACGTATTTAAGGGAGGGTTTAATGAGGTTTAGCCGCCACTGTTTCTCATTTTCTTTTTTCGGCTCTCAGCTCAGCAGAGTGCTCTGAGAGATTTCCCCTCCGATTTCTCCAGCGATTTCTCTAGCCTAGGTGAGTTTCCTTCGTTTACCTTGTGTTTTAGTGACGAGATAACAGAGGGTGTACAATGTGTGTATGCTGGGAATGCCATGAATGAGATTAGATTTGGGTTTTGGTGAAAAATCGAGAATCCACGATTATAAGAGTTCCAAACTAGTTCTTTAGATTTCTGGTTGATTTAGGATTAAGCTTAGTGAAGATTTGATTAATGTTCTGTTTACGACTTTAGGTGAGGAAACTTTTGAGGTAGCTTACAACCTAGCATTTCCAAGAAGCCAGGTAAGTAGAGTATGTGTGTGCCTTCGGGTCTACATCACAAAACAGTAGGTTTATACTTGTTTGAATGTTTTCTGTATGTCATGTATCATGTTTTTGGAAAGAACACGAAAATGAATTTACATGTAATGACATGGTAAGGCATGAGCAGATTGTAATAGACCAACTGTTAAGGGAACTAATCTGCCCCCTTAATCGATGAAAAGGATGTATGACTTTGGGAAATTGATCCGCTTCACAATGAAATATAAGATCAGATCAACTGTTAAGGAAACTAATTCGCCCCTTAATCGATTATGAGGATTTATTACTTTGGGAGAATTGATCCCACCCCCAATGGAATTGAGGGATCAAATCAGCTATTAAGGGAACTAATCCGCTCCTTAATCGACTATGAGGATTTATTACTTTGGGAGAATTGATCCCACTCGCAATGGAATTGAGGGATTAAATCAGCTATCAAAGGAACTAATCCGCCCCTTAATCGATTATGAGAATTTATTACTTTGAGGAAAATTGATCCACTTCCAATGGAATATCAAGATCAGATTATGGATGAACGTGAATGCAACTGAGATGTGAAAGTAGAAACTGCATGAATAGGAATTATGTTTCAGTATTTCATTTCATCCTTTCTCTGCTTATTTAGCATTAGGCTAATAGATGAGTTTTGTGATGTAGGTGCTGAAGTTACAGCAGGTGAATTCTCTGAGTCTACTGACGAATAGGCGCAGTTGATGAAATGCATCTATGCCACGGTCTGGTACACTGATGAGGCGGTTTAACTAATGTCAGTATGTGAAGTCTTAGTGGACAAGTGTTTTGTTGAAGTGTACTGTGAATTTTAATAACAGTAGTAGTTTTAATGTTTTAATATGTTTTTGAGATTGTCGTGATTATGAAAACATGGTTGGTTTTGATTTTAGTTTGCTGTTATGCATTTTTAGTAAGTCGTTGATTTATGTTGTTTTGAATGGTTGCTGTCAAATTTTTATATGTTCTCCTGTAATTAGAGTTGTCCACTAGTTTGTGTGTAAATTGGTTAAGTTATGTTTCCATAGTAAGGATAGTCGTCCAAAGTCATGGACGAGAATCTCGTCCAAGTGGTAAGTGAAAACAGTCGTTTGTTTGTGGACAATATAGTCATCCACACTGTGGAAGAAAATAGTCGTCCACGATTGTGGTAAAAATAGTTGCCCATTCTGTGGACAAGTAATCTGTGGACATGGTAGTTGTCCAAGGTTAAAAAGTCACGTGGACCGTGGACGGTATTGTCACGTGGTCTGTGGACAACTAGGTTTAAGTAAGCCCCTGGACATTAGTCAGTGGACAATGAGTTTGAGTAACCCATGAATGATGAAGTCACGTGGGCCGTGGACGACAAAGTCACGTGGTCTGTGGACGATAATCTCATAGACGAAAAATCTACGTAGTCGTGGACGTTGAGGGATAGTCGTCCAAAATTATTAAGAAATCCTAAGATATGGTAGTCGTCCAAAGTTGTCGTCCACTTTACGAGCAAGTTCAGTTATCCAAAGTTCCTTGTCCAGAGTTCGTTGGCCAGAGTCGTAGACGGGTATGTTGCCCAAGGTCAAAGTCGGCAAACTCTGTGGATGCCAGATCTCCCAGCAGTGTCGAACTGGCGGTAGATGTCGCAGAGAGCTTTTGAACATTTTCTTTATCATTCTATTTAAACTGATGGATTTCTTCTAGTCTCTTTTCGAAATAACTCTGTTTTACATGAATGTTTTTCCGCTGCAAGTTTTTGATGTTTTACAAAATTGTCGAATTTTGCTGTTAAGAGAAGTTTTAAATTTTCCCAGAATATTTCTTAGTTCAGTTCAGTATATATGTGTAGCGAACTAGGGTTTATAAAACTCAGAGCGTTACAGTATGGTATGAGAGACATTTTGTTAAACCGTTCAAAAGATTACTCATCAGTACCGATCGTTGCATGGGAGCACTCCAACAACTGTAAGTGTTTATGTTAACCTTAGTTATTAGATATTTATGAGAGTAATTAACCTTGAACAGGGATATAGCAAAATGCCAAGATGACCAGGAAGACCAAGAGTATTGAGTATAGGGCCAGAATTGAGCAGTGGGGAGGGTCTGAGTGTGATAAGATAGTTAACAGAATTAGTGCGCCTACAGTTTGAGCAGATAAGTACACTGTTGAACAGCGAAGTACAAGGGATGAAAAGGATCAGTGAGGGCCAGAATAACCATGGAAGAGGAAAGAAGATGCGGAATACCAGAAAGTTTCCTCAATGCCTGGTATGTTTGAAGAAGCACCTGGGCGAGTGCAGAATTAGTTCGAGGAAGTGTTTCAACTGTGATGAAGTTGGACATAAGTTCAAAGGCTGCCCGAAGCCCAGAGTCGTTCGGTGCTTTAATTGCAATGATGTGGGCCATGTTAATAGGGATTGCCCAGCACTAAAGAAGGGTGCTGCTAAAGTGAAACCGAGGATATCCACTATGATTGAGTCGGGTGTCGATGACCAGCCAGCCGAGGCGTCAGGTACGGTGCTGATTAATTCAGTGTCTGCTTAAAGTTGATTAAAGGGAAGTCAACAATTGGAAGGGCTGTTTAGTGTTATGATGTATGGCTTAGAATGATTTAAGTTAGAGACCTAGGGGTCTGTCAATACTCGATGAGTGGTTGTAAAGCGAGTTAAGGAAAGAGAAGTGTTAAAATATGTCTTAGGACATAGTAGAAGAATTTAAAGAGGATGAAGTAGTTATCTTATAACCTACTTCCAATGAAGCTACAATTAAGTCCGATTTAGACATAATAGCTAGTATTTAAGATCCAAATCAGCTGAGTGGTTCATTATTCATGAGGTTGAATTCTATAAAATGGAAGATGGACGACTAGAATACATACCTTATATACGGAATATAGGATAGAATGTTCACTAACGAGGAAGCATTAATAGGAATGTGGAATTAAGGACAAAAAAAAAAGAAGAAGAAGTGACACTCTAGAGTATCGACCTACAATCTGTAAGTTCTAAGTTAAGAGAAAATAATAATATAAACCTGAATATTTTAGACCCATGAGAGTTGACAGTCCCGAGGTGAGAAATTACATTCAAGAATCTAATTGAGGTTAATGGTTGGAAAGATATGAATAATAAAAAATTTTTGAGGATGTAATTTATCACTAAGAAGTTGGGGACTTATGTATTAGTTTGTGGGAAGGTGTACGTTCTTAGGTAGTGAAAGGAGTCGTCGGGTTAGATGTTATTTTTAAGAATTGAAATTTATTATTCGAGTAGTTAGAAGTTGGGTTTGTTTGGAGACTTAAGGCAAGAATGTTCCTCCTACGTATGTAGCATAGCTGCATTGAGGAAATTTGAAGGATTTGGAAATAGAAAATTTAAGGGTTGAATGAATTTGTTTCAGGGGACTTAGGGATAAAACTATGTCTAGCAATTTTGAAAGTTGAGGTTATAGTGGATTGAGTGAAGCTAAAGAAATTGTAAATCGCTGAATGTAAGAAGGGTACAGTTATGATGATTTAATTTAGACCGAAGGAAAACTCAGTGGTATTTGGAGATGAATGAGGTAAAAGTTAGTCAAATATAATGAATGTAGATATGGAAGTTCGGGGAGAAAATCGAAGACTGAGGGTGATTTTATGTGCTGCTTCATGCGGAATTGAACAGACTTAATTCAATAAAACTAGAGCTGAACCTAAGTTAAAGGAGTTTGAATGCTTAAGTTATAATTGATTGAGTTGTAGTCAATGAATGCATGAATGGTTGAGTGTCAAAGTATATAGTTAGAGTCATCTGAACTTTGGAGACTTAGGGATCACCGGAGATCAATAGGTGACTGAGGTTATAGTAGAATGGTCCCTATGGTTTAGCAGAACATTGAGATCCAACCTACTCTTATACACAAGGAGAAATCAATGGAAATTCTAGATTATGCAGTGAAGGTTTTACGTAACAAGGAAATTACGAATAAGAATGTTATGTGAGCTACAACAAGGTTGCATAATGGGGAGTTAAAAGACTATTTAGAACCCGAGTTGGAAGTAGAGACTTAAAGTGTACCTTGATGAAATAGTTGTTAGATTGAGTATTGAGAGCTTAAGTTTGGGAATAACCAAGCCACAAATTTTGAAGACAAAATTCTTTTAAGGAGGGTAGATTGTAACACCCGGTTCCATCAAACCGATTTTACCTTGTCAACTAATAGTGTACATTTTATGGATAAATTGGGAGAATTATTGATAAGGTTAATGAATGACTAAATAAGGGCAAAATGGTAAATAGAGATCTATAGTGGATAACGTATTTAAGGGAGGGTTTAATGAGGTTTAGCTGCCACTGTTTCTCATTTTCTTTTTCGGCTCTCAGCTTAGCAGAGTGCTCTAGGAGATTTCCCCTCTGATTTCTCCAGCGATTTCTCCAGCCTAGGTGAGTTTCCTTCGTTTACCTTGTATTTTAGTGGCGAGATAACAGAGGGTGTACAATGTGTGTGTTCTGGGAATGCCGTGAATGAGATTAGATTCGGGTTTTGGTGAAAAATCGGGAATCCACGATTATCAGAGTTCCAAACTAGTTCTTTAGATTTCTGGTTGATTTATGATCAAGCTTAGTAAAGATTTGATTAATGTTCTGTTTACGACTTTAGGTGAGCAAACTTCTAAGGTAGTTTACAACCTAGTATTTCCAGGAAGCCAGGTAAGTAGAGTATGTGTGTGCCTTCGGGTCTACATCACAAAACAGTAGATTTATGCTCGTTTGAATGTTTTCTGTATGTGATGTATCATGTTTTTGGAAAGAACACGAAAATGAATTTACATGTAATAACATGATAAGGCATGAGCAGATTGTAATAGACCAACTGTTAAGGGAACTAATCCGCCCCCTTAATCGATGAAAAGGATGCATGACTTTGGGAAATTAATCCGCTTCCCAATGGAATTAGGATCAGATCAACTGTTAAGGAAACTAATCCGCCCCTTAATCGATTATGAGGATTTATTACTTTACAAGAATTGATCTCACTTCCAATGGAATTGAGGGATCAAATCAGCTATTAAGGGAACTAATCCGCTCCTTAATCGACTATGAGGATTTATTACTTTGGGAGAATTGATCCCACTCGCAATGGAATTGAGGGATCAAATCAACTATTAAAGGAACTAATTCGCCCCTTAATCGATTATGAGGATTTATTATTTTGAGAAAATTGATCCACTTCCCAATGGAATATCGGGATCAGATTATGGACGAACGTGAATGCAACTGAGATGTGAAAGTATAAACTGCATGAATAGGTATTATGTTTCAGTATTTCATTTCATCCTTTCTTTGCTTATTTAGCATTAGGCTAATAGATGAGTTTTGTGATGTAGGTGCTGAAGTTACAGCAGGGGAATTCTCTGAGTCTACTGACGAATAGGCGCAGTTGATGGAATGCATCTATACCATGGTTTGGTACACTGATGAGGCGGTTTAACTAATGTCAGTATGTGAAGTCTTAGTGGACAAGTGTTTTGTTGAAGTGTACTGTGAATTTTAATAACAGTAGTAGTTTTAATGTTTTAATATGTTTTATAGATTGTCGTGATTATGAAAACATGGTTGGTTTTGATTGTAGTTTGTTGTTCTGCATTTTTAGTAAGTCGTGGATTTATGTTGTTTTGAATGGTTGCTGTCAAATTTTTATATGTTCTCCTGTAATTAGAGTTGTCCACTGGTTTGTGTTTAAATCGGTTAAGTTATGTTTCTATCATAAGGATAGTCGTCCAAAGTCACGGACGAGAATCTCGTCCAAGTGGTAAGTGAAAATAGTTGTTTGTTTGTTGACAATATAGTCATCCACTCTGTGGAAGAAAATAGTCGTCCACGATTGTGGTAAAAATAGTTGCCCATTCTGTGGACAAGTAATTTGTGGACATGGTAGTCGTCCAAGGTTAAAAAGTCACGTGGACCGTGGACGGTATTGTCACGTGGTCTGTGGACAACAAGTTTAAGTAAGCCCATGGACATTAGTCCGTGGACAATGAGTTTGAGTAACCCATGAATTATAAAGTCACCTGGGCCGTGGACAACAAAGTCACGTGGTCTGTGGACGATAATCTCATAGACGAAAAATCTACGTAGTCGTGGACGTTGAGGGATAGTCGTCCAAAATTATTAAGAAATCCTAAGATATGGTAGTCGTCCAAAGTTGTCGTCCACTCTACGAGCAAGTTCAGTTATCCAAAGTTGCTTGTCTAGAGTTCGTCGGCCAGAGTCGTAGACGGGTATGTTGCCCAACGTCGGAGTCGGCAAACTCTGTGGATGCCAGATCGCCCAACAGTGTCGAACTGGCTGTAGATGTCGCAGAGAGCTTTCGAACATTTTCTTTATGATTCTATTTAAACTGAACGATTTCTTCTAGTCACTTTTCGAAATAACTCTGTTTTACATGAATGCTTTTCCGCTGCAAGTTTTTGATGTTTTGCAAAATTGACAAATTTTGCTGTTGAGAGAAGTTTTAAATTTTCCCAGAATATTTCTTAGTTCAGTTCAGTTACATGTGTAGCGAACTGGGTTTATAAAACTCGGGGCGTTACAATACCCATCTGCCAGTGAAACGTAATGTAATGTACTGTCACTGTATTCTGAAAGTTCATGCATAGCTTATGCATCACCGCATTTTATTCATGTTCTTACTGAGTTTTAGACTCATAGGTGAACTCCTTGTTGTAGGTACGGATCCCGTGGATGAGGACTTTGTGCCTCAGTCTAACGATTAGGTGGCTGGTGGCTCGAGCTTTCGGGGGTAGTTGCGGCAGCTAGACATATTTCTGTCTCGAGGCTTAAATTTTTAAAGTAAAGGTCATGTCTGTAAACTCTATTGGGATTCTGGTGTTTTTGTTTTAAAACTCTATGGGGATTCTGTTGGAAATTTGGATAAGGTATAGGTTCCGATGTCTAAGTTTTTAAACCTCTGTATTTGACAGTTGTATGTATAATTCGAAATATTCTGGAATTGCTTGGAAATCTCCCTTTTTAGGTTGTGCATGGATGGTTTCGAGTATTAGAGCTATCCATGCAGTTTGTTTTCTCGAATCTCTGTCGTCTGTAAAACATGTTTTACAACTTTGTTTTGAATTGGGTTTTGAAGATTTGAAACTTTTATGCTTTCTGTTTTATGCCCTCTGTTTATATGTCTTCCTGTTAAATGTAGTTCACTTCTGCCGGTGAACAGTTCATTTTTGTCTGTAGTTCACTGTAGCACCCGGTTCTGTTAAATCAATTTCTATTCCATCATTTAATAGTAAACATGTTGTGGAGAAAATTGATGAAAGTATTAATTAGGTTAATGAGTGACTAAGTAAGGGCATAGTGGTAAATTGAGAACTTATAATGAATAACCTATTTAAGGAAAGAGGCTTTGTGATGAAATGCACTGTAGCCGCCACTCTTTCCCTACTTTCCTCTCTCGGTATTCAGCTCAAGCAGTAGAGCTCTCTAGGCGATTCTTCCATCCAATTTTCTCCAAACTAGGTGAGTTCTATTTCGATTCCTTACTGCATTGGTAACTATCGATGATTTAGGGAGTGGATAAATGTCAGTCTCGAGAATGCTATGAGCGAACTAGTTTGGGTTTTGTGGTAATCGAAGATGTATAACGAACTAAGCTCCTAAACTAGTTTCTTTAGGCTTCTGGATAGTGTAGAATGAGGTTTAGGAAAATCTAATCGATAATCTGTCCATGGTTTTAGGTTGAGTAAGCTCCCAAAGTAGTTTGCAACACCGAGCATTTCCAAGAGAGCCAGGTAAGTGAAGTATGCATGTGCCTTCGGGCCTACATCACAAAACAGTAGGATTATGTATTGTGTGAATGAGTTTGTATGTCATGCATCATGTTTTTTTTTTGAAAGATTACGAAAATGAATTTCAATGTAAGGAATGGTAAGGCATGAACTGAATGTGACAGACAAACTATTAAGGGAACTAATCTACCCCTTAACTTATGAAGGGATTTGTAACATTCGGAGGATTGATCCCACTCCCAAGGGAACTGAAGGATCAGATCAGCTATTAAGGGAATTCATCCACTCCTTAATCGAGTAGTGGATGTATAACATTGGGAGGATTGATCCCACTCCCAAGGAAACTGAGGGATCAGATCAGCTATTAAGGGAATTCATCCGCCCCTTAATCGAGTAGTGGATGTATAACATTGGGAGGATTGATCCCACTCCCAAGGAAATCGAGGGATCAGATCAGTTTATGAATGAATGTGAATGCAACTGAGATGAGAAAGTAGAAATTGCATGTTTAGGAATTTAAGTTTCAGCATTTCATTTCATTATTGCTTTACTTACTTAGCATTAGGCTAATAGATGACTTTTGTGATGTAGGTGTTGAGGATACTGCAGGTGATTTTCCTGAGTGCACAGATGAATAGAGGAGGTTGGAGGAGTACATTCATGTTTCGGCCAGGTAAACTGATGAGGCAGATTAACTGGTGTCAGTGGATGAGAAAGTTTAGTGAACCAGGATTCAGTTTGAGTATGTCTAGAGTTCTTTTGAAAATTGTAGAAATTTTGGAGTATATACGGATTTAAGTAGTTTTGAATGTTCTTTTGCAAATGCTCAAATTCTTTTGGTAGTCAGAGCTTTCCTTGTGTAGAGAGAAAATGCTCGATGAGCTGCTATATAAAGTTGTTGTTCTGTTTACTATCGGAAGATGTCTTCAGTAAAGCCATCGGATGATGTCTTCAGTAAAGTCATCGGATGATGTCTTCAGTGGAAGCCATCGGAAGATATAAGTAGAAAATTTGTCATTTTGTAACCGGATGATGTCGAGTATTTTATCCATCTGGATGATGGAGGTAAAATTCTTTTGTCATTTTGTAACCGGATGATGTTCGAGTATTTTATCCATCGGATGATGAAGGTAAAAGTCTTTTGTCGTTTTGTAACCGGATGATGTCGAGTATTTCATCTACCGGAAGATGTGAGTAAGCGTAGTTGTCGTTTTGCGATCGACTGAAGTTGGAATAGTGATTCTTCCGGCTGACGTCATCGGCTGAAGTTGGAAGAGTGATTCTTCCAGCTGACATCATCGGTGGAAGTCCTCCGTTTTGTTTCTGCCCATTTTCGTTGACTTTGATCAGCGGAAGATGTGGTTGACTTTTATGATCTTCAAGCATTTCATACTTAAACTTTCATCTATTCTGGCCGAATTATTTCTCAATATTTTAACCGATTCTTTAAAAATTGTTTTATAGTTTGTTTAACTCTATTTTCGTTCAAAAAAAAATTTTCGCTGCTAGTTTTAAAATTTTGAGACTTTAGCAAATGTCATAATTTTGATTTTTGAGCGACTTTTTTTTAGAAATTAGTCAAATTTTCTTAGTCCTGTTCTGTGTTATGTGTAAGGAACTGAGTTCAGAAAACTCGGGGCGTTACAGTATGGTATCGGAGACATTCAGTTAAACCGTTCAAAAGATTACTCATCAGTGCCAATCGTTGCATGGGAGTACTCTAACAACTGTAAGTGTTTATGTTAGCTATAGCTATAAGATGTTTATGAGAGTAGTTAACCCTGTGCAGGAATTTAGTGTTATGGCCAGACGCCCAGGGAGACCTAGAGTACCAAGAGAAATGCCGAATGTGAGAGGTGAAGAGGAGCCTAGTGTGATTAGGCAGCTGACAGATTTAGTGCGTCAGCAAACTGACTTAGTGCGCCAACAGTCCGATCAGTTGGGTGTGTTGTTGAACCGAGATGTACAAGGAAGTGCTAACTCGAGTTCTAGCTGGGAGCACTCTGGAGACAGATTTCGGAGACTTCAGCCGCCTACATTTGATGGGAAGTCAACTAATCCCACTGTTGCTGAAGAGTGGCTCAGAAAGGTTGAGAGTATGTTTAGGTATGCCAATATTGAGGAAGGAGACAAGGTCACTCTGGCAACATTCCATCTGGCTGGCGAAGCTCAACTTTGGTGGGAGTCAACGGAAACCGCCGCTGATGCCCTGGCTATGTCTTGGACACAATTCAGAGAAGTTTTCTATGAGAAGTATTTCAACAGCACTGTTCAGGCCGCTAAGAAAGTTGAATTTTTGAGCTTGAAACAGACGGGGTCAGTGGCTGAGTACAACAGACAATTCGAGACCCTGTCAAGATTTGCCGGACATCTCGTCCATAGGAATGAAGATAAAGTGTTTCAGTTTATGAATGGACTAAAGCCAGAGATTTTCAAGGGAGTCAAGTTTACTGGCATCAAAGGCTTGTTCTTAACGAGGTTTTGTCCACTGCGTTGGAAGTGGAGGATTCGGAAATGAAGTGTACTAGAGCAAGAGAAACCCCACGGAAGTTTATCCAACTACATCAACAGAGTGAAACAAAAAGGCCTAGTGAAAGCCAGAACAGTCAAGGAACGGGAAAGAAGGTACAGGACACCAAGAAGTATCCTCAGTGCCCGAAGTGTCTGAAAAGTCACCTAGGTGAATGTAGGTTCGGATCGGGAAAGTGTTTCAACTGTGGAGAGGTTGGACACTCGTTCAAGGATTGCCCAAAGCCCAGGATCATTAGATGTTTTCATTGTAACAAAGTCGGCCATATCAACAGGGACTGACCAGCCTTGAAGAGTGGCCCTGGCAAAGTAAAGCCAAGGATATTCTCTATGATGGAGACGGGCGATGATGAATAGCCTGCCGTGGTGTCAGGTACTATATTGATCAACTCTACCCCTACCTTTACTTTAATAGATTCAGGTGCAACACATTCTTTTATAGCCTCTGCATTTGTTGATAAACTAGATGTACAGTTTATCCCCACTGAGCATGTGTTTAACGTAGCATTACCCTCTGGTGAGCGCATGTACTCTAACCAAGTGATACTGGATAGCGTTGTATTAGTGGGAAACATGAATCTGCCTGCTGACCTCATTATTATGGATATAATGGGATTTGATGCAATCCTAGGAATGGATTGGTTGTTCAAGCATTATGCCACGATCGACTGTAGGACTGGAATATTTAGTTTTAAACCCCCTGGTAGTTTGAAACATACATTTCAAGCTTCAAAGAAAAATAAGGAAATGTCTGTGATGACTTCTATTAACACTAGACCTTCCCCATATGGAGAATACTTGTGCTTCTTAGCTAGCGTTTTAGACACAGCACGTAGAAAAAGCAAATCCTTAAAATGTCTTAGTTGTCCAAGACTTTCCTGAAGTATATTTAGATGACCTTCCAGGTTTACCACCAGATAAGAAAATTGAGTTTGTTGTAGATGTTTACCCCGGCGCCGAGCTTGTATCTAAAAATCCATATAGGTTAGCACCAACAGAACTTAAGGAATTAAAGAAATAGTTGGAGGATTTATTGGAGAAAGGGTTCATAGGCCCAAGCTTTTCACCGTGGGGTGCACCCGTCCTTTTTGTCAAAAAGAAAGACGGATCAATGCGTATGTGCATTGATTATAGGGAATTGAACAAGTTAACTGTCAAGAACAAATATCCACTGCCTAGAATCGATGATTTATTTGACCAGCTTAATGGTGCACGTGTTTTCTCTAAGATTGACCTTAGGTTCGGCTATTACCAATTGAAAGTCAAATCTGAGGATATCCCTAAGACAGCCTTTCGCATAAGATATGGACATTATGAGATTTTGGTTATGTCTTTTGGTTTGACAAATGCACCAGCAACATTCATGGATCTTATGAATAGGGTGTTTCATGAATACTTAGATAAATTCGTCATAGTGTTTATTGATGATATTCTGATCTATTCACGTACTAAGGATGAGCATGCAAGGCATTTGAGTTTGGTGTTAGGAGTACTTAGACAGCACCAACTTTATGCCAAGTTTTCCAAGTGTGAGTTTTCGTTAGACAGAGTTCACTTTCTTGGTCATGTGATCCCCGGTGATGGGATATTTGTCGATCCAGCCAAGGTTCAAGCAGTTAAGGAGTGGCCCCAATCGAAGAATGCTACTGATATTAGGAGTTTTCTTGGACTTCAAGGATACTATAGAAAGTTCATTGAAGGATTTTCGAAGATTGCTACACCCCTTACTAAGTTAACAAGGAAAAATGTGAAGTATACATGGACTGATGAATGTGAGCATATTTTTCAGACCTTGAAACATAAGTTGACTGATGCCCCAATATTAACCCTTCCAGTTGAAGATGGCAAATTTAGCATTTATTGTGATGCTTCCAAAATTGGTCTTGGATGCGTGTTGATGCAAGACGGTAAGGTAATAGCTTATGCCTCTAGACAGTTGAAAGTACATGAGAAGAATTACCCCACACATGACTTAGAATTGGCCGCAGTGGTGTTTGCACTTAAGATTTGGAGGCATTACTTGTATGGACAACCTTGTGAGATATTTTCAGATCACAAGATCCTGAAGTATATTTTCACACAGAAGGAATTTAATATGAGGCAGCGTCGATGGTTTGAATTTGTAAAGGATTATGATTTTGAGATTAAGTACCATCCAGGCAAAGCAAATGTTGTGGCTGATACCTTGAGTAGAGCGGCAACACCAACCCCAACTATGGTTTTCAACATGCCATTAGCCTTAGAGTCAGAATTCCAAAGGTTTAATTTAGAAGCAGTATCCAGTGTATCAGCTATACTTTCAGCCATAACCTTAAGGCCTACCATTTTGGAGAAAATAAAGGAGGCTCAGACTAAAGATGACGAATGTACAAGTACAAGTTAAGCATGAATTCTACGGACAAAACAGATTTTAACCATTCTGCTGATGGAATCCTTAAGTTTATAAATAGATGGTTTGTCCCTCCCGATAAAGGACTTCGTGATGAGATTCTTTCTGAAGCACACTCTTCCAGGTTCTCTGTTCACCCTGGGAGTACAAAGATGTACAAGGATCTTAAACAACATTATTGGTGGCCAAGTATGAAACGAAGTGTGGCAGAATATGTAAGATCATGTTTGTGTTGTCAGCAGGTTAAAGCTGAGCATCAGAGACCTGCTGGAAGGTTACAACCTTTACCAGTTCCTGAATGGAAATGGGAGCAAATAACGATAGACTTTGTGGTAGGATTGCCTAGAACGATTAAAGGACATGATGCAATTTGGGTGATAGTTGACCGTCTAACCAAATCAGCTCATTTCCTACCAATAAAGGTGACTTACTCGATGGATCAACTTGCTGGATTGTATGTGCAAGAAATTGTTAGGTTACATGGAGTTCCTGGTACCATAGTCTCAGATCGAGACTCTAGATTTACATCTAAGTTTTGGAAAAGTTTGCACAAGGCTATGGGTACACAGCTCAATTTTAGCACAGCCTTTCACTCTCAAACAGATGGACAGTCGGAAAGAACCATCCAAATATTAGAGGATATGTTTCGTGCATGCAAATTTGATTTTCAAGGTTCTTGGAGCAAGTACCTCTCTTTAGTAGAATTCTCTTATAATAACAGTTTTCAGGCAACTATCGGTATAGGCACCGTATGAAGCACTGTATGGACGAAAGTGCAGATCTCCCTTGTACTGGACGAAGTTGGTGAAGCACAGTTGTTTGGCCCTGACATTGTGCAACAAACTGTTGAGAAGGTTGCCCTCACCCGCCAGCGGATTCTGACAGCTCAAAGCCGACAGAAAAGTTATGCTGATAAGAGACGTAGAGAATTGGAATTTGAGGTAAGTGATGAAATTTTCCTCAAGGTATCACCATTTAAAGGAGTTGTGAGATTCGGAAAGAGAGGCAAGTTGAATCCAAGATTTATTGGACCGTTCACTATCCTGAAGAGAGTTGGGAGAGCAGCCTATCAGTTGCAGCTACCGGCTTCTATGGAAGGAATCCATAACGTGTTCCATGTATCCATGTTGAAGAAGTGTGTACGAGACCCATCACAGATTGTGGAACAGCAGAGTATTGAAATTCTTCCTACTCTTACATATAGGAGAAACCAGTAAGGATACTAGACTATGCTGTGAAGGTGTTGCGCAACAAAGAAGTCCCACAGGTGAAAGTCTTATGGCATAACCAGAACATTGAGGAGATAACTTGGGAGCGCCAACAGGACATGATGGACCAACAACCAGAACTGTTCAGGTGCATAATTATGGGGACAAAATTCTTTTTAGGAGGGTAGATTGTAGCACCCGGTTCTGTTAAACTAATTTCTATTTCGTCATTTAATAGTAAACATGTTGTGGAGAAAATTGAGGAAAGTATTAATTAGGTTAATGAGTGACTAAGTAAGGGCATAGTGGTAAATTGAGAACTTATAATGGATAACCTATTTAAGGAAAGAGGCTTTGTGATTAAATGCAGTGTAGCCGCCACTCTTTCCCTACTCTCATCTCTCGGTATTCAGCTCAAGCAGCAGAGCTCTCTAGGCGATTCTTCCATCCAATTTTCTCCAAACTAGGTGAGTTCTATTTCGATTCCTTACTGCATTGGTAACTATCGATGATTTAGGGAGTGGATAAATGTCAGTCTCGAGAATGCTATGAGCGAACTAGTTTGGATTTTGTGGTAATCGAAGATGTATAACGAACTAAGCTCCTAAACTAGTTTCCTTAGGCTTCTGGATAGTGTAGAATGAGGTTTAGGAAAATCTAATCGATAATCTGTCCATGGTTTTAGGTTGAGTAAGCTCCCAAAGTAGTTTGCAACACCGAGCATTTCCAGGAGAGCTAGGTAAGTGAAGTATGCATGTGCCTTCGGGCCTACATCACAAAACAGTAGGATTATGTATCGTGTGAATGAGTTTGTATGTCATGCATCATGTTTTTTTTTTGAAAGATTACGAAAATGAATTTCCATGTAAGGAATGGTAAGGCATGAACTGAATGTGACAGACAAACTATTAAAGGAACTAATCCACCCCTTAACTTATGAAAGGATTTATAACATTGGGAGGATTGATCCCACTCCCAAGGGAACTGAGCGATCAGATCAGCTATTAAGAGAATTCATCCGCCCCTTAATCGAGTAGTGGATGTATAACATTGGGAGGATTGATCCAACTCCCAAGGGAAATGAGGGATCAGATCAGCTATTAAGGGAATTCATCCGCCCCTTAATCGAGTAGTGGATGTATAACATTGGGAGGATTGATCCCACTCTCAAGGGAACTAAGGGATCAAATCAGTTTATGAATGAATGTGAATGCAACTGAGATGAGAAAGTAGAAATTGCATGTTTAGGAATATTATGTTTCAGCATTTCATTTCATTATTGCTTTACTTACTTAGCATTAGGCTAATAGATGACTTTTGTGATGTAGGTGTTGAGGATACTGCAGGTGATTTTCCTGAGTGCACAGATTAATAGAGGAGGTTGGAGGAGTACATTCATGTTTCGGCCTGGTAAACTGATGAGGCGGATTAACTGGTGTCAGT
Organism: Begonia masoniana; assembly: GCA_022432975.1. Taxonomy (NCBI): domain Eukaryota; kingdom Viridiplantae; phylum Streptophyta; class Magnoliopsida; order Cucurbitales; family Begoniaceae; genus Begonia; species Begonia masoniana. Next base: position 34,944,641 of record CM039509.1, read on the forward strand.
GGATGGGAAAGTTTAGTGAACCAGGATTCAGTTTGAGTATGTCGAGAGTTCTTTTGAAAATGGTAGTTTTAATGTTTTGAAATACATTTGAGATCTTTCTGATATTAATACTCTGTTGGCTTTAAAAGTAGTTTCTACCAAATTCTGGAGTAATATACGGATTTAAGTAGTTTTGAATGTTCTTTTGCAAATGCTCAAATTCTTTGGTAGTCAGAGCTTTCCCTGTGTAGAGAGAAAATGCTCGTTGAGCTACTATATAAAGTTGTTGTTCTGTTGACTATCGGAAGAGTTGTAAGCTGTAGAGCCATCGGAAGATGTCTTCAGTAAAGCCATCGGAAGATGTCTTCAGTAAAGCCATCGGAAGATGTCTTCAGTAAAGCCATCGGAAGATGTCTTCAGTAAAGCCATCGGAAGATGTCTTCAGTAAAGCCATCGGAAGATGTCTTCAGTAAAGCCATCGGAAGATGTCTTCAGTAAAGCCATCGGAAGATGTCTTCAGTAAAGCCATCGGAAGATGTCTTCAGTAAAGCCATCGGAAGATGTCTTCAGTAAAGCCATCGGAAGATGTCTTCAGTAAAGCCATCGGAAGATGTCTTCAGTAAAGCCATCGGAAGATGTCTTCAGTAAAGCCATCGGAAGATGTCTTCAGTAAAGCCATCGGAAGATGTCTTCAGTAAAGCCATCGGAAGATGTCTTCAGTAAAGCCATCGGAAGATGTCTTCAGTAAAGCCATCGGAAGATGTCTTCAGTAAAGCCATCGGAAGATGTCTTCAGTAAAGCCATCGGAAGATGTCTTCAGTAAAGCCATCGGAAGATGTCTTCAGTAAAGTCATCAGATGATGTCTTCAGTGGAAGCCATCGGAAAATATAAGTAGAAAATTTGTCGTTTTGTAACCAGATGATGTCGAGTATTTTATCCATCGGATGATGGAGGTAAAAGTCTTTTGTCGTTTTGTAACCGGATGATGTCGAGTATTTTATCCATCGGATGATGAAGGTAAAAGTCTTTTGTCGTTTTGTAACCAGATGATGTCGAGTATTTTATCTACTGGAAGATGTGAGTAAGCGTAGTTGTCGTTTTGCGATCGGCTGAAGTTGGAAGAGTGATTCTTCCAGATGACGTCATCGGCTGAAGTTGGAAACGTGATTCTTCCGGCTGACATCATCGGTGGAAGTCCTCCGTTTTGTTTCTGCCCATTTTCGTTTACTCTGATCAGCGGATGATGTGGTTGACTTTTATGATCTTCAAGCATTTCATACTTAAACTTTCATCTATTATGGCCGAATTATTTCTCAATATTTTAACCGATTCTTTAAAAATTGTTTTATAGTTTGTTTAACTCTATTTTCGTTCAAAAAAAACATTTCCGCTGCTAGTTTTAAAATTTTGAGACTTTAGCAAATGTTAAAATTTTGATTTTTGAGCGAAGTTTTTTTTAGAAATTAGTCAAATTTTCTTAGTCCTGTTCTATGTTTTGTGTAACGAACCGAGTTCAGAAAACTCGGGGCGTTACTTCTTGAATCTCTGTCATCTGTAAAACATGTTTTACAACTTTGTTCTGAATTGGGTTTTGTGGATTTGAAACTTTTATGCTTTCTATTTTATGCTCTCTGTTTATATGTCTTCCTGTTAAATGTAGTTCACTTCTGCCGGTGAACAGTTCATTTCTGTCTGTAGTTCACTTCTACAGTGAACAGTAAACTTTTGCCGGTGAACAGTTCATTTCTGTCTGTAGTTCACTTCTGCGTGAACAGTAAACTTCTGCCTGTAGTTCACTTCAGCCGGTGAACGGTAAACTTCTGCCGGTGAACAGTTCACGTCTGCTTGTAGTTTACATCTTCCGCCTGACGTCATTCACCTATATCTTCCGCCCAATTCGCTACATCTACTGCCTGACGTCATCCAACCACATCTTCCGCCCAGTTCACCTACATCTTCCGCCCCGTTTCTTCCACCCCAGTTTATTTACTTCTTCCGCCCTAAATCACCCGATCATATTATTCACTGTAGCCTTTCTCCCAGTATGTCTTCCAGTTTATGTTTCTCATTCATTTTCACTGCATGTATTTTATCACGTTTTCCCTCTGCATGTTCGTCGTCCATCTAGCCTTTTTTTTAAATGTTCAAAGTATTCTGATTTCTTCAGTCTTCTATTTATGCAGTTCAAGTTTTTATATATTCCTTTTCTTCCCGTTTCCATCTGTTGTTCATTCATGTTCTTCCTGTTTTTTTTTTCTCACCTCAATGCCAGAGAAGGTTTACGTCCAAATTTTTAAGTGTTTCAGTCTTCCTGTTTTCCTTCTGTCATTCATTATGTAGTCTGATTTTAATTGTTTCCCGTTTTGCTTTCAAATCCAGAGAATGTCTTCTCTCTTTGTAAAGTTTTAAGGGTTTTTTTTTTTAAAGTTCTGTCTTTTTATTCAAAAAAATAATAATAGTCCACGTTTTGGAATTTCCCGCAGTGATGGCTCCTCGACTCCGATCGGGTCCGGGGCTGTCATAGTTACCCACTAATTTTCCAAATGAATTACTCAAGAATAGTGAAGTAGCATTCTCTTTTTTTTCCAAACCAGTGTGTTTTACAGATTTGTCAATTGCTAGGATAAAATCACTGCATAAGTTCTTGGAGAAGCGTAGAGAGAGGTAATTAAATTACCCCCATATTTTTTGTTGCACAAGCATATTTGTAACACCCGGGAAAATTTTAAATCGGACGTAGCCTAGTTGGGGTATGTTGTGGGAATTTAATCTAGTCCTAATGTTGATCTAAGCTATTGAGATAGTGAGTGAAGTTGGAAGAGAAAATTATAGAGTTGGAAGCTAGAAAATAATGTATGTGGTGTTGTAGTGTATTTGAAGTTTTATGCTTTGACTTAATATGATAAATGAAAGAGAAGTGTATGAAAGAGAGGGAGTTCACGTTGGAATGAAGAAAAGGATGAGGCAAGGGTGTTGAAAAGTCAAACTAAAGAAATGAGAGAAAAGGAAGTGGAAAGCTTTAATGGTTTGAAAAGTCAAAATTGTTGAAAAGTAAAAGAAATGGAAATAATGAAAAGAAGAGGAAGTGTAGCCTCTTTCCACGTGAGATGAAGGAGTGTTAGTGGGGGAGGGTTAAAGTATAAATTCTATTATAGGAGTGGTTGAAAATGTAATAAGGAAAAAAAAAATGAATAATGAACTTTAAATGTTGGAAGATAAGGGAGTAAAAGACAAAAATTCATTGTCTTCTCCCTCTTTTCTTCCACGAAAACCAGCAGCAAGGAGGGATTCTTCCTCCACGATTTTTCTCCATTTTAGCAAGATAAAAGGTAAGCTTTTGGGTGGGTTTTGTAATTTATGCACACCCTTAGAGTTTTTAGGTGTTTAGTGGGAGTTTTGATGAGTTTTTGGAGGGTTTGTGTAAACCCTAAGTGTGACCTCCGAAAATCCTTGTTTCTTGATGAGTTTTCTTCCAATTTTGATGGTTTAAGCATTTGAGAGGTTTGTTTAGGGTGTTTAGGCAATTAAATTGAAGAATGGAGGGAAGTTGGAGAAAAACCAGTTTTTGGTGTTAATGAGGGCCGAATCTGTTTTTACGTTTTCGAAATTGTTAAGTATTTGGATGGTGAAATTGATTGTTTCAATGGATAGTAAACATAGAGAGGTTTACGGATTGGGGTGGCACGTCCAAATCTGATGAAAAATGAGTGAGTTATGGCCGATTGAAGTTTGGACGGTGAAAATGGTGGGAATTTCGGATTTTAGGGTTATATTTTAGCTTTGGTTGAATTGTGGTTAGTTTGTGGTTAGTTTAGAGTTAGATAATTTCTTAGAATTTACTAGAGGATTTCTAAGTTATTTTTTTCTATATTGTTAGGTTGATAAGCGAGTAATTGTATTAAGCGGAGTGAGCGAACACGTACCGAGACGCAAAGTAAGTAGTGGACGTGTGTTTGTTGTCTTCGGGCATACATCACGGAACGGTAGGAAGCTATTTGTTGTTTGGTTGTTTGTTTGTTTGTTGTTTAGTTGTTTTGCTTTCTTTGTTTGTTAAGCATTATATTGACCTGGAGCATGTTTTCGAATGGTAAGTATGAAACGGAAACTGATAAGTAGAAAGACAATGTGGCAATATGGTTTTGTGGGGTTGTGTTAAGGTTGTAACGACCCTAATACTGTACCCGTAATTACCGTGTAAATTTTTCATTTTTCTTTTTCTTTTTATCCTAATACCTTTAATTAAACTCTAGGCGGAACCTAAACCGAAATCGAAACCAGAATCGAAATCGGAATTGAAACCTAACTTAAAAACAACTTAAAACTATTTAAATAAAACAATTAAAAACTATTAAATAAATTAAATAAACTTTAATAAAAGTGGGAGGGCAAAACCGTCCCTGCTGCACAAAAGAAGAGGCAGCGACCGATCTCTGCAAATTGCAGAGATCGATCGCTGCATGCTATAATCTTTGCAGCGATCGATCTCTGCAATTTGCAGAGACCGATCGCTGTATGCTGTTTGCATTGCAGCATGCAGCAACCTGGGCGGCGATCGATCTCTGCTCTTCAGCAGAGATCGATCGCTGCACACTATGCAGCGATCCTTCTGCTTTTCCCCTCTGTTCTGTTTTTCCCACTAAGTGCTCTCTGGAATCTGAACTTCCAGAGAGCAAAACAGCGCTTTTCATTTCCATCCCATATGCTCTCTGGAATCCGATTCCAGAGGGCAACACTTCATCAAATAACATTCTGGAAATCAACTTCTATATCTATTCATCGACCACTAATTACGCAATTCAGACTTACAATAACACGATACTCTAATTGCGATAAAACTTTCTAAAAACGAACGGCGTGGATAGCTCAAAAACTCGAGCATATCCGTACCAAACCTAAAACAGTTCAAATACAGTTTATTAAATCCTTTAAGACACTATACACCAAACAGTTCCAGAATTTCAAAACAAACTAAACATCCTAAGATATCTATACAAGTCACAAACCCAAAATATCCCAAAAAGACCCTCAAAACCTATACATACGTCCCCACGGGTCAGGTGAGCCTCGACTGCGCCAGCACACCCACGCGAGCCGTCCTCCGTCAACTGCGTCACTCCTCAGGTGGAGGGATCTCGTCCTCACCTACACCATACAGACACCTATGAGATAAAAATCTCAGCAAGCTCTACGTAAGTGCAATGCGTGCTATGCGTATGCAATACAGAAAACATGCAGATACAGATACAGATTCAGATTACAGATTCAGATTCTTTACGTCACAGACAGATTATCACTGAGGTCTACCAAGCCTCTCCGTGACCAGATAACAGATTACGTAGATTCTTTTCGTTGGTTCATTTTACTTTTTGATTAGGTCGCAGACAGATTGTCACCGAGGTCTAAACCCACCTCGCCGTGACCAGATAACAGATTACGTAGATTAATTAGGTCCATTACTTTGCTTAAAAACACGTACAGAATGATGCATGAACAATTCATATCAGACAGTAATCATATAGACAAAGCATACCTTCCAAAACTCCACAATCAACCTATACACATATAGACAGAATATACCATCAAAACTCAACAATCAACCTATACACATATAACTTAACTACCCAACCAAAGCGATTAAACAAAACATCACCAAGTTCCTCGAGAAGACCACGACGTACGGTGTAGGCCAATCGGCCAGAAAAGATCACGAGAACTTACCTTGAGCGCGCCGAATTACAAGCTTTGACCACGAGAGTTGCGTGTCTGAATAAAACATGATATTCGCCGTTATAATCAATTTAAGCCATAAATGTCTAAATTACAAAATCCTTAACTAACGAATTCTCCTAAATTCTCCACTTAGCTATTTAGAGCATTTCGAACGTTAATTAAAGCTTTATAATCCACAATCTCTAGTTACGAGTTTTTCCTAAAAACCGACATTTTATCAATTTATAACTTTTTCGCAAATTGATTTCTTTTCGTCCAATAACGTCCAATACGTTCAATCTATACTTAATCACGGCTAACCTATTAATTACGGGCCCTAAATCGCGTTTTTCGTCGAAACCCTAATTGAAACCCTAACCCTAAATCGAACCGAAAACTCGAAATAAACGCTCAGAGATTGTAGGTACATACCGAGGGTAGCGAGAGGAGAAGAAACCGTGAAGGAAACGGGTTGATCGGAGGTCGGACGGAGGAGAACACGCCGGCGGCCAGAGGAGGAAAATCGCCTCTGTTCGTGCGATCCAGAGAAGAAGAGAGAAAGTGAGGGAGAGAAAAGGGTTTTGTAATGTTTTATAAAATTGATTTTGTAAATTACTATTTTGCCCTTCTCACTTAATTCTATTTGTTTCGTCCTTCGTTTCGTCAATCGTCCAACTATTCGAAATCACCAAATTTCCTAATTTCGCCAATAAGTCCAATTAGTTACCAGAGATTTATCAAAACTGTCCGTTCGCAATTCGGACCTTGTTTACTATTTTTACAATATCGTTCTTTTTATTACGAGAAAACGTAATTCTCATAAAGTTAGGGTTTGAACTCCGAAAAATCCCATAATATTCGTAAAATCCATATTAATTATTAGGATTCTAATGACGCATTCTTTTCGTAAAACGGAGTTAATCCGACATATTTACGAAAATGCCATTTCATATTAAAATAATAATATCTCGTAAAGCGGGATATTACATTCCATCCACCTTATTTAAAATTTTGTCCTCAAAATTTGACCTAACTCATAGTCTTTGACATTAATGTTTCATGTCATTCGGCCCTGCACCACGATTCATTATCTGTACTTACGGTCATATTTCGTGATTCTAAACCTAGGCCCTCCACTATACTCTCCAACATCGGCCTTAAATTTGCATTTACTACTTTCGATTCGATCATATACTCTCCTTCTAAGGCGTTGAGTACAATTTAAATATGTAAATCTCAAATAAATCCACTCTGTGACCTATTTGCTACCTTAATATTTGTGCACGCTTCAACTTTCAACCTTCACTTAATAACTCACATATTAAACTTCCTATTAATACCAGCTTCAAGGTTCTCTTTCATCCTCGTCTTTCCTCCGTCGTTCTCTCACGTCGGAGCTATGTCCAAGCTTACTAACACCAGCCAAATTGATAACCTAACCTCGTCCAATGTCTGGGCTGTAACCCAAACATAGACATGGTTTCATCGACACCGTCCGCAGTCGGTATGTGTACATACTTACATTAACCTTCTTACCATATCCTTTCTTTTCAACTGGCCCAAACACATTCGCGCTTACGCATCAAATCTTACCAAATTTTCTAAACCTTCAATCAAACGATCTCTAACCGTGTACCTGTCACCTGACGACCTGAGCACGCGTTGGTCTAAATTTAGTCATCAAAGCGTTAAACTCACCAATTCATCAATTGGTCTCTCCTAAAATCGTCCCTTATGTTCAATCCTCGAAATATCTTCCATTTCCCGACGTCATTTGGGTTGACTATCTTTCAAGGATTTCTAACTACACTCAGGTTGTAATCTAACTCCCATATATTTTAACTTTTAACTCATCAAATTAAGCTCCTTAGGTTTAGTTTCTCAATGAATTCTATCGTTACTCCATTACTAATCTACTCATCCTACTTCTGCTATAGTCATTTGTCTTAACTTAAGTCTCTATCGACTCCTAGCATCCTCAAGTCTCTAAATCTCCTCATTGATGCACTCTAAACTAGTCATTATAACCTAAGCCATTTATGTATTACTTGGTCTCGACTTGCCAAACACGAGTCGATCTCTAGAAATTTTCTAACTTAGCCTCACTTCTAAGCTTATTTAGATAGTTTCGGTGATAGTTCTCACTCTCCTCATTCTATAAATCGCAAATTTCTCAATTTGCTGACCTTTAAATGCCAATCTATGCTTCTAACCTAACCTCTCATTTATTTCAACGATCTACTTCGCCTTCCCTAAATTCCTCAAGGCTACATCAAGTTCGCCGACTAGTCTATTTTTGTTCGCTCCTTCTAGTCAGGTTCCAACTATTCTACTCGACAATTATTCTAAGTTTAACTCTTAAATTCTTTCTTAATCTAGACACTCATAACTTCATACGAATCCTCAATGGACGAGTTCTACGGTACTTGATCTATTTAAACACACTCCAGGTATTACAACAATCTAGGGTATCCATTAATAGGTTTATATCTAACCTTCATCTTTCTCGATTAGTCGCATTTTAATACTTGAAGGGGGGTGTTAATTAGAAATAATCCCTACCTACTTAAAACTCATATTTCATAGGGTGTATTTCTCTAATTCTTACTAAACCTTAAGTGTAAAAACTCCGTTGATTAACTCAAAGTAATCCTACTATTGTATAACTATATTTCTATTTGGTCTTTATTGTCCTATATGTAGTCTACTGATTTCTCTTCGAGGTTCACCTAGTAATTATTTTTACCCATCTTCTATTTTCTTACTTTTCTATTTTCAAGCCTATCATTATCATCATTATTATTGTTATCCTTTTAACATAAACATATCATCATACAGGTAATTAAGACAATACCTGTAATAAGAGAAGGTTGTGCCCCATCGTCGACGTCACCAGGTTCTATAAATGCGAAAACCTTGGGCATGACTCTTCTCTGATCTCCACTCAACTGTTCACGGCCCGGCTTCGGGCAATCTCTAACAAAGTGGTCAACCCCACCACACCTGTAACATTTATTTGTGCCCACCCGACATTCGCCACTGTGCTCTTTCTGGCACATAGGGCACCAAGGCATCTGGGAAGCCCCTTGTACCTGCCTTCCTTTACCTCGATCGTTGCCTCCCTCTAAGGGCCTTTTAATTTCCCTCTGTTGTTGCTGTTGAGGCTGTGGTCTCTGTTGCCGGCCCTCATTCCTGAGCTGGGGGTGAATCTCCCGAAAGAAGCCCTTAGATGGCTCCCTCGGATTGACAGAATCTCTATCCACTGCCTCAATATCCAGCGCCCTGGCCACAATGTCGTCATAGGATACATCCCGTACCCCAGATATAGTAAGGCGCATCCGGAACTCCCGACTAAGTCCCTGTAGAAATCGGCGTACCTTGTCCTCGTTAACGCCGACCTGACGTGGCGCGAATCTAGACAACGCCTCAAACTTCCTCACATACTCGGCAATAGAGCTAACCTGCCGCAACCGCATAAATTCGACCATCTTCGCCTCTCGAACGGTATGGCCGAAGTACTTGTCGAAAAATATCTCCCTGAACCGCTCCCAGCTCATAACAAACACATCCGTAGTGGTCTTGACAGAATCCCACCAGAATCGGGCGTCCAGTGCTAAGTGGTAGGTCGCCAATGCAACCTTCTCTCCATTCTCTATACTCGCATAAGCCATCATATCCTCCATGGTTCGAATCCACTCCTCGGCTAAAGAGGGATCAGTGGACTGCCCTTTAAATATAGGGGGCTGGAGCTTCTGAAATCTCTCCATCCCACGATTACCCGATATAGCTGCCTCCCGAACTCTAACGCCTTCTCGGTCTATCAAAGTGCCCAACTGCTCAGACTGTCTCTCCATCTGTTGAGCTTGTCGCTCCATATGCTGGGACTGCTGGGCGATGAAGTCCTTAAGGGTGTCTATTGTATCGTCGCGGTCATCTCGGTCATTTCTTCGACGCACCATACTTATATATCTCCTATAAAATTTTAAAACAAATATCTCTAAGAAACTGAAATTAAATAAAGCTATAAACATACTTACAGTTGATGAAGAACGTCCGTGTAGTGGCTGTGCAGTCGAGCAGTCTACAGAACCGATTTTAAAACCCGGGGGCTCTGATAAAGGTGGCACCCGCGACGGACTCGAGGAGAGTCGCCCAGTCGCGTTAGGGTGGCACCTGGGGCGTGGTTTTAGTGAAGTTGCCCAATCGCGTTAGGGTGACACCTACGAGGGACTCCGTGTGAGTCGCCCAGTCGCGTTAGGGTGACACCGGCGAGGGACTCTACGAGAGTTGCCCTGTCGCGTTAGAGTGGACACCTGCGAGAGACTATAGTGGAGTCGCCCAGTCGCATTAGAGTGACGCCTACGAGGGACTCTAAGGGAGTCGCCCAATCGCGTTAAGGTTGCCTTGCGAGGGACTTTGTGAGAGTCGGACACCTGCAAGGGACTCCGTGTGAGTCGCCTAGTCGCGTTACGATGACACCTGCGAGGCACTATGTTGGAGTCGCCCAGTCGCGTTAGGGTGACACCTGCGAGGGACTCTACGGGAGTTGCCTAGTCGCGTTAGGGTGGCACCTGCGAGGGACTCTATGGGAGTCGCTTAGTCGCGTGAAGGTGCGAGGTTAGTACTGATGATGGGTTCTATGATAGAACAATGCATAGAAAATGAAACGAGAATAGCAGAGCGAGTAGAAACTGTATGTGTTAGGGTTGTGTGTGCTTTGTGCATGTTTTTATATTGGTTATCCCCTACTTGCTAAGCGTAAGCTTACGTGTGTGTGTGTGTTCTGTGGTGCAGGTAACGACAGGAGTACAGGTTAAAGTTACGAAGAAAGCTAGGATTGGGACGCAGTCGTTGATGTACGTTGTATGACGGTTCGGGCAGTTAACGGGGCGTCTCGACCATGATCTTCGGAAAGATGTGGGTAGAGCGGTATTTTGTATTGTATAGTTTTTACCTATCTGGAGTTTGTAAACATAATGTGGTTGTTTTGTGGGATTTGTCTGTATAAAAGATGATTTTATAAGCGTGTATTTTCAGGTTTTGGGTTTTGGAAGTTTTAGGCGTTATGCCGCTCGTTTTAGTTTTAAAACAAATAACGTCGGGTTTAATTTCTCTATTTTTTTATTAACCGTGTTAAGTCAGTTTTTCGAGATTTTTACAGGGCACGGAGTCGGAAGTGTCGGGAATGTAAAATGTTTTGACCCGACCTTTTCTGACGTATTTTAAATGTATTTTACGCACGTTTTCCAACATTTTTCGAGGGTTTGAAAAAAATCCAAAAACCGAGTCAAAATTTTATCGAAAATTATTTTAAACGTCGTTTTAAACATGGTTTGGGTTAGCAAAGTAGCGCACCTAGCCGGGGCGGGTTTGGGGGCGTTACAAGATTTTTCAGTCGAAGAAATGGTTGTTGTTCACAATATTCCTAGGCAATAAAGTAGTATAGAAAACTCAGAATTAAAAGTGGTGAAAATTGTTGATAGTTTAGATTAAGACTAAAGTTTATAAGCATCAGGTATTTTTAAATCAAAACTAGAACCTTCCCTTGACAATTCTAAAAAAATTCAGTTTTACACCTGATTCAAAAAATTGCTTAGATATGTCAAACATGGATTGCTAATTATTTTTCTCTAAGAATTTTAGAAAAATACTATGGAATAATTATTAAGTTCTTTGAAAGTTCTAAAATGTTATTACAAAGTTCTAATTATTGTATTATGGTTTAATTAGGTTATAATATGATTTTATGAATGATTCAAAAAGTATGATTTTTACACTTTTAGTGTGCCTAATGCACTCTTATTTTGTTAGAAAAATTTATTAGTGTATAGTTCATTTGATCGTATTTTACTATTTTGTGATACATTATTTTCAGCCATTAATACATTATTTTATGTAATAAATTATTATTTTTTTGAGTGAAGGTTGCATGTTATTTTTAATCCATTGTATCAGCCTTTCATACATTATAAAGATGACTTTTAAACATATCAATGAAATCAAATCATGCATGACTTATGAGTGGACAATACAAGAATATGTTAGCCATAAAACCATACATAAATCTACACGCTCAAGTCCAACAAAATAGCAAAAACTCATTATTGTGGTCTCAATTGTATGCATGCATCTTATGCATCGTACGCTGTCATTGTTAATCGCTTCTTTATGAATTTTTCACGTGTCAGGCACACAAGTTCAGACTACTTTATTCACTGGAAATATCAACATGTTTGCAACACTCTCAATATAGGAAAAAACTATTATATAAGCAATGTTTTGGTTACATATGCAAGAGAAGAGTTTCGCATTGGGGATTATAAATATCATTGGATAATAAATAAATGCAAAAACTTGGGTGGAAGAAGTTCCAGTCTCTAAAGTTTGATTTTTATGCAACAAGAATAATATAATAAATAGGGTTTATTTTAATTGAAACCCTGAAGTTTTGGTTTTTTTAAAAAAACCCTAAAAGTTTATTATTGTAACACCCGGTTCCATCGAACCGATTTTACCTTGTCATCTAATAGTGTACACTTTATGGATGAAATTGGAAGAAATATTGATTAGGTTAATGAGTGACTAAGTAAAGGCATAATGGTAAATGGGGATCTATAGTGGATAACATATTTAAGGGAGGATTTAATGAGGTTTAGCTGTCACTGTTTTCTCATTTTCCTTTCTCGGCATTCAGCTCAACTAGCAGAGTTTCTCTCGGCGATTTTCCCTTCTATTTTCTCCAAGCTAGGTGAGTTCTACTTCAATTTCTTGTTACATTGTAGCTATCGATGTTATAGGGGATTTTAAATGCGAGTTTTGAGAATGGTGTAAGTGAGAGTTAGTTCGGGTTTGGGGCATATTAGGAATGCTTGATGATCTGAGTTCACAAACTAGTTTCCTTATGAGTTCTGGTAGATTTGAGGATAGTCTAGAATGAAGCTTAACTCATACTCTATCTACGGCTATAAGTTTGAGCAAAACCCGAAGTAGTTTACAACCAAGCTTTTCCAGGAAACTAGGTAAGTAGAGTATGTGTGTGCCTTTGGGTCTACATCACAAAACAGTAGGTTTATGCTTATTTGAATGTTTTCTGTATGTCATGTATCATGTTTTGGAAAGAACACGCAAAATGAATTTACATGTAATGGCATGACAAGGTATGAACAGAATATAATAGATCAGCTATTAAGAGAACTAATCCGCCCTTTAATTTATGAAGACAATGTATGACTTTGGGAAAATTGATCCGCTTCCTAATGGAATTTAGGATCAGATCAGCTGTTAAGGGAACTAATCTGCCCCTTAATTTATGAAGAGGATGTATGACTTTGGGAAAAATGATCCAACTCCCAATGGAACCGAGGGATCAGAACAGAGAAAGAACGTGAATGCAACAGAGATGTGAAATTAGAAACTGCATGTCTAGGATTTATGTTTCAGCATATCATTTCATTGTTGCTTTACTTACTTAACATTAGGCTAATAGATGAGTTTTGTGATGTAGGTGAAGAAGTTTCAGAAGGTGGGTTCTCTGAGTATGTTAAGGACTAGGCTGGTTGAAGGAGTATATTCACGCATCGACTTGACAATCTGATGAGGCAGTTTAACTAATGTCAGTAGGTGTGAAAGTCTAGTTAACAATAGTTCAGTTTTAGTATGCTAAGAATGTTAATGATAGCAGGAGTTTAATGTTTTTATTAATTTTGGAGCTTTTCTGATTATGAACAACACGATTTGGTTTTAGTTGTAGATTGTTATTCTGGATTTATAAAGTTGTGGATTTCTGTTATTTTGAATAGCTGCTATTAAAATTTACAAGTTCTTTTAGTAGACAGAGTTGTCTGTTTGTTTAGAGTTTTACTGTTTATCAGTGGATGTAGTATATCGGTGGATGTAATCTATCGGTGGATGTAATCTATCGGTGGATGTAGTCTATCGGTGGATGAAGTCTAATGGTGGACGTTGTCAAACGGTGGATGTGAGTAATAGGTTTTGTCATTTTGTGATCGGTGGATGTGAGTAATAGGTTTTGTCGTTTTGTGACCGTGGACGTGTGTAGTCGACGCATCGTTCGACTGACGTGACTGGTGGAAGTGTGTAGTCGACATGTCGTTCGACTGACTTGGGCGGTGAGTGTTCGTTAGTAGAAGACGTATTCTGTCTCTACGTCCACCACTGAGATTATTTTGTTTCTGCTTCTGCCGCTAACACTGTTTAGCGATGGATGCCTTTTGTTTCTATTTCTATCGCTAGAACTGTTCAGCAGTGGACGTGTTCTGTTTTGTTTGTTTTCTTTCAACCGATTGTCTTTAATATTTTAATTAATTAATAAATGTCATTTTATACAAATGAATTTCCGCTGCAAGTTTTAACATTTTAAGGGTCAAACTTTGACCGTTGGGTGAAATTTTGAAATTTCTCAAAATGTCATAGTGTGGTTCAGTATTATTTGTAGCGAACCGGGTTTATATAATTTGGGGCATTACAATTATTTATCCAAAAAACCTCAAAATATCATAAATAAACAATTTCAACCTCGAAGGGGGGTGAGAAGGGCGACCTCTTGACACGATTCCGCCTCCAAAGGGGTCGTGTTTCTACCCACAACAACCGATTAGCAAAGAAACAGAAAAACAGAAAAACCAGCAAATACAAACAGCAATTTTGCCAACCAAATGATATCCAAATTCAACTAAATTTAAAGGATTTTTTTGAATATGAGTTAAGATTATGTCCTTAAATTTTCAAGTCCAGATGATGAGTAAATCAAAAGTTACAAGAAAAATACCAGATGTTGTCCGATAAGCAATATTTTGTAAGCTTTCGGCATACACTCTTTCGTAGAAGAATGACAGAAAATAGAACGGGTTAATGGCCACCTTCTTCGTGTATCCTACTCTGAAATGAAAGGGAAGAAGCGTGGAACAATAGCTATTCAAGCAACTGTGGGCTTGAAAGCGTAAATGAGAGAACTCCTCTCGGTTCTTGACCGAACCGAGCCTTACCATTCACCGATCTTCAAGCTCCAAGCACTCAGCCGAAATTAGGTTATTCTCATAGCATCAACAACCATTACAAGCACCAATAACCATGCTTTTATAGACCTAGGGTGACTGGAAAAGTGGACTTCAAAATGGGCTTCAAAGGGGCTTCAAAATGGGTCAAAGCCTAGGCCTAGTGGAACAACACACTCTTCATTTGATCCATCTTCCAAACCACCATCTAAACTAGCATACATCTAATCCTAATGCCTAAGGATCCATGCAACTATAACATATTACATGAAAGGCCAATGTTTGCCAACAAAATACAAGGCTAAAAGTTTGCTAAAACAACAAGAAAAAAGATAAGCATTCGATTACAATTTTAATTCCAAGGGAGACAAATCCTTTCTTCAAGTGCCTCCGTCTTCAAGTGCCTCCGTTGTTGTTTCCCAAGTTAGCAAATGCACGGGTTGATCCAGGTCCCTTGTACTCGGCTCCCAATCCAAATCTGTGAAGAGGCCTTCAAGTCCTGCAAAAGAATTGGGCTTGTTAGTAAATATATTAGATAATACTTGGGCTTTGGTTTGCAATCGAGTGACGGCCCTCTGTGGCACATCATCCTCCCCAAGTGATTGAGGATTTGACCTCAAATCCTTTAATTGGAGCTCCTCGATGTCATCATCGCTATCCATGTAAAGAGAGAGATCTTGGACATTAAAGGTGGTTAAAATTCCATAGTCGCCAAGTAGCTCAACCTTATAAGTATTATTGTTGATTGATAAGTGTGTATTTTACACACTTATTTATACTTTTTATACTTGATTTGATAAGATTTTCTCAAGTGTTTAAAGGAATTTGATGTATTTTGTGAAAGTGTGCAGAAAATTTAGTTACAATAGGTTGGAGCTAGAATTTGCAAATTTGAAGAGGAAGAAAAAGAAGAAATAAAGTGGACTTAAAAGGAAGAAAATAAGAAGCTGAAGAGAAGAAACATCAATTGGCTATTTTAATCCCAGTTGTTCGACTATTTTAATTGATTGAGGTGTTTGAATCTGAACCATTGAAACTTGTTTTAATCTCAGCCGTTGAAGATAATTATGGGCTTCAGATTTGTGGCCTTGAGATTAATTAAGAATTAAGTTAACTCAAGAAAAAGGGAGAGCAGCCCAATTCAGACATTTGAGACGAGTAGCCCTAGCGAGAGAAAAAGAAGGAGGCAAGCAAGACGGAGACCGGAACGCAGCGAGAGTGTAACGCCCAGAAATTTTGGCTATGGGTTTTGAATTTTAAGTTTACGGGTTTTGAGATTTAAACCTTATAGCGTATTAATTCGTAGAAATAGTAAATTAAGTCCGATTGGAAAACGAGAAGTTTCGTAGGAGCCCTAGGAATAAATAGGAATATTTGGTGAAATAAAATAATTTGAAGAAACTAAATTGATAGGTTATTTAAAGGGCGTAAGCAAGGAAATAATAAAAGGGCATTTAGGTAATTTGTTAAATCAAATTATTACTTAATAAGAAACTCTCTATTTTCCCTCACTTCTTCCCTCCCTCACGATTTCCTCTCCCTCGCGATTTCCCTCTCCTCCATCGTTGATTCCCTACACGTCGATCGACTCCTCTGATTCCGGCATTTTTCCTTCAAGTTTCTTCAACAAATCAACCCTCCAAGTAAGCTCTATGTTTTAGTTAAGTTAGTGGTCGTTTTTGGAGTGGTTTGGTTTATGGTTTGTGAAGAAATTTAGGGATTTCGTTGGAAATCGATAGGGTTGTTAATTTATTACTCATTGATGATATAATGATGGTTATTTAAGTGAGTTTAACAAATTTATGGAGTTTGTAGTTGATTAGAGTTAATGTGGGTTGTTGAAGGTTGTTGGAGGAAAACATTAATGGAGTTTTAGTAAATGCGAGCACAATGTGCTCGACGAAATGCCCAAACGAAGTGAAGTAAAGTTTTTGGAAGAATTGGCTTAGCTCGGGATTTCGTTTAGTTTTAGATTTTATGATTTAGAGTTAAAACTAATGACGTTTTATGAAACTGCCTTAGGTAACCCCAAGCTCAAGGACGGTGCTCGGCATATCTAGGACGCCAGGTAAGTGAGTGTTAGGTTTTCCGGCCCCTAAGGCCCTACGTCGTAACGATGTTGATAATGTTGGTTATGATGAAGTTAGGTAGTTATAGGGGTTGGCGGTAAGACGGGTAGGTTAAAGCAGTGCCTTAGCGATTAGTTAGTTGTCGTTCGATAGGTGTTTTTACGTGTGTTACTGTAATACCCAGCTTGTACGGATTTCCGATATAATATATTATATTGTTATTTTATTATATAATGGTATTTTTGGTAAATATGTCAAATCAGATCCGTTTCACGAAAAGAAAGCGTCATTACAATCCTAATGATTAATAGGAATTTTAAGGAAATTATGGGAATTTTCGAAGATTAAACGATATATTCCGAGTAATTACCTTTATCGTAATGTAGAGGACGTTTTAGTAAAAATAGTAAACGAGGTCCGAATTGCGAACGGACAGTTTTAATGAATCCCAAATAACAAGTTAGATTTATTGGTGAAATAAGGAGATTTGGTGAACCCAAATAGTTGGACGATTAACGAACCGAAGGACGAAACTAATATAAAAACTAAAGAAGGGCGAAAAGGTAATTCGTCAGGTTATTATTTTTATAAAAAATCAATTTTTCCTTCAATCGCAGAACACTTTGCGATTTCAATTTCTGATTTTCCAAAGAGCTTCTCCTTCGCGATTCCTCTCGGCTTGCCTCTCTGCCGACGGCGATTCTCCTCCGATCCGACCTCCGTTCGTTTCGTTTTCTTCGTGATTTCTCCTCCAATCGACCTTCTAGGTATGAACCTACAATCTTAGAGCTTTTATTTCGATGTTTACGGAGTTCTAAACAATTAGGGTTTCGATAGTTTTTCGTTAAAAACGCGAATTAGGGTTCGTAATTAATAGGTTAGTCGTGATTAAGTATATATTGCACGTATTTGACGTTATTGGACGAAGTTTAATCAATTTGTGGAAATGTTAAAATTAGGGATTTTTGAGATTTTAGGAATAACTCGTAAATTGGAATTTGCGGTGCTAAGCGCGAATTGCTCGAGTTATAGCTCAATGAATTGGATTAGAGCTGTAGGAAGTTTCCTTAGTTAAGGTTTTGTAAATTTGGACGATCGATAGCTTAAACTCGTTTTAACGTCAATCCTTGTAAATTGCTTAGGTGAAACAACGCTCGTGGACGGAGATTGAGCTGCTTTGGACACGAGGTAAGTTCTCGTGATTCTTCTCTGGCCGATTGGCCTACACCGTACATCGAATGTCGTCTCGAGGAGTTTTGGAGATGCGTTAGTTTAAATTGTACTTGGTTTGGGTAGTTAGGTTATAGGAGTTTATAGTTTACGCTTTACAGTCTTGATGGTACATGTTATTATTTGTTTACTTTAAAATATTGAACTGTTCACGCATCACTTGTTTTAAAGAAAAGCATGAAAATGAACTTCCGCACCGAGTTTTAAAGATAACGTAAAGCATAGCATTGGCCTTCAGGCATACAGGCCTTCGGGCATACAGGACTTCGGGCATACAGGCCTTCGGGCATACAGTTTACAGGTCACGCGAGGTGGGGCTCAGGCACGGCTGTACGGGTTGTAAGCGTGTACCCCCCTCTTCTAGCTGGAAAGAGTAGTCCGCCCGCTGGATGAGCTCTCTCCAGTTAGAAGGTATAGGATCTCGGTGACACCTATAGTGCATGGCATAGTAAGATAAAAATAAAGCATGGTTTAATGAACTTATAGCACAGCATGCATCGCATTTACGTAGAGCTTACTGGGATTTTATCTCATAGTGTGTTGTATGGTGTAGGTGACATAGACTTCGAGGTACCAGGTGAGGGCAATGTCCCTCCACCTGAGGCATGATTCAGTTGACGGAGGATGGCTGTGGTGGTGTGCTGGCGCAGTCGAGGCTCACCTGACCCGTGGGGATAGTATGTATAGACTTTGGGATGTTTTGGTTGGATAATTGTGTAGACGTTATAGGATGTTTGGTTCTGGTAGTTGATAGGTTTACATCTGAATGTTTTGGGTAAATTGTTTATAGAAAATATTCTGGTTTAAAACAGTATTTAAACGTCATAGAAATGTTTTGGAAATGTTGAAGGTTTGATACGGATAATCTCGATTTTTAGAGCTATCCACGCCATTTGTTTTTAGGAAGTTTTGTCACGTATTGAAGTATGTCTGAATCGTATGTTTAGTGTTTTTAGAACGTGATGGAAAGAAGAATTTGCTCTCTGGAATCGGATTCCAGAGAGCCGATAGTTTGAAGTGTTTGCTCTCTGGAAATCCCAGAGAGCAAGTGGGTTCTGGTCGCTGCTGTGCAGCGACTGGGCGCTGCAAGGTGCAGCGCCCGATCGCTGTATTGTGCAGCGATCGCGAGCTGCACAATGCAGCGCATGCGGCGACTGGGCGCTACAATTAGCAGCGACTAGGCGCTGCAATTAGCAGCGACAAGTCGCTGCTCCTTTTCGAGGGCAAAATTCCAATTCTGCCCTCCCCTTATTTTTAAATATTCTTTTAATTAATTTTTATAAATGTTTTAAAAGTTTTATTTAATTATTAATAGTTTGTAAATGGTTTAAAGATTTGATTTAACTTAGATTTCAATTCCGATTTCGATTCTGGTTTCGATTTCGGTTTAGGTTCCGCCTAGAGTCTAATTAAAGATATTAGGTTAAAAAAAAAATAATAATAAATAAATATGGTACGGAAAAATACGGGTACAGTATTAGGGTCGCTACAGTTACTCCTCATGCATCATGTTTTATTAAAGTGCATACGAACTATTTATGAGCATGTTTATGAAAAATTGAACTAAACAACGATAATGTGTAATGGATCTCACGCGTTATGCTATTGGTTCTCACAGGGCAAGTATTGGTCCTCACGGGGCAAGTATTGGTTCTCACGGGGCAAGTCTTGGTTCTTACGGGGCAAGATCGAGGTCTATATAGTAGACAATGTGCTAATGATAGAAAGACAAAAACGAAATGAACATGTTTTATAAATGACATGCATATATGTAACAGTTATATTTAGTGCACTCTTTACTAAGCATTAGGCTTAATGTATTTATCGTATGATGTAGGTGACGAGAACGAAGGTGAGGAACCTCCTTATGATGATCAAGCGTAGTTGGTCGATGGGCGGAGCTCGTGGCAGCGGGGCCTGTTTTGGCCAGGCTGGTTGACTCATGGTTAGAAAATTTTTGAGAGTTTTTGGGGATGTTTAGGTTAATGGTGAATTAGATAGATTCATCGTAGAATTTGATACATTTTAGGATGTTGGTGACTGAATAGATAATATGTTGCATTTTGTAGTGCTTTTGATGTTTTTCAAACAGGAAGAAATGTTAAACTTTTAAACAGAACCACGCGGTTCGTTTTCATGAAATTTGATTATATTTAAAAAGTGAATTGTGTCGGTTTTGAATGTATGGATAAATCTCATGTTGGAAGTGTATATTGTAAGTTGTAGGTAAAGATGGTGTGAAGGAGGAGTGAGAAGGGAGATGAGGTTGTTGTGTGTTTTGTGTTGTGAATGGGAAATGCAGGGTGTGAGGAAACGAAGGAAGAAAGAAAGGGGGGAGGAGAAGGCTGTGCTCTCTGGAGAAATTCCAGAGAGCATGGCGATTGATCGCCTGTTGGAGGTGATCAATCGCCTCTCCCTGCCTGGAAATCGCTGGAGAGGCGATTGCTGGTCGCCGCTCTCTGGAGAAATTCAGAGAGCGTGGCGACTGATCGCCACAAACTGTGGTGATCAGTCGCCACAGGCGATTTGCAATAGGCGACTGGTCGCCTGTTGCAATCACCGAAGGGCGATCAGTCGCCCTTTTTTTGGGCGACTGATCGCCATTTCTTTTATTTTAAGTTTTACTTTAATTAGTTAATCGTTTTAATTGATTTAATTGTTTTAAGTTTTAATTGTATTATTATTTGTTTTAAACGATTTACTAAACGAACTTCGATTGAGATTTCGCCTTAAGTGCAGTTAAAGTTAAAAGTGCAAAAAAAAAATGATAGTACGGGAAATTGGGTACAGTACTAGGGTCGTGACAGTTATGGTATCAGAGAGACGGAGTTTTAAAAGTGATTTTGTGATTTGCCTGCCAAACACACCGCCGTACGGGAACTCTTCATCGACTGTAAGTGTTTACGTTTAAGTATAATTCCTAGATATTTATACTGCTTCGTATTGTCTAATGTGTTTAGGAACAAAATATGGTGAGAGCACCTAGACCGCCTCCTGGGAACCCTATGGACCAATTCATGGATATATTGCAACAACAGTCGGATCAGATTGGGGTTTTACTAAATCGAGAGGGAAATGGGAATGGACAAGGAAGTTCTTCACGGGACCAAGGTGGAGAGAGATTTCGACGCCTTGGGCCTCCGGCTTTCGACGGACAGTCTTCAGATCCTACGGGTGCCGAACGGTGGATTCGTAAGATTGAAAGTATGTTTGCCGATGCAAAAGTAGAGGAAGCCGATAAGGTGATGTTGGCAATATTCAATTTGGAAAAAGACGCTATATTCTGGTGGGACACAATTAAGGCTACTACAGATGTGGAGGTTATGAGATGGGAAAGATTCAAAACGGTATTCTACAACAAGTATTTTAGTCGCACTCTTCGGACTAATAAGAAGGTGGAGTTCGTCCAATTGCGCCAAACGGGGACGGGGGCCGAATACGTGCGAAGGTTTGAGTCATTATCTCGGTATGCCGGATATATGATCTATGAAGAGGAGAACAAAATTCACCAGTTTGTACAAGGTTTGAAATTGGAAATTCAAAAAGAGGTGATGATAGTGGACGACGAGAACGTGCCTTATCATAAGATAGTGGAAAGGGCTCTTGGACTTGATGACGTGCCTACGATCCCGAACCGTCAAACATGAACCAAGGTATGAAATTCTAACTATTTTATATACTAATTGATTTGTGAGTTTTGTAGGTTAAAAATTCTTCTCAAAGCTTGGAATGATTAAAGGAAGAGGGAATTTGTCTTCCCTTTATCAAATTTTGTAACCGAGTTCTTTATTTGTTTTTAAGTTTATGACACTATGGATTTTTCTTAATCCTTATTTATTGGCCATGTAACACCCGGCCTTTTTGCATGTAATTATTTTTCCCGAACTATTTTTCGGGATTAATTTAATGTAAATGCAATATATGTTTTGTTGGAAAACCAAACTACTGTTTAACTAAGCATAACACTAAGTTTAAAACCAATGGAAGGGCAAATTAGGAAGAAATTAAGGTTGGTGGGAGAAATCAAATTGATGATTGACATGTAGCAGCTTGTTGAAGAAGTTAAGTTCTTCCCCCTACATGAAACCCTCTTCACTTCTCTTCTCTGCTCTCTCTCCTTTCTCCTCTCTGCATTCTCTCTTCCTGTCGACAAACAACCATCGAAGTTACTTCGATCTTCTCAGATCCCTTTCTGCTCCTCCGCTAAGGTAAACATCTTCTAATGCTAACACATTTGGACAAGCAAAAACTATGGGTTATGCTGAAGCTTTAGGTTAAGATAGTTGTGAGAAAACTCTCAGTTTTTGTATGGAAACACATTAGTTGTTTTCTACAAGTCTGAATGGAGTTTACTGCATAATCTTCCAAGTTATTTGTTAGCATTTGCAACTTGTTTAACTTCTCTACATTGCAGCAACCGATCCGAGCGTTCCAGAGACATTCGAACATTCTACATTGCAGCAAACAGGTAAGTTCATAACCGTAGGTTGGCCCTTAAGGCCCTACATCACGGAGGTACTAGGTTTCCTGTACTGTCGGGTTGTTTCGGGTAGAAAGGTTATAGTTAAGTTCTGAGTTGTCTATGTCCTGTTTCCCGTATGTTCTGTTATTTCTGTCATCTACTCTCTGCCTGTTTAAGTTCAAGCACTGTTCATGCATACACGTTTTCTCTGAAAGTCATGCAAAACCGATTTCTGTACACCGTTTGAAACTAAACAAGATAAAATCCGACTGAAATGTACCAAGTTAAGTGCGAGACGGGGACTGGCCCCAGAACTGTTTACTGTACTGTATCCCTGAATGTGCCTAATAGTGCACCCTCCCCCTCCCTCACTGTTTGCCAGTTCCCCTATAAGCTCCACTTAATTCTACAGCCACTGTAACTTAATGCTCTGTACTGTCACCGTATTTCTGAAAAACTGCATGCATAGCATTTTGCATCACTGCATTCTGATTATGTCCTTACTGAGTTTTAGACTCATAGGTGAACTCTCTGATGTAGGTACTGAATCTGAAACCGAGGACCTTGTTCCTCAAAATGACGATCTGATGTAATTGGTGGATCGAGCTCACAGGGTGGTTGCTGCAGTCAGACACAATTTTCTGTCCCGAGGTTTAAGTCTTAGTCTTTTAAGAAATGTTCATATCTGTAAAATCTTCTGAAATTCTGGTGTGTTTGTTTTAAAACTCTGTTGAGGTCCTGTGTTTTGTCTTAAAAACTTTGTAGGAAATTCTGTTGGACGTATATATAATGTATAAGTTCTGATGATCGAGTTTTAAATCTCTGTTGACAGTTGTTAGTTGTTTCCTGTGAAATGTCTTGAAAACATTCTGGAACTGCTTGAGTTCTCCCTTTTCAGGTCATGCATGGATGGTCTTGAATTTTAGAGCTATCCATGCAGTTTGTTTTCTTGAAATCTGTCAGTTGTAGTGAGGATGTTTAGGTCTTCTGTTTTTATGCCCTCTGTCTGTGTGTGATTCTGTTAATAGTTGTAAATTTCTGCCTTTAAAACTATGTCTTCCGATTACATCTACCAGTAGGAATTTTGCTTACATCTACCGCAGAGTATTCTGTCTTTATCTACCGCCAAGTAGTGTTTTTTCTTATGTTTCGCTTCTACCGCTGCCCATTGCCCGTATTTGAAAATTACATCTACCGCTAAGTGTAAAATTCTAAATCCACCGCTGCCCACTGCCCGCTGCCCCTTTTAAATTACTTCTACCATCTGACGTCAGCTGCATCTTCCGCCTGACGTCAGCACACTTCTACCGCCAAGTTTTATTAACTTCTACCGTCTTACGTCAGCTGCATCTTCCGCCTGACGTCAGCACACTTCTACCGCCAAGTTTTATTAACTTCTACCGTTTGACGTCATCTCCGCT
Organism: Begonia masoniana; assembly: GCA_022432975.1. NCBI lineage: Eukaryota > Viridiplantae > Streptophyta > Magnoliopsida > Cucurbitales > Begoniaceae > Begonia > Begonia masoniana. The sequence goes on from CM039509.1 coordinate 34,968,526, forward strand.
TTTGCCTTTGAAATTTTATCATCTGCCTGACGTCATCCAACTAAATCTTCTGCCAGTTTTCTGCCTACAACTTTCGCCGGTATCCACGACTTCCGCTCAGTGTTAAATTACTCCTTCCTCCCCATTTTATTGTAATTTTTTCTATTTTCCTGTTTTATCCTGTTTCTTCATTTCAGTCAACCATTTCTGTATCTGACCTTCCCTAGCTAATTCTGTCACTGACTCTTGTAACTTAGTTCTAAATTAGCTCCTGTACTATCTTTCTGTGATTCTGAAATTTGTTACTCACTGTAGTTTTGCCCTCTCTGTAAATTATATGTCTAGGGTTTGCATTGACGGTGCATGTCTTCTGTCATTCGATTCTGCTTTCTGTTAAAGTCTTAAAAGTTCAGACAGCTTTTCATAAGTTGTCCAAGCATTTGGTAACAGTTTTTCTGCCTCTGCGTTTTCTGTAACTCTGTCTGTTCTGTTCCGCGAAAAAAAAAAAATGTAGTCCCTATTTTCTGTTAACTGTCCCGGAGTGATGGCTCCGATCCCGGACTCCGATCGGGATCCAGTTTTGCGCTGTCACAGGCCACTTGTAGCCAATTTTATTGTTAGATTATTTAGTTAAATTGTTTAGGGTTAGGAAATTTTAAGTGAACTTGCCATGCCTGGAGCCAATCGCTGATGTGGAGCTGCTGACGTGGCCGAGCACAACAGCTACATTTTTGAAGAAGCATCTCCAACGGCTCTTGCTTTCTCCCAAAGCCTTCCCTTGATATTTAAGCTTTTCCTTTGGTTATTGTAGTTAGTTTTTCATCATCAATATTTGGAATTTACATAAGAGTTTCTTCTTGTTCTGAGCATCCTCCGTGTGGGTTTTTCCCAAGGTATTCTTCGGCGCGAGTCGCCATGGATGACCACCAAATTATGCCTCAAGCTTCACGGTTGCTTGGAGGTACTCTCACCCTTGCCTTCTCTCCCACTGCCAAGAGTTGGAGTCGAAAAGGAGGAATGAGGAAACCCGTGCCCTTAAGCTGTGATTTCTCTTCGGCAACGAGGGACTTCTTCCCAAAGGCGCAGAGCTGCGCATCGCACTGCCTTTAGACCAGCCATGGGTCTTCATTTCCATTTCCCTCGGTCTCTTCTGAGGACGAAGCACTACGCGTAGGGCAGCCTAGTTGTTGAAGCACTCCTCCCATCACGGTGGAGCTCTTCGCCGAAGGTACAGGGAACACCTTTCGGCCGATTTGGTTCCCTTTGGCCTTCCATCTCCTCCACAATGCTCCCTTCAATCCAAACGACCTTTTCTGAGGTGTTACCCAACTCACCCACCTCTCCGTTTCGACTGGTATCAATTTCTCATCTCCCACGCAATTTTTGGTTTTTCCTTTGTTTTTAGCGATTGTTTGGAGAGTTGTTTGGTTTCTCCAAAGAACACCGAAGCTTGCTGTTTAATGTAGTCTTCCGCATGCGTCTTAGGTCCCAGAAGTCCATCAAGTGGTATCAAAGCGAGAGTTGATCTCTGGCTCGTTGTTTTGAGTTTTTTTTTTAGTTCGTTGTTTGTGTTTCTTTGTAGTTTTTATTCTATGTTTTCATTTTGTTTCTTTCTAGTATGTTTTGTCGTTCAATTCTGTTTAATGACCAGCATAACCCATTTGCTTGAGCTTTCATTTCTATTTAGTTGACAGCAGATCTCAATATCTCAATTGAAAGGTTAGTTTTCATGTTTCTGTTGCATGTAAACAACATGTCTACATTTGCATGGATATTCTAGTATATTAAAATTGTAGTTTTGTTTGGGTGAGGTTTGCAGAGACTTAATGGTATCTTGTGTTATATTGAAATTTGTTTCTATTTTATTTACTCACCGAAATGATCCACATATACATGAGCATTAAGCTTACTCATTCAGCATATTACGTTGAGAAAATAAAAATTAAATGGAATGCTGAACTCCTATCATTATGCTGTTTCTGCTTTAGTAAAATCTGCTACTGTTTTTCTCATTTCACTGTTTCTGTTTGTTAACTAGAATGAGTTCATCAAATTACTCTGCTTAAATTGGCAGCATGTTTCCCATGTTTAATCTTGTATTCTGTTTAGTTTACTAGGATATGTGATTGTGTTTGGTTTCTTATTTCATGTTCTGTTTTTAGAAATGATCACCAGAAATAGCTGAGTTTCAATTGATGAACTTTGACAGCAAGTATTTACTGTTTTGATGATGATCATTATTTGGTTACTTGTGAGTGAAAGTACTATCTTAGTTAACTCCTACTAATCGAAATATTTTGTTGGATTGCTGAGCATGAATGGGAAATGGGTTAAGATTAATGTGGTTCTGTTATTTCGAAAAAAAAAAAAGCCCAAATTCTGGTTCTTGTTTGAGCATCCTCCGCTGGGGTTGTCCCAATGTATTCTTAGGCGCGGTCGCATGGATGAACACCAATTATGCCCAAGCTTCACGGTTGCTGAGAGGTACTCTCACCTTGCCTCTTCCACTGCCAAGAGTTGGAGTCGAAAAAGGAGGAATGAGGAAACCGGGCCCTTAACGTGTGATTCTCTCGGGAACGAGGGGACTGCTTTCCCAAAGGAGCAGAGCTGCGCATCTGCACTGCTTTAGGACCAGCCAGGGTCTCCATTCCATTCCCTCGGTCTCTTCTGAGGACGAAGCACTACGCGTAGGGCAGCCTAGTTGTTGAAAGCATTGGTTGTCTGACCACATATAGAGCGTCGTTGGAGCTCTTCGCCGTACGGTAACCAGGGAACACCTTTCAGGCCGCTTTGGTTCCCTTTGGCATTCAATATCCTCCACCAAGCTCCCTCAATCCAACGACATTTCTGAGTGTTAAAAAAAACCCCAACTCACCCACCTCGCGTTTCGACTGGTATCAATCCTCATCTCCACGCATTTTGGTTTTTCTTTGTTTTACGATTGTTTGGGAGTTGTTTGGTTTCTCCAAAGAAACACCGAAGCTTGCTGTTTAATTAGTCTTACGCATGCTTCTTAGGGCCCAGAAGTCCATCAAGTGGTATCAAAGCGAGAGTTGATCTCTGGCCTCGTTTTTGCGTTTTTTAGTTCGTTGTTTGTGTCTTTGTAGTTTTTTATTCTATGTTTCATTTTGTTTCTTTCTAGTATGTTTTTTTTTGTGTCGTTGTTTCAATTCGTGTTTAATGACCCGCATACCCCATTTGCTTGAGCTTTCATTTCTATGTAGTTGACCAGGAGACTCAAGATCTCAATTGAAAGGTTTAGTTTTCATGGTTTCTGTGCATGTAAACAACATGTCAAAGTTGCATGGATATCTAGTATAGAAAATTGTAGTTTGTTGGGTGAGGTTGCAGAGACTTAAGGATCTTGTGTTATATGAATTTGTTTCTATTTTTAGTAATCACGAAATGATCCACATATACATGGCATTAAGCTTACTCATTCAGCATATTACGTTGAGAAAATAAAAATTAAATGGACCAAATGCTGAACCCTATCATTATGAGTTTTGCTTTTCGTAAAATCTGCTACTGGTTGTGATCATTTCACTGTTGTTTGTTAACTAGAATGAGTTCATCAACTACTCGCTTAAATTGGCGCATTGGTTGCCCAGGTTAATCTTGTTTCTGTTTAGTTTACTAGGATATGTGATTGTGTTGGGGTTCTTTTTCAGTTCTGTTTTTAGAAATGATCACCAAGAATAGCTGAGGAGTTTCAATTGATGAACTTGACAGCAAGATTTACTGTTTTGATGATGATCATTATGAGTTACTTGTGAGTGAAAGTACTATCTTAGTTAACTCCTTACTAATCGAACATATTTTGGTGATTGCTGAGCATGATTGGAAATGTTAAGATTAAGGTGGCTTCTTGTATTTTCGAAAAAAAAAAGCCCAAATTCTGGTTCTTGTTTCGTATTTTGTCACTGGTTTTAGTGTGGTTATTTTGCTGTATCTAGAAATTGTTCGGAGTAAAACTTGTTTTGTTTTGCTGAGTCTTAGAATGTTTTTCCTATATGTTCGTCGCTCAAGTTTTAGTGTCTTTTGTTTTGATGTAGGCTATGTTAACTTTAGGTCAAACCGTTTTAATAAAAGAATCTCATATATACTATCTGTTAGTCACTTACGATTCAATTTACCATTCGATGTGATCTGTTTTTGTGGCCAAGGCTTTCCTCTGTGGGCCGTTGGTATGTCTGAGGTTTAAGAGATGTGACCGACAAAGCAGTCAGAGGCAAAGTCAGCTTAAAGGGTGTTGGATAAGGTGTCATTTCCACAAAAAGTTCTAGAGGGTGGGCCTTAGAAAAAATCCAGTAGCATGTCATGATATTACTTACAAGTTTATTGTGTGATTAACCTTGTTGATTGGTATGTGTTTGATTAAATGTAGGAACTTATCTTAGATTGAGTTTTTGTGTGTTATGTTTTGTGTTTGTTGTTAGTAGTATTTTGTTGGGTTGATTGTTTTCACATGAATATGTGTTTCATAATGGCTTATAACATGTATTAATCATATCAAATGCATGTCTACTTTCTGAGAAGTACCTCGAATGTTAGAAATTGGTAACATGAAATTCTGGTGATGGCCAAGATATTCTTGATGAATGCATTATGTTGGTGCTGTGTTTTAGATTGTGTTTCTGTCAGAATGTTGTTTGTTCTGCTTTGTTTA
>CM039509.1:34973273-35027876 GCA_022432975.1 Begonia masoniana
CATAAGAACTCCGAAGTTAAAAGTGCTTCGGCGAGAGCAATTCCAGGTTGGGTGACCTTCCGGGAAGTTCTCGCCAAACAAAGTCGTGAGGGGAGGATATTGGGCTACGGCCCAATCCCCAGAGCGGACAATATCTTGCTGGGAATGGGGGTCGTTACAATGGTATCAGAGCCTGTACCCAACCGGAAATGTGGCCAACGAGGACGTTGGGCCCCCATGGGGGCGATTGTGATGACCCGAATGGACACGTATAAGAAGGAACCACCCAGTGCTCCACGAATCCTGAGTGGGACTTGGGCCATAGGGTGACGTGCTGGATTAAAACTCTGCAGATCCCGGGTTGGACTTGGGCCGGAGGGTTCGGTCGTAGAAAGGGGGGTCGTCACAATCCCACATCGCTTGGGGAAGTATGTGGAAATGAAACATATGTAAAGAGACCCTCCCAATATAGCAAGACGCGTTTTGGAGCACGATTGGCAACGGATCCCATAAGAACTCCGAAGTTAAAAGTGCTTCGGCGAGAGCAATTCTAGGTTGGGTGACCTTCTGGGAAGTTCTCGCCAAACAAAGCCGCGAGGGGAGAATATTGGGCTACGGCCCAATCCCCAGAGCGGACAATATCTTGCTGGGAATGGGTGATGACCTGAATGTGCACGTATGAGTACGACTGCGGGGCAAACCTCGGGTTGCGGGGCAAACCTCGGGACCTAAGCCGAGTGTAGGCGAATCTCGGACTCGAGTATAGGCGAATCCCGGGTCGTAAAGAAGAGGTTGTCACAATCCCACATCGCTTGGGAAAGTACATGGAAATGAAACATATGTAAGAGATCCCTCCCAACATAGCAAGACGCGTTTTGGAGCACGATTGACAATGGATCCCATAAGAACTCTGAAGTTAAAAGTGCTTCGGCGAGAGCAATCCCAGGTTGGGTGACCTTCCGGGAAGTTCTCGCCAAACAAAGCCGTGAGGGGAGGATATTGTGCTACGGCCCAATCCCTAGAGCGGACAATATCTTGCTGGGAAATGAGGTCGTTACAAATGGTATCAGAGCCTGTACCCAACCGAAAATGTGGCCAACGAGGACGTTGGGCCCTCGAGGGGGGGTGATTGTGATGACCCAAATGTGCACGTATGAGTACGACTGCGGGGCAAACCTCGGGTTGCGGGGCAAACCTCGGGACCTAAGCCGAGTGTAAGCGAATCCCAGACTCGAGTGTAGGGGAATCCCGGGTCGTAAAGAGGGGGTTGTCACAATCCCACATCGCTTGGGAAAGTACATGGAAATGAAACATATGTAAGAGATCCCTCCCAAGATAGCAAGACGCGTTTTGGAGCACAATTGGCAACGGATCCCATAAGAACTCCGAAGTTAAAAGTGCTTCGGCGAGAGCAATTCCAGGTTGGGTGACCTTCCGGGAAGTTCTCGCCAAACAAAGCCGTGAGGGGAGGATATTGGGCTATGGCCCAATCCTCAGAGCGGACAATATCTTGCTTGGATATGGGGAAGTTACAGGTTATGATAAAGTTAGGTAGTTATAGGGGTTGGCGGTAAGACGGGTAGCTTAAAGTAGTGCCTTAGCGATTAGTTAGTGGTCGTTCGATAGGTGTTTTTACGTGTGTTACTCCTCATGCATCATGTTTTATTAAAGTGCATACGAACTATTTATGAGCATGAACTATTTATGAGCATGTTTATGAAAAATTGAACTAAACAACAATAATGTGTAATGGATCTCACGCGTTATGCTATTGGTTCTCACAGGGCAAGTATTGGTCCTCACGGGGCAAGTATTGGTTCTCACGGGGCAAGTTTTGGTTCTTACGGGGCAAGATCGAGGTCTATATAGTAGACAATGTGCTAATGATAGAAAGACAAAAACGAAATGAACATGTTTTATAAATGACATGCATATATGTAACAGTTATATTTAGTGCACTCTTTACTAAGCATTAGGCTTAATGTATTTATCGTATGATGTAGGTGACGAGAACGAAGGTGAGGAACCTCCTTATGATGATCAAGCGTAGTTGGTCGATGGGCGGAGCTCGTGGCGGCGGGGCGTGTTTTGGCCAGGCTCGTTGACTCATGGTTAGAAAATTTTTGAGAGTTTTTGGGGATATTTGGGTTAATGGTGAATTAGATAGATTCATCGTAGAATTTGATACATTTTAGGATGTTGGTGACTGAATAGATAATATGTTGCATTTTGTAGTGCTTTTGACGTTTTTCAAACAGGAAGAAATGTTAAACTTTTAAACGGAACCATGCAGTTCGTTTTCATGAAATTTGATTATATTTAAAAAGTGAATTGTGTCGGTTTTGAATGTATGGATAAATCTCATGTTGGAAGTGTATATTGTAAGTTGTAGGTAAAGATGGTGTGAAGGAGGAGTGAGAAGGGAGATGAGGTTGTTGTGTGTTTTGTGTTGTGAATGGGAAATGCAGTGTGTGAGGAAACGAAGGAAGAAAGAAAGGGGGGAGGAGAAGGCTGTGCTCTCTGGAGAAATTCCAGAGAGCATGGCGATTGATCGCCTCTTGGAGGTGATCAATCGCCTCTCCCTGCCTGGAAATTGCTGGAGAGGCGATTGCTTGTCGCCGCTCTCTGGAGAAATCCAGAGAGCGTGGCGACTGATCGCCACAAACTGTGGCGATCAGTCCCCACAGGCGATTTGCTACAGGCAACTGGTCGCCTGTTGCAATCGCCGAAGAGTGATCAGTCGCCCTTTTTTTAGGCGACTGATCGCCATTTCTTTTATTTTAAGTTTTACTTTAATTACTTAATAGTTTTAATTGATTTAATTGTTTTAAGTTTTAATTGTATTATTATTTGTTTTAAACGATTTACTAAACGAACTTCGATTTCAATTTCAATTGAGATTTCGCCTTAAGTGCAGTTAAAGTTAAAAGTGCAAAAAAAAAATAATAATAATACTACGGGAAATTGGGTGCAGTATTAGGGTCGTGACAGAGAGCTTCGAGAACTGAATTTCAGTATAGTTTTTCTTTCCCTTTCTCTTCTGAACTATGAACATCTTTATTATTTTTTTTTTTGTTTTTTTTATTTTAGCATGAACTAAGTTTTTATTCTAAGGCTACGATGTAGCCAGACGATATTTATTTTCAGTTTATTCGTTTAATTATATTTTATAATATTTCTTCTAATATTGTTGGCGGATTTAATTTCTGTTCTTAAAATTTGTAAATTTCTAGCCAATCTTTACTTGATTTTTGGGGTGTTTTGAGACTGAGAGGTGATAAATACCCGAGCTCTGAAATTAATGTCATAAATATGCTTAGGCTAGAGATAGTTACCGTACTGAAGTGATCATTGGATTTCTAGATTTATTTGTATTTGATTAATGTAGGATTTGAGACTGAGAAGTGATAACCCATTAATCAGATAACCTATGCAATGCTCGAGAGAGATTGTACTAGAATTTAGTGAAATCGATCATCAACATAGGAAGAATATCTATGAATATAATTGCGAAGGACTGAAATAACTGTTGTCTTGGTGAAATCGTAGTACCTAGTCTTTTAATAATTTGATTTAATCCTATTTTATCTGTTTTGCTATTTTACATTAGTTTATTTTAATTATTTTAATTGTTTATTTTAATTTCAACTCTTGAAACCATAAAACGTGTGTTCAATTTAGAATTAAGATTAATTATTTTGATTATTAATTAACAAGTCTTTGTGGGTTCAACACTCTATTTATCACTATATTACTTGTTGCGACTTGTACACTTGCGAATTATTTTTCACAACGAGTTTTTGGCGCCGTCGCCGGGTACTTTATTATTAAAATCGAATTAATTATTTTTATTTTTATTTTTGAATTCTATTTTTAGGTTATTTTTATATGCATGCGTAAAAAGGAAACGCTAATCTTTTCCCGCTTAATCTTGAAATCGAGTGTACGTGTCGACAAAATCCTAGAGAGAGAAGAGAATTTATTCAACAAGCGCGTGTCATCATGGGTGATAATTGAAATGATAATATTGAGCACTGGACCTTACTTGATTATGTTATACCTACTATATCTGGCGTGCATTCAGCTATTCGCAAACTGGCCATCGCTGCCAATTTTGAAATTAAGCCAGGTACCTTGCACATGATCCAACAATCTCAGTTTAGTGGCTTACCTTCAGAAGACCCAAAAGATCATATTGCCAATTTTCTAGAAGTATGCGATATTTTCAGATTTCTCAATGTGGGGAATGATGCAGTGAGATTACGCCTATTTCCATTCTCATTACGGGATCGTGCGAAAAGCTGGCTCAACTCTCTGCCAGCTAATTCTATTAATACTTGGGAAGAGTTATGCCAGAAATTTCTTTCCAAGTTCTTTCCTTTCGAGAAGACCGCTAAGCTTTGCAACGATATAATCAACTTCAGTCAATTCGATGGGGAAACATTATATGAGGCATGGGCACATTTCAAGGATATATTAAGAAAGTGTCCCAACCATGGCTTACCGAAGTGGATGCATATTCAGAATTTTTATGTGGGATTATCTGCATCTACTAAAACTCTGTCAACGCAGCAGCAGGTGGTGCTTGAGAAAAACTGAAGAAGCTGCTTATGATTTATTAGAGGAATTAGTGCTTAATAATGACCAGTGTCCAGTGGAGCGATCAATTATGAAGCGCACAACGGGTACTCTAGAACTCGAGGCTATGAAAGCTCTAACTCTACAAGTTGCCTTATTGACTACGCAACTACAGGAATCTCATATGACAGCGAGTGTTGGGAAAACATCTAAAGTTAATTGTCAGTGGTGTCAAGGGCCGCATTTGAGTGACGAATGTCAAGAGGGAAGTCCTATGTCAAGTGAACGGGCTGAGCAAGCTAATTATATGAGCAATTTTAATCGTCAGGGCAATCCCATTTCTAATACTTATAATCCAAGATGACGACAACACCCGAATTTTTCATGGAGGAATTCCCAAAATGCTATGCAGCCACCTCAAGTAGCTCAACTCGGTCCGTCTCAACAAGTGGAAAAGAAAAATGATCTCGAAACTGTCCTTATGCAGTTTATGACTGAGACTCGTACTACGATGCAAAATCAATCAGCCCAAATTCGCAATCTTGAAAATCAACTTGGACAATTTTCAAGTGTCATTAATGGGAGGCCTCAAGGTTCACTACCTAGCAACACCGAAGTAAACCCGAAAGAGCATTATAATGCAATTACTACTAGATTGGGAACTGTGATTGAACCGGAGCACAAAGAGCCAGGTATGCCTAAAGTGAATAATGGGGATTCAAGTGAAAATGAAGTTCAATGGTCTATACCATCTCGTCCTTCCCCACTACAAGCAATTCCACCTCAAGTGCCGTTTCCACAAAGACTGACGAATGTGAAGCTTGATAATGGCTTTTCTAAGTTTCTTGATATCTTCAAAAAGCTCCACATCAACAATCCATTTGCAGAGGCCCTCGAGCAAATGCCCAAATATGAAAATTTTCTTAAAGATATTTTGTCTCTTGACGAATATGCCACGATCGCTTTGACTGAAGAATGTAATGCCATTTTTCAACGGACGCTTCCACAAAAATTGAGAGATCCGGGAAGTTTCACCGTACCATGTGCAATTGGGGAGTCCATTTTTGAGCGTGCATTATGTGATTTGGGTGCCAGTATAAATTTACTGCCGCTATCTATATTTTGTAAGCTTTGTCTTGGTGAAGCAAAGCCCACGAGAGTAGTTCTACAAATGGCTGATCGGTCTATAAAGCATCCATATGGGGTGATTGAAGATGTCATTGTCAAAGTTGACAAGTTTATTTTTCCCACTGATTTCTTGATTCTCGATATGGAGGAAGATAGTGGCATCCCGATAATATTAGGTCGACCTTTCTTAGCATCAGGAGGAGCTATAATTGATCTCAGAAAGGGAGAGCTCAAATTTCAAGTACATGATGAAGAGGTGACATTCAAGGTATATAGATCTATGGAATACCCAATATCTAGCGCCGACATATTTTGGATCGAACTCCCTAACACTGTAACAATGGAAGATTCACATCAACTAAGCGACTTTCTTGAGCCCAATAGAAAGCAGTATGTTAAAAAATTAGGGGAGTCGACTTTACAGGTCATACCACTTATTAAGAAACCACCCGACTACGAAAAGCCATTGGCAAATGGGCAACGATAGACACTATATTGGGATGGTACATGTAAAAGTGCACAATCCATCATATATTTTGACCCAACATGAAGAAGTATGCTGTCGGGCTGTCGACAATAAATACAAGCGCTTGTATTTTATTTTATTTTATTTTATTTTATTTTATTTTATTTTATTTTATTTTATTTTATTTTATTTTATTTTATTTTATTTTATTTTATTTTATTTTATTTTATTTTATTTTATTTTATTTTATTTTATTTTATTTTATTTTATTTTATTTTATTTTATTTTATTTTATTTTATTTTATTTTATTTTATTTTATTTTATTTTATTTTATTTTATTTTATTTTATTTTATTTTATTTTATTTTATTTTATTTTATTTTATTTTATTTTATTTTATTTTATTTTATTTTATTTTATTTTATTTTATTTTATTTTATTTTATTTTATTTTATTTTATTTTATTTTATTTTATTTTATTTTATTTTATTTTATTTTATTTTATTTTATTTTATTTTATTTTATTTTATTTTATTTTATTTTATTTTATTTTATTTTATTTTATTTTATTTTATTTTATTTTATTTTATTTTATTTTATTTTATTTTATTTTATTTTATTTTATTTTATTAGGGGAGTCGACATTTACAGGTCATACCACTTATTAAGAAACCACCCGACTACGAAAAGCCATTGGCAAATGGGCAACGATAGACACTATATTGGGATGGTACATGTAAAAGTGCACAATCCATCATATATTTTGACCCAACATGAAGAAGTATGCTGTCGGGCTGTCGACAATAAATACAAGCGCTTGGTGGGAGGTAACCCACCCTAGTATCCTTTTTAGTTCGTTATTTCAATTTTTATTTGCATTAGTTTTGTTTATTTTTATTTTATTTTATTTTTATTTTTCTTTAAAAAAAAAGACAGTTCCTGATAGATTGCTCCGTCGACCGAAGCTCCACCACACTACTGTCGGGCCCCACATGAGGTACACTATCCCCTTTCCTATTTTTCGTGTATACTTTATTTACATTGAGGACAATGTTTATATCAAGTTTGAGGGTAATTTTCGCTTGATTTATTTCTCTGCTCGGTTGATCTATTATATACTATATGGTAAGACATTATGATCTTGGCTAAGGTGTCAATGATGATTTAATTTGGAATAAATTCATACTTTAAACTCCTTGAGATATACTGAGTAGAAGAGTGATTTGTTTTAGTTGCATTGATTAGAGCTTACATAGTTATCTTCAAAAATCTGAACACGTTTTATTCTTGTTTGATGCTATTTGCTGGTGATATATTTGTGTAGTCTACTGAGAGTGAAACTCAAACACACTAAGGGAGTAGCTCTAGAAAATTTAACGAGTGCTTTGAGATAAATATCCTTCTTGGTTTTTCCTAACATCCACGAATGCAAATTGAAATTCTATCAAATAAGAGAATGACTTAGGCCATCATTGAACTGTTTGAGCCTTCTCAACTTACCATTCTGTGTCATCTAATGACACCCATAGTGTAACGACCCGTATTCCCAGCAAGATATTGTCCACTCTGGGGATTGGGCCGTAGCCCAATATCCTCCCCTCACGGCTTTGTTTGGTGAGAACTTCCCGGAAGGTCACCCAACCTGGAATTGCTCTCGCCGAAGCACTTTTAACTTCGGAGTTCTTATGAGATCCGTTGTCAATTATGCTCCAAAATGCGCCTTGCTATGTTGGGAGGGTCTCTTTACATATGTTTCATTTCCACATACTTCCCCAAGCGATGTGGGATTGTGACGACCCCCTTTTTACGACCTGTCACTTTCCGGTTCACCCGCACGGATGTATCGCCATCCGGGTTCTGGTTCGTGCAGCCATCGCACCCATACGTGCATATTCAGGTCATCACAATCACCCCCCCTCGGGGGCCCAACGTCCTCGTTGGCCACATTTCTGGTTGTGTACAGGTTCTGATACCATTTGTAACGACCCGTATTCCCAGCAAGATATTGTCCGCTCTGGGGATTGGGCCGTAGCCCAATATCCTCCCCTCACGACTTTGTTTGGTGAGAACTTCCCGGAAGGTCACCCAACCTAGAATTGCTCTCGCTGAAGCACTTTTAACTTCGGAGTTCTTATGAGATCCGTTGTCAATTATGCTCCAAAACGCGTCTTGCTATGTTGGGAGGGTCTCTTTACATATGTTTCATTTCCACATACTTCCCCAAGCGATGTGGGATTGTGACGATCCCCTTTTTACGACCTGTCAACTTCCGGTTCACCCGCACGGATGTATCGCCATCCGGGTTCCGGTTCGTGCAGCCATCGCACCCATACGTGCATATTTGGGTCATCACATACACTTACGAATTATTTTTCACAACATTGATTCTTTCCAACACCTTGAATGGTCCTTCAGCTCTAGGCAATAATTTGGATCGTCTCTTGGCGGGAAACCTTTCTTTTCTCAAGTGTAACCAAACTAAGTCTCATTCGTTAAAGATAACTTTGCGGCGTCTTTTGTTGGCTTGTTTTGCAAATCTTTTATTAGTCTTTTCGATGGCTATACGTGCAGTCTCAGGCAATTTTTTAACTCGTTCAGCCTTGTTCGCTCCGAATGGATTAGCTAAGTCTTTTAAGGGTAAGGGAACAAGGTTTAGCGGTGTATATGGATTAAACTCGTAGGAAACCTCAAAAGGCGATTGCTGAGTAGTGGAATGAAGGGTGCGGTTATAGGCAAACTTCAAACCTAGAAGTACTAGATCTCAATTAGATAGTTTCTTACCTACAACACTATGTATGAGGGTACCCAGGGTCCTGTTGACAACTTCCGTTTGACCATCGGTTTAAGGGATGAAACGAGGTACTAAAACATAATCTACTGTAGCGACCATTAAATCTATCCCTAATTTCCCTCATAAATTTTTCTTTTTCTAACATTAGTCAAAGTCTAAATTGTTGGAAATGGTTTTAAAAACCTTTAAAACAAATAGAGAAAACACATTAAAATAAAAGAAAACAATTGGCAGGAAATCGTTGGGCAAAAACGGCATTTCGCCCGAAAATTTCATGGCCGATCGATCGGCCCTTAGACAGCCGATTGATCGGCTGTGTAAAATAAGGGGGGCGATCGATCGCCCGCACACCAGGTGATCGATCACCCCTCGCGATCGACCACCAGCCGATCGATCGCCCTTTTTACAGGCGATCGATCGGCAGACTATCTGGAATTTCCAGATAGTGGCCTCTCTTCTGCCGATCGATCGCCCCTCCTGGCGATCAATCGGCAGACTCTCTGGATTTTGAAATCCAGAGAGCTGCTCCTCTTCTCCTCTTCCTCTTCCCTTTTCTTTCTCCCTTCGTTACCCGGCACACCATACTCACACAGTTCACACTTCCACTCCATATCTTCATCAATTTACCTCTAAATACATTTCATAACAACACTACTACCCACATACAATCCTCACTCCACCAATTACCCAAAACCGACTTAAAACATATTTAAAACGTAACAAAATTTCATAAAAATGAACCGTGTGGATCCGTTTAAAAACTGAACATTCCTCTCTGTTTGAAAATATCAAAACACAACAAAATACTATACATTATCTATCCAGTTACCAAGCATCCTAAAATGAGTCATCTATACAATTTTTCCTATCATTTTGTCTACCAAAGTCCCCAAAACACTTACTTACATCCCCACGGGTCGTCATTTGCACCGACTGTGCCAGCACACTCTCACGGGCCATCCTCCATTAACATGCTCATGCGTCGGGTGGAGGAACGTCGTCCTCACCTATTTCGAAATCACCTACACCATAGAATTACACTATGAGCTAAAGGGCTCAGTAAACCTACGTAAATGCAGATGAATGCTATGCGTATGCAATGCTTAAAATCATGCAGTCATCCTACCTTTTCGCTATTCATTTCATTTAAGACGTCACCGGGGCTTCGCTCTTAGTAGATAGAAGCGGCACATCCGACAATTGGATAGCCCCTCATATATACCTGGGGAAAACATGCTTCATTTGACAGCTATGTCTGAAGCACCACCCCGACGTGACCGTTATTACATACATTCATACTTTTTCGTTATCCTTTTTATGAAAACATACTTGAAAGTTCATTTTGCATGCTTTTTTTTTTTTTTCAGAAAACATAATGCATGAACGTACATAATCCAATAATGAAACAAACATTAAACAAACAATGAACGTTAAACGTTCTATAGCTTAAAGTAGTCTAACTACCCAATCTAATTACACAAAACACGCTACATCTCCAAATTCTCAATTTCACATACTTTCTTATGGTGTAGGCCAAACCGGCAAAACAAATCACGAAGACTTACCTTGCGTCCGTTGCGATTTAAGCTCCGTCCACGAGCGTTGTTCACCTATGGCAATTCACAACATTTGTCGTTAAATCGAGTTTAAACCATTGAGTTTCGAAAACTACAAACTCCTAGTTAAAGAAAATTCCCTAAAACTCTAATTTAACTCGTTGAGGCATTTTATCGACCAATTCACGCTCGTGAATTTCCAAACCTCCATTAATGGAGTTTTTAAAACCTCCAACCACCAAAAACCTCAACAACCCTCATTAATTCAACTAACTCTTACCAACGACCATAAATACGCCCATTTAAACCATAAACACGGTAAACCTATCTATTTCAAACCTTATTTCACGTTTTTAACGAAAACCCTAAACAAATCCTAAATGTTCAAACCCTAGAAATCAAAATCTAACCATCCAAAAACACAAGGTCTTACCTAAGAGCAAAGACAAGGAAGAAACGCGAAGGATGGATCTTCGTAAAGCGAGCTTTCGTCGCCGGAGAGGAGAGTTACGCGGGAGGGGAAGAGAATCGCCGAGAGGGGAGGGAGTTTCTTGCTGGAGGAGAAGTTGCGTGAGAGGGAGAGGGAGTTATGCATTTTTTATAAAATTTGGCTTGGCAAATTACCATTCTGCCCTTCAAATTGATTTTCTATCTGTTTCGTTATTTAACTATCGATTCAGTTTCTTAGAATTTTCTTATTTCACAATAAATTCCAATTTATTATTAAAGCTCCATTAAAACTTTCCGTTCGCAAAACAGACTTAATTTGACATATTTACAAAAATGCCATTATTTATAAGAATAATAAAATCCCGTAAAATCGGGTGTTACATCTAGTCCCCAAACTTTTCCACAATGTGTTCCAAAAGGCGTTAAAAAATTTAGTGTCCCAATCCGACACTATGGATTGCAGAATTCCATGCAGGCGAACGACTTCTTTAAAGTAAAGGTCAGCTATGAAAGCAGAATCATTGGTCTTGGCACAAGGAATAAAATGTGCCATCTTGGAGAATCGATCGACGACTACCATTATGGAGTCCTTACTTCGTGCAGTTCGTGGTAGTCCTAAAACAAAGTTCATACTAACCTTTACCCAAGGGTGTGAAGGAACGGGTAAAGGCACGTATAAGCCTTAAGAGAGAACCTTACTTTTAGCTTTCTTGCAAATTATGCATGTCTCCAACACGCGGTGTACATCCTTCATCATGGGGGGCCAATAGAAGTGTTCCTTAAGCGTGTATAGGGTCTTTTTCTCTCCAAAGTGACCTGCTAGGCCTCCACAATGAGCTTCTTTCACAAGGCTTTGTCTTAAACTGCCTTGAGGAATGCACAACTTTCCCGCTTTAACCAAATAGCTGTCCATGAAAAGATATTCTTCTTCGGCTTTGTCCAAACATTTGATGTAGATGAGTCCAAAGTCCGAGTCAGTTTCATAGTGCTCCTTAATCCAATCAAAACCAAAGAATCTAGTCCCTAATTCTGTAAGTAGAACGCGTTTTCTAAAGAGTGCATCAGCCACGACATTATTATCTCCTTTTACATACTTAAGGGTGTACGAAAACCTCTCTAAAAACTCCACCCACGTGGCGTGTCTCTTGTTCAATTTATGTTGACTCTTGATATGTCTCAAGACTTGATGGTCAGTATTGATAACGAAATTCCTAGACAAGAGGTAATGTTGCCAGTGCTCTAATGCTCTTATGACAGCATAAAATTTTTTATCATACGTGGAGTAATTTAGGGCAGCTCCTTTCAATTTTTCTCTAAAAAATGCAATGGGTTTCCCCTCTTGCATGAGTACGGCTCCTATGCCTACTCCTAGAAGTATCACTCTTAATTTCGAATACTTTATTAAAATCTGGGAGTGCAAGTACGGGTGAGTGGCATAACTTGTCCTTAATTAGCTCAAAGCTCTTTTGATAGGCTGAGGTCCAGGTAAACTCTTAGTTTTTCTTCGTTCAATCCGTAAGTGGTGAGACTATTGAGCTAAAGTCCTTGATAAACCTCCTATAGAAAGAGGCGAGTCCGTGGAAGCTACGTACCTTGGTTATAGAATTAGGTGTAGGCCAATCTTTAATGACTTTGATCTTGTCAATATCAGCTTCCATTCCATCCTTATAAATAACAAATCCTAGAAAGTAAACCTTGTCTTGCGCGAATGAGAATTTACTTAAATTTTCATACAAATGTGCTTTTAGTAGGGTTCGGAAGAGTATACTAAGATGGTTAAGGTGTGTGGGTAGGTTTAGACTATACACCAGTATATCGTCAAAATAGACAACTATAAATTTTCCTAAGAATTCCTTAAGTACATGGTGCATAAGTCTCATAAATGTACTCGGGGCATTCGATAATCCAAAAGGCATGACCATCCATTCAAATAATGCATATTTTGTCTTGAAGGCCGTCTTCCATTCGTCACCTTCCTTCATTCTAATTTGATGGTATCCACTCTTGAGATCTATTTTAGTGAAAATGGTGGCCCCACTGAGTTCATCTAACATATCCTCGAGCCGAGGAATGAGAAATCTATATTTGATGGTAATTTGGTTCATGGCTCGACTATCGACACACATCCTCATGGTGCCGTCTTTCTTGGGTACTAATAAGGTGGGTACTGCACAGGGGCTCATGGACTCTCTTATATATCATTTGTCCAACAATTCTTGTACTTGATCTTGCAGCTTCTTGGTTTCTTCGGGGTTTATTCGGTAAGCTGGTCGATTAGGTAACGCGGCTCCGGGTTGAAGGTAAATTTGGTGTTCAATACCGTGTAGGGGGGGGTAAACCTTTAGGTAAATCTTCCGGAAATACATTTTGGAACTGGTTGAGTAAAGTCTTAACATTTTCAAGAATAACTCCTAGTTCCATAACTCTATCGCGAAAAAGTATTAAAATCAAGAGATCTCCTCTACGTACAGACGCTTCCATTTGCTTCCTAGTGATGAATAGGTTAGCCTTGTTCTCGGCTTCTCTTCTTGCAGCGTCGTCTTTAGCAATTTGCTCCGTGGTCATGGGGACGAACTTAAAAGTTTTTCCTTCAGATTTAAGAGAAAAATAGTTAGAATGTCCATCGTGGTGAACTCTTCGATCAAATTGCCAAGGTCAGCCTATGAGTAAGTGGCTCACGCTCATAGGTACTACATCACAAAGGACCGTATCCTTAAAATTGCCTAAGGAAAACTCTACCTTCACTTGCTTAGTAACCTTGACATCGTCTCTATCATCTAGCCATCGTAGCTTGTAAGGGTAGGGGTGAATACTAGTCTCCAGTCCTAATTTAGTAACTAAATCCTTGGAGGCTACATTTGCACAACTACCTCCGTCAATAATCAGGGAGCATAGTTTATCCTTGATGAAACATCTACTATGGAAGATGTTCTCTCGTTGACAGTCTTCTCCAGAACTCTTAGTCAAGAGGACACATCTTCTTAGCATAAGTAGAGGTCCTTCATGTGCGTGTACAATCTCTTCTTGGGAATCTCTATCCTCCTCATCTTCTCTTACCACTTATTGATCATCCTCGTCCTCGCTTACAAATTCACCAGTGTCTTCTTGGAGGATCATCACTCGTCTATTGGGGCATTGAGCCATAAAATGACAAAGCCATGGCATTTATAACACTTTATCTATCGGGATTTAAGGGGATTGGCAGTATCTACTAGGGTTTTACTACTTGATTCCTTAGGTGGCCAATTGCACGTGAAAGGTTTCTTTTCTTCGGCTTGGGTGAAAGTCTTGCTTGGTTCAGGAGGTTTTGGTGTAACCTTTAGGGTAGTCTTGGGTGGGAATTGCAGAGTAAAACTAGATTTCCTCTTTCTACTAAGTTGTCGCTCAACTCTCATAGCCATTTGTACTACCACATCAAGGGTCTCTTGGGGGTGCAGCTCTATAATGTCTCCTATATCGCGGTTCAATCCTCGTATAAATCTTGCAATCACTTGCTCCTCAGGTTCATCCATCTCTCCTCTAATCCTAAGGTTCTCAAACTCGGTGAGGTATTCTTCAATAGACCGACCTCCTTGTCTTAAGTTTTGGATTTGTAAGAATAGTTCTTGTCGGTATTGGGTAGAAATGAATCGCTTGGTCATGAGGGACTTCATCAACCTCCACGTGGTAACGGGATCATCTCCTATCTTTTATCTTTGTGATTTAATGTTGGACCACCAAAGGGCGGCATATCCCGTGAGTTCGATTGAGACTAATTGGATTTTTACGTTATCAGAATAGTCATAATAATCAAAAACTTTCTCCACTTTATCTGTCCAATCTAAGAAGGTATTACCATCGCATGCGCCATTGAAAGAGAACACATGTAACTTAACGCTCCTCAAATCATCTAAGTCTTTTCGACGGCCTGACTAAAAATTCTCTTCTTCATCAAGGGTCCATTCATCCTCGTCACGATGGTCAAATCCTTGAAATCTCCTCCTAGGGTTATCAAGTCTTTCTACATTAGGATAGGGTTCTTGATATGTAAATCTCCTTCTAGTATTCTCGGGTCTATCCATAGGTGTAGGCTCTCAGGAGGGTTCTCCTAAATTGCGCTTGCTAAGAGTTTCCATAATTTGTTGCATGCCAAGGGTTAGGTCCTTAAGTTGTTGGCCTAGGTTAGTTACTTCTCCACTAAGACCATTCAATTGTCCTTGAAAGCTAGACTCTCCCTATTGTGGGGTGTGAGTCTTGGGTTGGGGAATGTCCTTGCCCCGGTTCGGTTCTTGATCTATATCTTGGTTTAGCTCTCGGTTAATTCCACTCCTAGTTTTCATTCATGGGATTTCTATGGTTTAAGGAAGGCAATTGAGCTAGGCCATAGTTAATCCTTAAGTGTTAGGAAGGACAAGTGGGGAACCTAACTAGTAGAATTCAAACCTAGAAATCTTAACACGCATTGTTGAGGCCTAGATGATGTTTTTTGGGATCAAAATGTGATGTCTTTGTAGATCTTTTTGATAGCTTTGATTTGCCGGGTGGCTCGTAAAAAACTGACACTTGTAGCCAAAGTTATGGCTGTTTTAAGGGAGAAATGTAACGCCCCGAGTCTACCAGACCCGGTTTAGCTACCCAAAACATTGAACTAAACTAAGAGAAATTACGGAAAATTTTAAATTTTCTCTCAGTGATAATAATTCTATATTTAATCCTCGACTTTACAGCAGAAAACTCAATAAGTAGACAGCGTTTATAATTAGACAAACGTTAAGACATTTGGTCGAAGGGAATTGGAAACTCAAGGAAATCTACAGATTGCAAAACGACAAGGCATGGTGCACGCTCCTACCGATTGACACATGCATCCCACGTGTTTCATTAAACTTCATTCCGATCACAAAACGACAAGATCTAATATCGGCTTCTACCAATTGACACATGCATCCCACGTGATTCATTAAATCTCATTCTGATCACAAAACGACAAGACTTGATACATACTCCTACCGATAATGGAAAATTACATCTACCGACGGAAGACTTCATCCGATGGAAGACTTCATCCGATGGAAGACTTCATCCGATAGAAGACATCATCCAATGGAAGACTTCATCCGATGGAAGACTTCATCCGATGGAAGACTTCATCCGATGGAAGACTTCATCCGATGGAAGACTTCATCCGATGGAAGACTTCATCCGATGGAAGACTTCATCCGATGGAAGACTTCATCCGATGGAAGACTTCATCCGATGGAAGACTTCATCCGATGGAAGACTTCATCCGATGGAAGACTTCATCCGATGGAAGACTTCATCCGATGGAAGACTTCATCCGATGGAAGACTTCATCCGATGGAAGACTTCATCCGATGGAAGACTTCATCCGATGGAAGACTTCATCCGATGGAAGACTTCATCCGATGGAAGACTTCATCCGATGGAAGACTTCATCCGATGGAAGACTTCATCCGATGGAAGACTTCATCCGATGGAAGACTTCATCCGATGGAAGACTTCATCCGATGGAAGACTTCATCCGATGGAAGACTTCATCCGATGGAAGACTTCATCCGATGGAAGACTTCATCCGATGGAAGACTTCATCCGATGGAAGACTTCATCCGATGGAAGACTTCATCCGATGGAAGACTTCATCCGATGGAAGACTTCATCCGATGGAAGACTTCATCCGATGGAAGACTTCATCCGATGGAAGACTTCATCCGATGGAAGACTTCATCCGATGGAAGACTTCATCCGATGGAAGACTTCATCCGATGGAAGACTTCATCCGATGGAAGACTTCATCCGATGGAAGACTTCATCCGATGGAAGACTTCATCCGATGGAAGACTTCATCCGATGGAAGACTTCATCCGATGGAAGACTTCATCCGATGGAAGACTTCATCCGATGGAAGACTTCATCCGATGGAAGACTTCATCCGATGGAAGACTTCATCCGATGGAAGACTTCATCCGATGGAAGACTTCATCCGATGGAAGACTTCATCCGATGGAAGACTTCATCCGATGGAAGACTTCATCCGATGGAAGACTTCATCCGATGGAAGACTTCATCCGATGGAAGACTTCATCCGATGGAAGACTTCATCCGATGGAAGACTTCATCCGATGGAAGACTTCATCCGATGGAAGACTTCATCCGATGGAAGACTTCATCCGATGGAAGACTTCATCCGATGGAAGACTTCATCCGATGGAAGACTTCATCCGATGGAAGACTTCATCCGATGGAAGACTTCATCCGATGGAAGACTTCATCCGATGGAAGACTTCATCCGATGGAAGACTTCATCCGATGGAAGACTTCATCCGATGGAAGACTTCATCCGATGGAAGACTTCATCCGATGGAAGACTTCATCCGATGGAAGACTTCATCCGATGGAAGACTTCATCCGATGGAAGACTTCATCCGATGGAAGACTTCATCCAATGGAAGACTTCATCCGATGGAAGACTTCATCCGATGGAAGACATCATCCGATGGAAGACTTCATCCGATGGAGGACATCATCCGATAGACAGGAAACTCTCAGACTTTCACAAAATTCAACATGACTGAATAAACTAACACACAGTTGGACCATAATCTCATCTAGAATACGTGTAGCGAGAGACTCTAACAAAACAGATCATTCTATCATTTCACGATCATTCTCAAACTCAAAAGTTAGTCAGTCAGGTTCCAGTATCCATTGTTCTAAGAAAACATCCTACATAGACCTCAGTATTCATAACCTTACTAACATGATAAAGGTAGTAACCAGGAGTTGAAATCGCCTTCAAAGCCACCAATCTGTCACCCTGAGTGTAACACCCGACAATTTCGGCCAGGTGATTTTCTTAACCATTTTGATTGTCACCTTTTTTATTAATCTCTATGATTTTAAAATTTAATGTCAAGACATATTTATTACAAGTTGAGTGAAACTAGGTTGGGTGGCAAGTTTGTAATTAAGTTAGATTTTAGTTAGTATATATAGAAAATGGAAACCTTAAACCTCTCTAAAACCTCACTGTAGCGACCACTTTCACTCTCGACGATTTTCTCTCTTCTCCAGAGCTCTCTCTCATCTCTGCCAGCTTCAACTCCTTTCGGTGACTGATCTTCAGTCTCCACCCAATGAATTCACACCCTAGGTAAGACTCGACAATGTAGTTGCTGGTTAACCATTCTTAACTCTGTTTTTCAGCTAGCTCTCTAGTTTTGGATTCCTTATGGCAAAGTTATTTTAGTGACATTTTAATCTGCATTTAGTAATGGTATTTTCGGTCGATCTGGACATTAAGATAATCGACTTTGTACACTGCTAGTTGAATCTGATTATTAGGATCTAAAACTTACTCCACGCACATAAGGGTGCTGACTAGGAACCTAGAAGTACAAATGTGTAGATGCTAGGATACTATTGGTTAGGACTTTAGGATTGTGTTAACTCTGTAATGTGAAATGTTCTATGTGAAGAAGATTGCAGAAAAGTGCTCCATTTGCTAAGGAAACCAGGTAAATGAATGTGTAGATTGCCCGGCCATTAGGGTCCTACATCATAGGGGTACTAGTTAGAAGTTGTCTTTTGTGTTTAAAGATTATCTGAATCCCTTTGTCTATTAGTTACGATACTTGAACTAAAAAAACAAAAAATCCTTGTTAGATGTATGAACTGTTCCGTAGAAGATGAACCAAAGGTATCCCTATTCCCCTCACCACTCACATCCACGACATGTATCTCAAGCATATGAAAACGTTTTAATTGCAGTTTTCTCTCATGAATAAAATATGAATATGAAACCTATGCAACATGGATTATGAGGTGGTTGGGAGCGGTTTGGCGATTCCACTGTCCAAAAGAGGGACCAAGAATACGACCCGCAAGAGACTATTACACTTAACCCCCCCCCCCCCCCCAACTGTCGAACCCCCTTTACCGGCAAAAAATCCTCTATTAATCTATCAATGTAAAGATGAATATGCTGATGAAATAAACGATTAAATATGAAAAGAATATGAACAAGTACGAAGAAAAAGATCATGAATGGTTCTTTAAACGTGCATTCATCATTATGGTCAGCATTGCCTTCGTTACTAAGTATTCGGCTTATAGTTAAACCTATGATGTAGGTGAAGAATTAACGGGTAAGGATTCCAAATTCAAGAGGAAGGCTTAAGGGCTGTGTTGCTGGATGTGCTCAGCGTGACAGTGCGTGGCTAGACGAGGCGATTATGACCGTGGTTACTGCTCATGTGAGTCAGTAAAGGAGATTATAAAATGAGGGTACAATAGATGAGTTTCTTAGTCATTAGATACTAGAATCTGAGATACATTCTAAAGTAGGATGGGGTTTCTCTTAAGAACGTTATATTTTCAGATATTACTGTTTTAGTTCTGAGCTCGAGGAATGTTTGAGGATGTCTATATATGTGATGGTCTGTTTTAATGAAGTCTTTCGCTATGAACTCGGATTGAGTTTTTAAAATTTAATGTCAGACATATTTATTACAGTTGAGTGAAACTCGGTGGGTGGCAAGTTTGTAATTAAGTTAGATTTTAGTTAGTATATATAGAAAATGGAAACCTTAAACCTCTCTAAAACCTCACTGTAGCCGACACTTTCACTCTCGACGATTTCTCTCTTCTCCAGAGCTCTCTCTCTCTCTGCCAGCTTCAACTCCTTTCGGTGACTGATTCTTCAGTCTCCACCCCAATGAATTCACACCCTAGGTAAGACTCGACAATGTAGTTGCTGGTTAACCATTCTTAACTCTGTTTTTCAGCTAAGCTCTCTAGTTTTGGATTCCTTAATGGCAAAGTTATTTTAGTGACATTTTAATCTGCATTTAGTAATGGTATTTTCGATTCGAATCTGGACATTAAGATAATCGACTTTGTACAGCTGCTAGGTTGAATCTGATTATTTAGGATCTGAAAACTTAATCCACGCACATAAGGTGCTGACTAGAGAACCTAGAAGTACAAATGTGTTAGATTCTAGGATAACTATTGGTTAGGACTTTTAGGATTTTGTTTAACTCTGTAATGTGAAATGTTCTATGTGAAGAAGATTGCAGAAAAGTGCTCCATTTGCTAAGGAAACCAGGTAAATGAATGTGTAGGATTGCCCGGCCATTAGGGTCCTACATCATAGGGGTACTAGTTAGAAGTTGTCTTTTGCTGTTTAAAGATTATCTGAACTTTTGTCTATTAGTTACGATACTTGAACTAAAAAAACAAAAAATCCTTGTTAGATGTATGACCTGTTCAGTAGAATGATGAACCAAAGGTATCCCTACTCATGCATCACGAATGTCTCTCAAGCATATGAAAACGTTTTAATTGCATGTTTTCTCTCATGAATAAAATATGAATATGAAACCTATGCAACATGGATTATGAGGTGGTTGGGAGCGGTTTGGAGTATGTCACTGTCCAAAAGAGGGACCAAGAATACGACCCGCAAGAGACTATGTACACTTACACTGTCGAACCCCCTTTACCGGCACAAATCCTCTCTTAATCTATACAATGTAAATGATGAATATGAATGATGAATATAAACGATAAATATGAAAATGAATATGAACAAGTACGAGAAAAGATTCATGAGCATGTGTTTCTTTAAACTGTGCATTCATGCATATGTGTCAGCATTGCATTCGTTACTAAGTATTAGGCTTATAGTTTAAACCTTATGATGTAGGTGAAGAATTAACGGGTAAGGATTCCAAATTCAATGAGGAAGTCTAAGGCTGGTTGCTGGATGTGCTCAGCGTGACAGTGCGTGGCTAGAAGAGGCGATTATGACCCGTGGTTACTGCTCATGTGATGTCAGTAAGGATTATGAAAATTGAGGTTAAAATAGGATGAGTTTTCTTATGTCATTAGATACTAGAATATGACTGATACAATTTCTAAGTAGGATGGGGTTTCTCTTAAGAACGTTATATTTTCAGATATTACCTGTTTTAGCTTCTGAGCTCGAGAATGATTTTGAGGATTTATATATATGTGATGGTCTGTTTTAATGAAGTCTTTCGCTATGTATACTCGGATTGAGTTTATGTTTAAGTTAGAGCAGCAGTAGTATTGTTGTGATCGGTTGAGTAAATCATCCGGCTGACCTCATCAGCAGGAGAAGTGTAAACTTTGTCGTTTTTTGATCGGATGATATGAGTAAAGATGAGTAATCGGATGATGTGAATAGTATTGTTGTGATCAGTTGAGTAAATCATCCGGCTGACGTCATCGGCAGGAGTAGTCTAAACTTTGTCGTTTTGTGATCGGATGATGTGGGTAGAGATACGCATGTCAATCAGATGATGTTGTTTATCCTATCGGATGATGTTGTTTATTTTATCGGATGAGTGTATATAAGTTTTGTCGTTTAGCTATCGGTGGAAGTAAGTATAAGGTTTGTCGTCTTTGTGTTTTGGGCAATGTCTAAGAACAACGTGCTTTGCACATGCCCATCGGTAGGTGTCTTCTACCAGGCGATGTTCAACGAGTCACGCGAAGGACACGTGACCATCGGCCGATGTGTCCCCTATCGATAAATGCCTGCATTTCCATGCAGCCCGGGAACGATGAAGTCGTGAGGTCTGAGGGCACCTCCCTTCTGCCCGATCGTGTTATGAGATCAATGTCTCAGTTTAGTCGCTCTGCTCTATGACTAGTTATGCCGACAGTTTTATGGATGAGTCGAGTGTTGAAAGTTCTTTCTGTAAAAAAAAATGTGTGCAGAGAGCATATTTAGAATAAAAGTTCCACAAAAATATGAATTAGTCTCGGCCCTTAACGGGGTCGTGACAACTATAGTATCAAAGCAAAACCGGGTTCTAAAATCGATTCTGTAGACAGCCTTCCAGCACAGACCGTTACACAAGCATACTCCAACAACTGTAAGTGTTTATGATTTTAGCAATGTCCTTAAGTTAAGATGTGTTTATGACTAATTGTTTAGGAATCCCAAGATGGTAAGAGGCCAACAGAGAGATGACAATGTGGATAGCAATACTATTGCCCAACTAACAGAGTTGGTCATTCGCCAATCCCGACAGATCGAACAACTTGTAGCCACCAGGGAGGAACAAGGAAATTCTAGCACTAATGCAGCTCGAGATCATAGTGACGAGCGTTTTCATCGACTTTGACCTCCGACGTTTAATGGTCAAGTTTCGGATCCTGTTTATGCTGAGGAATGGGTCCGGAAGATGGAAGACATGTTCAAGTATGCAAAGGTGGATGAAGGAGATAAGGTCACGTGTGCTGTCCTCCACTTGGAACTGGATGCGAGGCATTGGTGGGACTCAATCAAGAGCACCGTGAATACAGGAGCTATGACCTGGGAAATGTTTAAGACTGCCTTCTACGACAAGTACTTCAGCCGAGCTATTCGGACTAGCAAGAAGATGGAATTTTTGCAGCTGCGTCAAACCGGTTCTGTGGCCGATTATATATGTAAGTTTGAGGTGTTATCTCGGTTTGCACCCCGTATGATAGAAGATGAGGAAGACAAGATCCACCAATTTGTTCATGGACTAAAACTAGGCCTGTATAGAGGAGTAAAGACTGCGGGAATTCACAATGTTCCTTTTTTCGAGGTGGCGGCTAAGGCCTTAGAACTGGAAGAGGTTGAGGTAACATTACAAGAACAACGTGAGCAGTCAAAGAAGTTTACCAGAGAGGCTCAACCACCATGACAGAACAAGGGTTGACAGCCACAGCAGAATAGGGGGCCTCAGCAACAACAGAAAGGTGTTAAGAGACCTTTCAATCAGAACAATGACCAGGGAAAAGGGAAAAGACCACTGGCTCCCCTATGCCCCACCTGTCAGAAGAATCACCCCGAGGAATGCAAGTTACATTCTGGCCGCTGTTATAGATGTGATAAAGTTGGACACATTGTCAGGGACTGCCCCATGTCGCCGGACCCGAATAAAGCGAGGGTGGCACCTAGAGTCTATGCCTTGATGGAAGATGAGGATGCAGTGCCACATACAGTCATAACAGGTACGATTATGATCTATGGTATTTCTGCTTACACACTTATAGATACGGGAGCCACTCACTTGTTTGTGGCAACCTTGTTTGTACGTAAGCATAATTTAGAACCCTTGCCAGCTGAGAGGTCATTTAGCGTTATGTTGCCATCAGGGAAGTCTTTACATTCAGAACAAGTAGTAAAAGGTGATATTGTGACCCTAGGAAATAAGAAGTTGTATGTAGAATTGATCGTAATTGACATGAAGGGGTATGAAGTTATACTAGGAATAGATTGGTTATTCAGACATCATGCCACGATAAATTGTAGGTCTGGAATAGTTGAGTTCCGACCCCCAAATAGCGATCGGTATTTCTTCCAAGCTATTCCTAAGATAAGTAAAATGTCGATTGTATCCTCACTAGAAGCCCAGCGATTGTTGAAAGGGGGTTTTGAGAGTTTTCTAGCTAGTGTAATTGATGATCGGGTGAAAAGTAAGGTAGAACTGCAAGATATTCCTATAGTCCGAGAGTTTCCAGAGGCATTCTTGGATGACTTGCCCGGGTTGCCACCGAATAGAGAAATTGAGTTTGTAATTGATACATACCCCGAAGCATTACCTGTGTCTAAGAACCCCTACCGCATGGCACCTGTTGAGTTGAAAGAATTAAAAGTCCAACTACAGGAATTAGTAGACAAGGGATTTATACGCCCTAGTAGTTCTCCCTGGGGTGCACCTGTTTTATTCGTTAAGAAGAAAGATGGTTCTCTTAGAATGTGCATAGACTACAGAGAGCTAAACAAGTTGACAATTAAGAATAAATACCCTCTACCCCGAATTGATGATCTGTTTGACCAGCTACAAGGAGCTAAGGTGTTTTCAAAGATTGATTTACGTTCGGGTTATTACCAACTGAAGGTTAAAGAAGGAGATATACCAAAGACAGCCTTCAGAACCCGCTATAGACACTATGAATTTCTTGTAATGTCGTTTGGATTGACAAATGCGCCTGCAGCTTTTATGGATTTGATGAATCGGGTGTTCCGTGAGTACTTGGACAAGTTTGTAATTGTGTTCATAGACGATATCTTAATTTACTTACGGACTGAAACTACCATGCAAAGCATTTAAGAGTGGTTTTGACGACATTAAGACAGCAGCAACTCTATGCCAAGTTGTCCAAATGTGAGTTCTGGCTGGATAAGGTCAATTTCTTAGGCCATGTCATTTCTGCTGAGGGCATATCAGTAGATCCAACCAAGATTCAGGCTGTTAAGGACTGGCCACAGCCAAGGAATGTCAGTGAGGTCCGTAGTTTCCTTGGTCTGGCAGGTTATTATAGAAAGTTCATTAAGGGATTCTTTATGATAGCTAAGCCTCTAACTAATTTAACAAAGAAAGACACCAAATACTCTTGGATTGAAACTTGTGAAGGTAACTTCCAGACACTTAAGCAGAAGTTGACGACAGCCCCACTTTTGACTCTCCCAACCGAAGAAGGGAAGTTTAGTGTTTACTATGATGCATCCAAAGTTAGTCTGGGGTGTGTTTTGATACAAGAAGACAAGGTTGTGGCGTATGCCTCCAAACAACTGAAAAGTTATGAGCAGAATTACCCCACTCATGATCTAGAATTAGCCGCGGTTGTATTTGCTTTGAAGATTTGGAGACATTATTTGTATGGTCAATAGTGTGAGGTGTTTTCTGACCATAAAAGTCTGAAGTACATTTTCACTCAAAAAGAATTGAATATGAGGCAAAGACGTTTGTTGGAGTTTGTTAAGGATTATGACTTTGAGATCAAGTATCACCCGGGTAAGGCTAATGCTGTAGCTGACGCATTGAGTAGGATGTCGATGACAATACAGCAAGCAATGTCAACCATGTCTATGCCTTTGAGGGCAGAAGTTCAGAAGTTCGAGTTGGAGATCATTTCGGAGCTGTCAATCTTACTTGCTAATGTTACCATTAGACCAACTATCATGGATAGAATCAAAGAGGCACAGCAAAAGGATTCAAAGGAAAATAACAGCATGATAAGTAAGTTGAAGGACGCCTCCTCTGAGTTTAGTCTCTCTGAGGATGGTATTCTAAGAATTAGAAATTGTAACAACCCCAGTTGGAGTCGCCACGTAATTCATAACTTAATCTCTTAATCAATCGGTTTTTACTTCATGCACCTTGTTCCTTATTAGTGTTATATATTTTTTTTTCTTCAAAAACATCTCCTAAACTGCATCTACCAATAGAGTCATAGACTCAAATCGACCGATGGTCACGTGCCCGCCACGCGACACATCTGTTTCTAGACATCTCTTAAACTGGATCTGCCGATAGAGTCATAAACTCACGTCGACCGATGGTCACGAGCGTCTCACATGATTCGCAGACATCATCCGTCAGAAGACTTATTCACTTCTGCCGATCGCTAGGCGACAAAGAGTATCACTTACAACGACCGGTAGCAAACGACAAATATTATAATACTTCTACCGATGGTAAAACATCTACCGGTCACTAGACAACAACACAACACTTACATCATCCGGTAATTGAGATACACAGCATCTACCGATAGACATGTGCAATCCACGTGCTCTTTTAAGATATCTTCCGATAGAGAACATCTATCGGTGGATGCAAGCTCATACATCTTCCGATAGAGAACATCTATCGGTGGATGCAAATTCCTAACATCTTCCGATAGAGAACATCTATCGGTGGATGCAAATTCCTAACATCATCCGATAGAGTACAGCTATCGGTGGACATAGATATGCACAGACTTCTAACTTCATTGACTAATCACTCTTATAAATGAAAATCAGAGACTCATCTAGAATACATATAGCGGAAGACTTAACAACAGATCATTTAATAATCCTTATAATCATTCCCAGTCTCAGTAGTCAACCAGACAGTTTCAAAACTCAATGTTAAAAAAGTAAACTCATCCTGCTTAAACTACCATGTTCATAATCATAGCAAAATCATAGAGCATTAACCATGGGTTTCAATCGCAATCCAACCACAGAATTGCACCCTGATCACCTTACAGCAACCAGACTTAGACATCTTCATTAGCTTTGGAATCCTCACCTGAAATCTCGTCACCTACATCATAAGGTTTAAACTATAAGCCTAATGCTTAGTAAGAAATGCAATACTAACATGTATACATGAATGCATAGTTGCAAGAAAATCATGATCATGTTCGTTTCATGCTCTTTTCTTGTTCTTATTCGTGTTCTTGTTCATCACTTTCATCATATGGATTAAGGGAGGATTTGTGCCGTAAAGGGGGGATGACAGTGCAAGTGTACATAGTCCCTTTCGTGCCGTATTCATGGTCCTTCTCTTTGGACAGTGACATACACTAAACCGCCCCCAACCCTCACTTAATCCGGTTGCTTAAGTTTCATATTCATTCTCATATCTTGTTCATGGGGGAAAAAAAAACATGCTCATAAATCATTTTCATATGCTTGAGAAGTAAATCATGATGCATGACATTAATGCTCTTAATCATCAAACTATGGAAATTATCATTCTAGACAGTTGATTTCATAGGCTCAACAGAACATCACATTATATAGCTCTCAAACATCCGTAAATCATCCAAGTACAACCATCTCACTAACTCAAAACAAACATCAAGCACATAACTAATTTAGTACTCTTAAGATGTAGGGCCCTAGTGGCCGAAAGTCTTAATACATTCACTTACCTGGTGTCCTTTGCAAATGGAATACTCATTTCAAATCTTCTTCACCTAAATCATTTCACATTACCAAGTTAAAAATAAAATCCTAATAGTGCTAACATAAAATCATCCTAATGCTTAACCTACTTGTATTTCTATATTCTTCTACCGAGCACCTTGTCTGCGTGGATTAAATTTCTACAATCTAAATAACCAGATTCAGCCCAATAACTAATCGCATACAGCTATCTGAATGTCCAGAATCAACTCAGAAATGCCTTTACTAAACGCATAATAGAAATGATCCTATTATTACTCTGCCATTAAAGAATCTGAAACCTCAGGTTCTAACCGAAAACAGAGCTCAAAGTATCTACCAGTAACTACATTCATTAAGTTTTACCTGATAAGCTGAGTATCGGCGAGAACGAAGGAGAATCGGTTATTGATGAAGAAGGCTACCTGCTGCGAGAGAGAGAGAGTTCTGGGAGGATGGGAATCGCCGAGAGAGAATGTCGGCTACAGTGGGGTTTTTGTGAGGTTTAAGAGTTTCCATTTTCTACTTATACCAAATAAATTCCTCCTTAATTACAATTCTGCCACTACAATAGAGATCCAATAAACTTTGACATATAATTATTAAATAAAAGGTCAAATAAAGAGGTGACCGTTAATTCCGTTAAGAAAATCACCTGACTGAGAATGTCGGGTGTTACATCCACCCCACCTTAAACAAAATTTTCGTCTCCGAAAATTGATCAAACGAAGAGCTCTGGATATTTGTCCAACATATCTTGCTGTCATTCCCATGTGGCTTCTTCAACTCCATGGTTTGTCCATAAGACCTTAACCAAAGGAATTTCCTTATTCCTCAGAGTCTTTACTGCAGATTCCAAAATTTGCACTGGCTTCTCTTCATACATTAATGTTGGCTCAATTTCGACATCCACTGGCTTAACAACTTGTGTAAGATCCCATATGCATTTTCTCAACATAGACACATGAAAAACATTGTGAACTTTCTCCAGTGAAAGAGGCAATTGCAGTCTATAAGCTGTGCTGCCGATCCTTTCCAAGACAGGGAATGGTCCAACGAATCACCGATTAAGCTTTCCCTTCTTGCCAAATCTATGTACTCCCTTAAATGGTGAAATCTTTAGAAATACTTCATCTCCGACGGAGAACACCATATCTCTCCTCCTTTGGTCTGCATAACTTTTCTATCGGCTTTGTGTAGTAATCATTCTTTTCCTAATAATGTCAATCTTGTCTGACATCTGTTGTAAGATCTCGAAACCTAGGAGCTTTGCTTCACCAACCTCATCCCAGAACAAAGGTGACCTGCACTTTCTGCCATAAAGTGCCTCATAAGGTGCCATACCAATGGTGGACTGGTAACTATTGTTGTAAGAAAACTCAATCAAGGGCAGGTATCGACTCCACGATGCCTGAAACTCTAACACACAAGCACTCAACATATCTTCAAGTATCTGAATAGTCCTCTCAGATTGACCATCGGTTTGAGGGTGAAAAGCAGTGCTGAAAGATAACTTTGTTCCTAATGTGCCTTGCAAACTTTTCCAAAATCTTGAGGTGAATCAAGGATCACGATCAGAGACAATAGATAATGGAATCCCATGTAATTTGATAATTTATTGAATATACAGGTTAGCATGCTGGTCCATTGAAAAGGTCATTCTTACTGGCATAAAGTGTGCTGATTTTGTCATTCTGTTTACCACAACCCAAATACTATCATGTCCTTTGATTGTCTTTGGTAATCCTACCACAAAATCCATGGCAATGTTTTCCCACTTCCATTCAGGGATTGGTAAGGGTTGAAGAGTACCTCCTGGGCATTGGTGTTTTGCTTTAACTTGTTGGCAAATCAAGCATGACTCTACAAACTTGGCCACATCCCTCTTTAGGTTTGGCCACCAATAATGTAGCTTCAAGTCCCGATACATCTTAGTGCTACCAGGATGCACAGAAAAGGAAGAAGAATGAGCTTCAGCCAAGATCAACTCACGCAACTCCTTAACAATCGGAATGTACCATCGATTCCTAAATTTCAAAATACCATCATTAGATAGGCTGAACTCAGAGGAGGCGTCCTTGAACTTACGCATCATACTATTATTCTCCTTTGAATCCATCTGCTGTGCCTCTTTGATCTTATCCAAAATGGTTGGTTGAATGGTTAGAGTAGCAAGCAGGTTCGACAACTCAGGAACTAACTCCAATTCGAACTTTTGAACTTCCTGCCTCAAAGGTACTGATATGGTTGATATTGCAGGCTGCATTGTCTTTGACATTCTGCTTAATGCATCAGCCACAGCATTGGCCTTACCAGGATGATACTTAATTTCAAAGTCATAATCTTTAACAAATTCTAACCAACGTCTCTGTCTCATGTTTAATTCCTTTTGAGTAAAGAGGTATTTCAGGCTCTTGTGGTCTGAAAACACGTCACACTGCCGACCATACAAGTAGTGCCTCCAAATTTTCAATGCAAACACAACAGCAGCTAATTCCAAATTGCGAGTGGGGTAGTTGTGCTCATAACTCTTCAACTGCCTAGAGGCATATGCTACAACCTTACCATCTTGCATCAAAACACACCCCAGACCAATTTTTGATGCATCACAGTAAACACTAAACTTCCCTTCTTCGGTTGGAAGAGTCAAAAGCGGGGCTGTTGTCAACTTCAGTTTAAGTTTCTGGAAGCCATCTTCACAAGCTTCAGTCCAAGAGTACTTGGTGTCCTTTTTTGTCAAATTAGTTAAAGGCTTAGCTATCATCGAAAATCCCTTAATAAACTTCCTATAATAGCCTGCCAAACCAAGAAAACTACGGACTTCACTAGCATTTCTTGGCTGTGGCCAGTCCTTAACAGCTTGAATCTTGGTTGGATCTACTGATATGCCCTCAGCAGAGATGACATGGCCTAAAAAGTTAACCTTATCCAGCCAGAATTCATACTTGGACAACTTGGCATAAAGTTGTTGCTGTTTTAGGGTTGTCAAAATTGTTCTTAAGTGTTCTTCATGGTCAGCTTCAGTCCGTGAGTATATAAGAATATCATATATGAATACAATCACAAACTTGTCCAAATATTCACGAAACACTCGGTTCATCAAATCCATAAAAGCTGCAGGTGCATTGGTTAACCCAAACGACATCACAAGAAATTCATAATGTCTATAACGGGTCCTAAAAGCTGTCTTAGGTACATCTTCCTCCTTAACCTTCAGTTGGTAGTACCCCGAACGCAAGTCAATCTTTGAAAACACTTTAGCTCCTTGTAATTGGTCAAACAAGTCGTCAATTCGGGACAAGGGGTACTTATTCTTAATTGTCAACTTGTTCAGTTCTCGGTAATCTATGCACATCCTTAGGGAACCATCTTTCTTCTTAACGAATAACACAGGTGCACCCCAGGGAGAACTACTAGAGCGTATAAATCCCTTGTCTACTAATTCCTGTAGTTGGACTTTTAATTCCTTCAGCTCAACAGGTGCCATGCGATAAGGGTTCTTAGATACTGGTAATGCCTCGGGATATGTATCAATTACAAACTCTATTTCTCTGTCAGGTGATAATCCTGGCAAATCATCCAAAAATTCCTTAGGGAACTCTCGAACAATAGGAATATCATGTAATTCTATCTTATTCTTCACCCGAACATCCATTATACTAGCTAGGTAACTCTCACAGCTGCCTTTCAATATCCGTTGAGTCTCTAGTGAGGATATAATCGGTATTTTACTTATCTTTGGGATAGCTTGAAAGGTATACCGATCTCCATTCGGGGGTCTGAATTTAACCAAACCAGACCTACAACTTATCGTGGCATGATGTCTGAATAACCAATCCATTCCCAGTATAATTTCATACCCCTTCATGTCAATTACTCTTAGTTCTACATATAACTTCTTATCTCCCAAGGACACAATATCACCTTTCAATATCTGCTAAGAATACAAGGACTTTCTTGATGGTAACATCACACTACATGGCCTATCAGCTGGTAAGTATTCTAACTTATGCTTACACGTAAATAAGGTTGCAATAAATGAGTGTGTGGCTCCCGTGTCTATAAGTGTATAAGCAGAAATACCACAGATCATAATTGTACCTGTTATGACCGTATGCTGTATGGTATCTTCATCTTCCATCATAGCAAAGACTCGGGGCATTACTCTTGCTCGATTTGGATTAGGTGGCATGGGGCAGTCTCTGACTATATGTCCAACTTTATCACATCTGAAGCAACGGCCAGAATGCAACTTGCATTCGCCATGGTGGTTCTTCTTGCAGTTGGAGCATAAAGGGGCTAATGGTCGTTTTCCCTTCCCTTGGTCATCATTTGGATTGAAGGGTCTCTTTATACCTTGCTGTTGTTGTTGGGGTCCCCTGTTCTGTTGCGGCTGCCATCCTTTGTTCTGACGTGGTGGCGGCTGAGCTTCCTTCGTGAACTTCCTTGGCTGCTCACGCTGTGCATATGTTGTCATCTCAGCCTCTTCCAGCTCCAAGGCCTTAGCCGTCACTTCACCATAAGGTACATTGTGTATTCTAGCAGTCTTTACTCTTAAATACAAACTCAGCTTCCGTCCCTGAACAAATTGGTAAGTCCTGTCCTCATCATCCTCAACCAATCGGGGAGCAAACCGTGATAAAGTATCAAATTTGCATATGTAATCCGTCACAGAGCCAGTTTGTCGCAAATTCATGAACTCCTTCTTCTTGTTGGCCCGAACAGTCCTATTGAAGTACTTGTCAAAGAAGGCAGTCTTAAACATTTCCTAGGTCATAGCTCCTGCATTAGCGGTGCTCTGGATTGAATCCCACCAATGTCTTGCACTCAATTCCAAATGAAAGACAACATATGTGACCTTATCCCCTTCGTCAACCTTTGCATACTTAAACATGTCCTCCATCTTTCGAATCCATTTCTCAGCATAAATAGGATCCGAAACATGTCAATTAAACACCGGGGGTCGAAGCCAGTGGAAACGCTCACCCCCATGATCATGAGTTGCATTAGTACTGGAGTTGCCTTGTTCCTCTCTAGTGGTCACAAGCTGTTCTATTTGGCGTGATTGACGAATAACTAATTCTGTCAGCTGAGCAATAGTGTTACTATCCACATTGTCTTCTCTCTATTGACCTCTCACCATTTTGGGATTCCTAAACAATAATCATAACATATCTTAACTTAATGACATTGCTAAAATCATAAACACTTACAGTTGCTGGAGTGTACTCAGGTCGCAATCTGTGCCGGGAGGCAATCTGCAGAATCGATTTTAGAACCTGGTTTTGCTCTGATACCATAACTGTAACAACCTCAGTGGGAGTCGCCACGTAATTCATAACTTAACATCTTAATCAATCGGTTCTTACTCCATGCACCTTGTTCATTATTAGTGTTATATATATTTTTTTCTTCAAAATCATCTCCAAAACTGCATCTACCGATAGAGTCATAGACTCACATCGACCGATGGTCACATGCCCACCACGCGACACATCTGTTTCTAAACATCTCTTAAACTGCATCTGCCGATAGAGTCATCAACTCACATCGATCGATGGTCACGAGCGTCTCACGTGATTCGCAGACATCATCCGGCAGAAGACTTATTCACTTCTGCCGATCGCTAGGCGACAAAGAGTATCACTTACATCGACCGGTAGCAAACGACAAATATTATGCTACTTCTACCGATGGTAAAAGATCTACCGATCACTAGATGACAACACAATACTTACATCATCCGGTAATTGAGATACACAGCATCTACCGATAGACATGTGCAATCCACGTGCTCTTTTAAGACATCTTCCGATAGAGAACATCTATCGGTGGATGCAAGCTCATACATCTTCCGATAGAGAACATCTATCGGTGGATGCAAATTCCTAACATCATCTGATAGACTACAGCTATCGGTGGACATAGATATGCACAGACTTCTAACTTCATTGACTAATCACTCTTATAAATGAAAATCAGAGACTCATCCAGAGTACATATAGCGGAAGACTTAACAACAGATCATTTAATAATCCTTATAATCATTCTCAAACTCACTAGTCAACAAGACAGTTTCAAAACTCAATGTTATAAAAGTAAACTCATCCTGCTTAAACTACCATATTCATAATCATAACAAAATCATAGAGCATTAACCAAGGGTTTCAATCGCCATCCAGCCACAGAATTGCACCCCGATCACCTTACAGCAACCAGACTTAGACATCTTCATTAGCTTTGGAATCCTCACTTGAAATCTCGTCACCTACATCACAAGGTTTAAACTATAAGCCTAATGCTTAGTAAGGAATGCAATACTAACATGTATACGTGAATGTATAGTTGCAAGAAAATCATGATCATGTTCGTTTCATGCTCTTTTCTTGTTCTTATTCGTGTTCTTGTTCATCACTTTCATCATATGGATTAAGGGAGGATTTGTGCCGTAAAGGGGGGATGACAGTGCAAGTGTACATAGTCCCTTTCGGGCTGTATTCATGGCCCTTTTCTTTGGACAGTGACATACGCCAAACTGCCCCCAACCCTCACTTAATCCGGTAGCATAAGTTTCATATTCATTCTCATATCTTGTTCATGTGGAAAAAAAAACGTGCTTATAAATCATTTTCATATGCTTGAGAAGTAAATCATGATGAATGACATGAATGCTATTAATCATCAAACTATGGAAATTATCATTATAGACAGTTGATTTCATAGGCTCAACAGAACATCACATTATATAGCTCTGAAACATCCGTAAATCATCTAAGTACAACCATCTCACTAACTTAAAACAAACATCAAGCACATAACTAATTTAGTACTCTTAAGATGTAGGGCCCTAGTGGCTGGAAGTCTTAATACATTCACTTACCTGGTGTCCATTGCAAATGGAATACTTTCAAATCTTCTTCACCTAAATCATTTCACATTACCAAGTTAAAAATAAAATCCTAATAGTGCTAACCAAAAATCATCCTAATGCTTAACCTACTTGTATTTCTATATTCTTCTGTCGAGCACCTTGTGTGCGTGGATTAAATTTCTACAATCTAAATAACCAGATTCAGCCCAGTAACTAATCGCATACAGTTATCTGAATGTCCAGACTCAACTCGAAAATGCCTTTACTAAACGCATAATAGAAATGATCCTATTATTACTCTACCATTAAAGAATCTGAAACCTCGGGTTCTAACCGAAAACAGAACTCAAAGTATCTACCGGTAACTACATTCATTAAGTCTTACCTGGTAAGCTGAGTATCGGCGAGAACGAAGGAGAATCGGTTGTTGATGAAGAAGGCTACCTGCTGCGAGAGAGAGAGAGTTCTGGGAGGATAGGAATCGCCGAGAGAGAATGACGGCTACAGTGGGGTTTTTGTGAGGTTTAAGAGTTTTCATTTTCTACTTATACCAAATAAATTAATTACAATTCTGCCACTACAATAGAGATCCAATAAACTTTGGCATATAATTATTAAATAAAAAGTCAAATAAAGAGGTGACTGTTAATTCCGTTAAGAAAATCAACTGACTGAGAATGTCGGGTGTTACAGAAATCGATGGTACATTCCGAGTGATGAGGAATTACGAAAGGTGATTTTGGCTGAGGCACACTCGTCCCCATTTTCTGTACATCCTGGCAGCACCAAGATGTATCGGGACTTAAAGTTACTTTACTGGTGGCCGAATTTGAAGAGGGATGTTGCCAAGTATATGGAATCATGTTTGATTTGCCACAAGTTAAGGCAGAGCATCAATGTCCAGGGGTTACTCTTCAACCCTTACCGATCCCCGAATGGAAGTGGGAACACATTGCCATGGATTTTGTTGTGGGACTGCCTAAGACAACTAAAGGTAATGATAGCATTTGGATTGTAATTGACAGAATGACGAAGTCAGCTCATTTCCTACCAGTGAGAACAACCTACGCGATGGACCAGCTAGCTAATCTATATGTTCAGGAAATCATCAGATTACATGGTATTCCAGTGTCTATTGTCTCCGATCGTGATCCCGGGTTCACCTCACGCTTTTGGAAAAGTTTACAAGGCACGCTAGGTACAAAGTTATCCTTTAGCACTGCTTTCCACCCGCAGACTGATGGACAATCTGAGAGAACTATTCAGATACTCGAGGATATGTTGAGAGCATGCGTTCTAGATTTCCAGACATCTTGGAGCCGACATCTGCCCTTGGTTGAATTCTCTTACAATAATAGTTACCAGTCCACCATCGGTATGGCACCGTATGAAGCACTGTATGGCAGAAAATGCAGATCACCTTTATATTGGGACGAAGTTGGTGAAGCAAAACTCCTAGGACCCGAGATTTTGCAGCAGATGTCAGATAAGATTGCCATTATTTGGAGGAGAATGATGACTGCACAGAGCCGACATAAGAGTTATGCAGACCAAAGAAGGAGAAACCTTGAGTTTGCTGTCGGAGATGAGGTTTTCCTAAAAGTTTCACCATTCAAGGGAGTTTTAAGATTTGGCATGAAGGAAAAGCTTAATCCGCGATTTATTGGACCATTCCCTGTCCTGGCTAGCATCGGCAGTACAACTTATAGATTAAAACTACCTCCAACATTGGATAAGGTTCATAACGTCTTTCATGTGTCAATGTTAAGGAAATGTATACGTGATCCGACACATGTTATTGAACCAACTGAAATCGATATCGAGCCGACGCTAATGTATGAAGAGAAACCTGTAAGGATTATGGAATCTGCAACTAGGACTCTGCGGAACAAAGAGATCCCACTGGTAAAAGTTTTGTGGACGAATCATGGCATTGAAGAAGCCACTTGGGAGTGACAGCAGGACATGTTGGATAAATATCCAGAGCTCTTTGTTTGATCAATTTTCGAGGACGAAAATTTTGTTTAAGGAGTGGTGGATGTAACACCTGACAATTTCGGCCAGGTGATTTTCTTAACCATTTTGATTGTCACCCTTTTTATTAATCTCTATGATTTTAAAATTTAATGTCAAGACATATTTATTACAAGTTGAGTGAAACTTGGTTGGGTGGCAAGTTTGTAATTAAGTTGGATTTTAGTTAGTATATATAGAAAATGGAAACCTTAAACCTCACTAAAACCTCACTGTAGCCGACACTTTCACTCTCGGCGATTTCTCTCTTCTCCAGAGCTCTCTCTCTCTAGTAGCTTCAACTCCTTTCGGTGACCGATTCTTCAGTCTCCACCCCGACGAATTCACACCCTAGGTAAGACTCGACAATGTAGTTGCTGGTTAACCATTCTTAACTCTATTTTTCAGCTAAGCTCTCTAGTTTTGGATTCCTTAATGGCAAAGTTATTTTAGTGACATTTTAATCTGCATTTAGTAATGGCATTTTCGATTCGAATCTAGACATTAAGATAATCGACTTTGTACAGCTGCTAGGTTGAATCTGATTATTTAGGATCTGAAAACTTAATCCACGCACATAAGGTGCTGACTAGAGAACCTAGAAGTACAAATGTGTTAGATTCTAGGATAACTATTGGTTAGGACTTTTAGGATTTTGTTTAACTCTGTAATGTGAAATGTTCTATGTGAAGAAGATTGCAGAAAAGTGCTCCATTTGCTAAGGAAACCAGGTAAATGAATGTGTAGGATTGCCCGGCCATTAGGGTCCTACATCATAGGGGTACTAGTTAGAAGTTGTCTTTTGCTGTTTAAAGATTATCTGAACTTTTGTCTGTTAGTTACGATACTTGAACTAAAAAAACAAAAAATCCTTGTTAGATGTATGACCTGTTCGGTAGAATGATGAACCAAAGGTATCCCTACTCATGCATCACGAATGTTTCTCAAGCATATGAAAACGTTTTAATTGCATGTTTTCTCTCATGAATAAAATATGAATATGAAACCTATGCAACATGGATTATGAGGTGGTTGGAGGCGGTTTGGAGTATGTCACTGTCCAAAAGAGGGACCAAGAATACGACTCGCAAGGGACTATGTACACTTACACTGTCGAACCCACTTTACCGGCACAAATCCTCTCTTAATCCATACAATGTAACTGATGAATATGAATGATGAATATAAAACGATGAATATGAATATGAATATGAACAAGAACGAGAAAAGATTCATGAGCATGTGTTTCTTTAAACTGTGCATTCATGCATATGTGTTAGCATTGCATTCCTTACTAAGCATTAGGCTTATAGTTTAAACCTTATGATGTAGGTGAAGAATTAACAGGTGAGGATTCCAAATTCAATGAGGAAGTCTAAGGCTGGTTGCTGGATGTGCTCAGGGTGACAGTGCGTGGCTGGAAGAGGCGATTATGACCCGTGGTTACTGCTCATGTGATGTCAGTAAGGATTATGAAAACTGAGGTTAAAATAGGATGAGTTTTCTCATGTCATTAGATACTAGAATATGACTGATACAATTTCTAAGTAGGATGGGGTTTCTCTTAAGAATGTTATATTTTAAGATATTAACTGTTTTAGCTTCTGAGCTCGAGAATGATTTTGAGGATTTATATATATGTGATTGTCTGTTTTAATGAAGTCTTCCGCTATGTATACTCAGATTGAGTTTATGTTTAAGTTAGAGCAGGAGTAGTATTGTTGTGATCGGTTAAGTAAATCATCTGGCTGACATCATCGGCAGGAGTAGTGTAAACTTTGTCGTTTTGTGATCGGATGATGTGAGTAAAGATGAGTAATTGGATGATGTGAGTAGTATTGTTGTGATCGGTTGAGTAAATCATCCGGCTGACGTCATCGGCAGGAGTAGTCTAAACTTTGTCGTTTTGTGATCGGATGATGTGGGTAGAGATACGCATGTCAATCGGATGATGTTGTTTATCCTATCGGATGATGTTGTATATTTTATCGGATGAGTGTAAATAAGTTTTGTCATCTAGCGATCGGATGGAGTCCTAATGTGTCACGTGAGATACGCATGTCAATCGGATGATGTTGTTTATCCTATCAGATGATGTTGTTTATTTTATCGAATGAGTGTATATAAGTTTTGTCATTTAGCTATCGATGGAAGTAAGTATAAGATTTGTCTCTTTGTGTTTTGGGCAATGCCTAAGAACAACGTGCTTTGCACATGCCCATCGGTAGGTGTCTTCTACCGGGCGATGTTTAACGAGCCACGCGAAGGACACGTGACCATCGGGCGATGTGTCCCCTATCGATAAATGCCTGCATGTCCATGCAGCCCTGGGAACGATGAAGTCGTGAGGTCTGAGGGCACCTCCCTTCTACCCGATCGTGTTACGAGATCAATGTCTGAGTTTAGTCGCTCTGCTCTGCGACTAGTTATGCCGACAGTTTTATGGATGAGTCGAGTGTTGAAAGTTCTTTCTGTAAAAAAAAAAAGTGTGCAGAGAGCATATTTAGAATAAAAGTTCCACGAAAATATGAATTAGTCTCGGCCCTTAACGGGGTCGTGACACTGAGCACCTTCCAGCAACCAGCCCTAAATCATCCTCATTAGACTTGAAATCCTCACTTGGTAGTTCTTCACCTACATCATAAGGTTTAAACTGTAAGCCTAATGCTTAGTAAGGAGTGCAATGCTAAAATGTATGCATGAATGCACAATTAAAGGAAACACATGTTCATGATATTTTCGTGTTCTTGTTCTTATTCATCTTCATCATTTTCATCATATGGATTAAGGGAGGATTTGTGCCGAAAAGGGGGTTGACAGTGAGAGTGTACATAGTCCCTTGCGGGTCGTATTCATGGTCCTTCTTTTGACAGTGACATACGCCAAACCGCCCTCAACCCTCTCTTAATCCTTGTTGCATAAGTTTCATGTTCATATCTTGTTCATGGGAGAAATCACGCACT
This sequence comes from Begonia masoniana, assembly GCA_022432975.1. Taxonomy (NCBI): domain Eukaryota; kingdom Viridiplantae; phylum Streptophyta; class Magnoliopsida; order Cucurbitales; family Begoniaceae; genus Begonia; species Begonia masoniana. Next base: position 35,011,796 of record CM039509.1, read on the forward strand.
TAAAATATTTTCATATGCTTGAGAAAAATTCATGATGCATGAGCATGAGTAATCTTAGTTCATCAGCCTACTGAACAAGCCATTCATTCATCAAAGGATCATAACATCAACTCGAGTACTAAAAACAACTAGACATTAGCACAGGTACTTTTAACATCATAAACAACTTCTACTTAGTACCCTTGTGATGTAGGGCCCTAATGGCCGGAAATCTTACTCACTCACTTACCTGGTTTCCTTAGCAACCTGAGTGCTTTTCTTCAAACTTCTTCACCTAAAAATATTTCACATTACAGTGTTAAATCAAAATCTTAACTAAAAGTCATCCTAGTATCTAACATAAATATTTCTAAATCTTCCTAGTCGAGCGCCTAGTGTGTACAGATAAAACTTCCAGAACCTAAATAACCGGATTAAGTCTAACAACTAAACATGTTCTGTTATCTTAATGTCCAGAATCGAATTAGAAATGCTATTACTAAACACAGATCATGATTGTCACTACCATTACTCTGTTAATGAAGAATCTGAAACCTCAAGTTCTAGCTGAAGACAGAGCTCTAAGTAACTACCCAGTAACTACATTGTCTAAGTTTTACCTAGAGCGTGGATTGTCGAGGTGGGGACTGAAGAACTTGTCGCAGACGAAGGAATAGCTAGCAGAGAGGGAGCTCTGGAAGGAAGGCAATCGCCAAGAGAGGAAATGTCGGCTACAGTGAGGTTTTAATGAGTTTTAAGAATTCCCATAACCTATTTATACCAATTAAAATCCTCCTTAATTACAAACTTGCCACCCAATCTAGTTTCACTCAACTTGTAATAAATAAGTCTTAGCATTAAATTTAAAATCATAAAAGTCAATAAAAGGGTGACAATTAAAATGGTTAAGAAAATCACCTAGCCGAAATTGTCTGGTGTTACAAGAAAGGTCAAATTCAATATCAAACAAGTTTTAAATCCACTAAATAGTAATAACCAATTCGTACATGCTCTTTAACGTCTTAGTGAACTTAATACATAAGTCCAAACGTGAAGATTCAGCTAATTAGCTTATCAACAGAACATTATTAATTAAAATCTCATCAAGCATAAAGTGAAAGCGACATATAGCATCACTAAATAGGGATTAGTTTAGGTTATGCACTTTACTTAGCCTTTTCCTTTTTTAGCAACATTTACTTTACCAATACAATTCAAATGTAAGAGGAAGATTCTCTTTAACAAAGTAACATACTCAAATAGCAGCTAACAACATGCATAAAATATTGAACATAAAGCTCCGATTTAAAAAAACAACAATTACAACACGAAAAACAGAACATGGCAACTCGGTTTTCTTGCAATGTAACAACAATCCAGACACGAAAATGATGTAAATGAAAAGCTATTTCTTCATGCTCAGATCCATGACTATTACAATATATTCAAAAGGTTGAAAAAGTAAACACACACATGCCAAGTCAACAAACCTGAAAGGGAAATAAAACACCAAGTACTAAGTTTGTTAGCCAATGTTCTACCAAAAGAGGAAGGAAAACTTGTAGCACGAAAATGGTGGAAATGTAACTTAAAAACCTATGCTCAAGTTGCAGACAACTATCAAAACATGCTGGAAATGATCTTTGCAAGAAAATAAAAAAGAGAAGATAAGAAAACAGCAAGAACAGCAAACACATTTTCTGGGTTTTAAAAAAAAAAAAAAATAGCAAAACAGCAAACCCTAAAATATGAAAATGATAAACAGGTGAGAAAATGGGTATGAAGATTCAAACCATTCAATTTATAGCCTTCATGGGAAGCCATTCATGCTCTGATACCACATGACATGATTCTGCCTCCAAAGGGGTCGTGTTTCTACCCACAACAACCGATTAGGAAAGAAACAGAAAAAAAGAAAAATAGAAAAACCAGCAAATACGAACAGTGATTTCACCAACCAAACGATATCCAAATTCAACGAAATTTTAAGGGGTTCTTTAAATATGAGTTAATATTATGTTCTTAAAGTTTCAGGTCCAAATGATGAGTAAATCGAAAGTTACAAGAAGAACACCAGATGCTGTCCGATAAGCAATATTTTGTAAACTTTCGGCATACACTCTTCCATAGAAGAATGGCAGCGAATGGAATGGGTTAATGGCCACCTTCTTCGTGTATCCTACTCTGAAACGAGAGGGAAGAAGCGTGGAACAATTGCTATTCAAGCAACCGTGGGCTTGAAAGCGTAAAGGAGAGAACTCCTCTCGGTTCTTGACCGAACCGAGCCTTACCGTTCACCGGTTTTCAAGCTCCAAGCACTCAGCCGAAATTAGGTTATTCTCATAGTATCAACAACCATTACAAGCGCCAATAACCATGCTTTTATAGACGTAGGGTAGCTAGAAAAGTGGGCTTCGAAATGGGCTTCAAAATGGCTTCAAAATGTGCCAAAGCCTTGGCCTAGTGTGACAACACACTCTTCATTTGATCCATCTTCCAAACCACCATCTAAACTAGCATACATCTAATCCTAATGCCTAAGGATGCATGCAACTATAAAATATTACATGAAAGGCCAATGTTTGCCAACAAAATACAAGGCTAAAAGTTTTTCAAAATACCAAGAAAAAAGATAAGCATTCGGTTACAATTTTAATCCCAAGGGAGACAAATCCCTTCTTCAAGTGCCTCCGTCTTCAAGTGCCTCCATTGTTGTTTCTCAAGTTAGCAAGTGCACGGGTTGATCTAGATCCCTTGTGCTCGGCTCCCAATCCAAATCCGTGAAGAGGCCTTCAAGTCCTGCAAAGGAATTGGGCTTGTTAGTAAATAGATTAGATAATACTTGGGCCTTGGTTTGCGATCGAGTGACGGCCCTCTGGGGCACATCACCTCTCTAGAGGGGACGGCCAGTTCTGTAACACCCGGCATTTTACCTATGTAATTATTTCGCAAATAATTAAGCAGAGTTACTCTGATGTTAATGCAATGACTATTTTTAATGAAATTGTCGACGTGTTCAATTGAATGAGAGTGATTCGTAAAACCGATTCGACGAATTAAATAGTAATTTAGTTAAAAACCAATTGTTAGAAATGCATGGAGGGGTAAATTGGGAAGGAATTAAAGTAGGTGGGAGGGAGCCAATGGATGGTTGCCAAATGTCCATAACTTGCTGAGAAACCTACCTATTGTCTCCTCTTCTCTTCTCTTCTACGTAACCTCCATTTTTCATCATCCTCTCTGCTCTCTCTTCCAGGCGATTGAGACAAATTTCCAAAACTTGTTTCTCCTATTTTATTTTGTTTCTTTCAGCAAAGGTAATCTTCTAACCTAGTTAATGAGTTTGGACAAGTTAAGATGTGAGTTTTGTGGAAGTTAAAGGTTACGATATTTTGAGAAAACTCACTGTTTTTGTATGAAAACACGCTGGTTTGTTTTCTAAAGATTTGAATGGAGTTTGCTGCATATTCTACTAAGTTATTAGTTAGCATTTACAGCTCTGTTTATTTTCTTTACGTGCATGTCTTAGGTCCGTGCATAACCGAGACGTTCAAGACTTGCAACTCTACAGCAACAGGTAAGTTCATACATATAGGTTTGGCTCTTAAGGCCCTACAATACGGAGGTACTAGGTTTTATGTTGTCGGGATTTCTGTCGGGTAGTTAAACCATAGGTTACGTTTTACGTTAAGTATGTTCTGTTTTATATCAATCTTATTATTCTGTCGCCTGTCTATGAATGTTCATGCATACACGTTTTCTCTGAAAGTCATGAAAATGTTTTCTGCACACGGTTTGAAGTTAAGTAAGATAAAACCCGTAATGAAATGTATGGTTAAGTGTGGACGAGGACTGGCATCCTGTCATGTACTCCTGTTGTGGCATGTACTCCTGTTGCGCCAGCTCTTCTTCCCACTTATACCTTCTTGTCCAGTGAAATGTAATATAATGTTCATGTATTTGAAAATGTTCACGCATAGCACGTGCTTCATTTTGCATTGTATGTTCTTACCGAGCTCTAGGCTCATAGTTGAACTCCCTGTTGTAGGTATGGATCCTCTAGAAGAGGACATTGTGCCTCAAGATGATGAGTTGATGTAGTTGGCGGGATGAGCTCACGGGGTGGTTACCGTAGTCAGACAAATGTATTTCCTGTGAGGATGTATTTTTCTAAAGTTATGTCAAGTTCTGTACAGCCTTTGAGATTTTAAAACGATGTACAAACTTTCTGTTGATGTATTTAAAACCTCTGTTTGACAGTTGTATCTATGTTTTGAAACCATTCTGGAACTGCTTGAGTTCTCCCTTTTAGGTTGTGCATGGATGGTCTCGAATTTTAGAGCTATCCATGCAGTTTGTTTTCTTGAATCTCTGTCATTTGTAAAGCATGTTTTATAACTTTGTTTTGAATCGGGTTTTGAGCGTCTGAAACTTTTTATGCCTTCTGTTTTAAGCTCTCTATTTACATGTCTTCCTGTTAAATGTTGCCAATTCTACCTTTAAAATCACATCCACCGCTGCCTTTAAAATCACATCCATCACTGCCTTTAAGAATCACATCCACAGCTGCCTTTAAAATCGCTTCTTCCGTCTGACGTCATCCATCCACATCTTCTGCCCAGTTCACTTCTACCGGTGAACAGTAATCTTTTGCCTGTAGTTCACTTCTAGCGGTGAACAGTAATCTTTTGTCTGTAGTTCACCTCTACCCGTGAACAGTAATCTTCTGCCTGTAGTTCACATCTGCTGGTGAACAGTCCACTTCTGCTTGTAATTTACGTCTTTCGCCCCGGTTTATTTACATTCTCCACCTAGTTTATTTACTCCTTTTGCCCTACATCACCCAACCCTGTCATTCACTGTAGCCTTTCTTTCGGCAATGACTTCCAGTTTTGTTTCCCATTTTATTAGGTTTCGCACTGCATGTCAAGTCGTCCATTTCTGTCTGTTTATTTCATCGTCCATTTTTGTCTCCCCGTTTGCTATTCTCCCTGTCTCTCGGCACTTGTCCAGAGAAAGTTTCCGTCCAAATCCTTAAGTGTTCCAGTCTTCCTGCTTTCTCTTCTGTCATTCATTCTGTAGTCTGATTTTAACCGTTTCCCGTTTTGCTTTTAATTCCAGAGAACGTTCTCTCTCTCTGTAAAGTTTTAAGGGTTTGTTTTTAAAAGTTCAGTCTGTTTATTAAAAAAAAATAGTCCCCGTTTTGAATGTTCCTGGGTGATGGCTCCTCGGACCCCAATCGGGTCGGGGGCTGTCACAATTATGGTATCAGAGCAAAATTAGGTTTTAAAAGAGATTCTGTAAACTATCTGACTGCACAACCCACCACGTGAGATCGCTCCACCAACTGTAAGTGTTTTAGTTTTTGTACCCGTTTTGTTTATTAAGTTAAGTTCGGTAATATGTATAGGATTTTCTAGAAATGGTGAAAGGGAATCAAGGTGATGCAAATGACAGAGGCGACGCCCTCGATTGCTTAACCGAGCTGGTCGGCGTTCAGTCACGTATGATGGAATGCATGATGGCCAGGAAAGATAATAGGAACAACCATGCAAATGCTTCACATGACTCTAGTGGAGAGAGATTTCTGTAACGCCTAGAAATTTTGATCATAGTTTTGAAATTTAGAATAGTAAATTCGATAGACGAAATTATGAACGAAACAAAGGATTTAACTAAGGGCATTTAAGTAAGTTATTAAATAAAAATTTAGAATAAAAACTAGAAAATTTCCCCCCTTAGTCTTTCACTTTCTCTCTTCCCCATCGCGAAAACCACCCCTCTGGCGAAGAGTCATTCCTCCCCTCTACGTTTTCTATTCCTCCGATCGTTCTCCTCCGATTCCGGCAATTTTCTTCACGGTCTTCTTCCCCAAATAGCTACTGTAGGTAAGTTCTATACATTGGATATGTCTAGTAGTTGTAATAGAGCTGATTTTTGTTTAGGGTTACGTGAAAAAATTTTCCAGATTGTGAGAAATCGATAGGATAGCGATTGTATTGCCCATTGATGATGCTTTGGTGGATATTTGGATAAGTAGAAGGAACTAATGATGTTTGGTTGATTATTTAGGGTTAAGTTTTGGTGTTGGAAGTTGTAAAACACCGTTAATGGAGTTAGGTAAATGATGAATTGTCTTAGCTCGGGGTTTTAATTAGTTTTAAATTTGATTATTTAGGACTGATACTAATGACATGTTATGAACATGCCTTAGGTAACCCAAGCCCTCAAAGGACGGTGCTCGGCATAGCTAGGAGGCCAGGTAAGTGGGTGTTAGGTTTCCGGCCCTTAATGCCCTACATTGTATCGATGTTAAGTTTTATGTGTCTCGATGATGTTTTCCTATTGTGGGGCTGAAACGAGTCGGGTAGCTTAGGTTGTTGGTTAGTAACCGTGTGTTAGGTTTGTTTTACGAGTTAAGTGTGTTTAAACACATTCATGAATTGTTTTGATGGTATGTTATGATCAGATCTTCATGCATCAGGTCTTCTCAAAAGAAAAACACACAGAATATTTTACATGCATGATTTCAAGTAAACGATGTAAAGTATGTGATGATGAGTAAGGTTTGAGGATGAGTAGGGCCCAGGGCACGCGTAAATGGCAACTCATGGGAAGATAATTACACCCAAATGGTAACTCAGGGCAAACGGGGTGGTGACTGGGGCTACTCATGCCTAAACTTATTCTTATATGTTAAGTAAATTAAAGAAATGCACATGTTTTGATAAACCATGCATTAATATTACTCATGGATAGTGCACCTCCTTACTGAGTTTTAGGCTTAATGTGATTATCGTATAATGTAGGTGACGAGCACGAAGGTGAGGAACCTCCTGCCGATGATCATGTGTAGATAGTCGGTGGTTGGGGCTCGAGGCGACGGGGCGTGTTTTGGCTGGGTTGGATTGACCGTGGGCGTGCTCTGAGTGTTTTGTGGTAGTAAGGTGTGAAAAGGATTAATTTTTTTAGGATGCGATGAAATTTTAGGAATTACAGAAGAGTCTGATATTTTGAAATTGTATAGTAGATTTAGACTTGGAGTTATGTCATTTTGAATGATTTTATAAAAGTTTACATTTGGTGATGGTTCTGTGAGTTATGTGAGACGGTATTGGACAATTTTCGGTTTTCTTACCGTAAGGATTAGTTTGGTTTTTAGAACGATCCATCCAGTCTATCTCTGTGAGTTAGACGTGTTCGATAGAAGTTATTGTCCACTGTCATGTGGGGTTTAAGAGGGTCACGTAGATGAATGAGTCTGCGTGGACGAGTAAGTTAAGTAGTTTGTGTGGACGATAAGTCACGTAGACGAAGTAGTCTACGTGGACGAGTAAGTTAAGTAGTCTGTGCGGACGATAAGTCACGTAGACGAAGTAGTCTACGTGGACGAGTAAGTTAAGTAGTTTGTGTGGACAATAAGTCCCGTAGACGAAGTAGTCTGCGTGGACGAATAAGTTAAGTAGTTTGTGTGGACGAATAAGTTAAGTAGTCTGTGTGGACGATAAGTCACGTAGATGAATGAGTCTGCGTGGACGAGTAAGTTAAGTAGTCTGTGTGGATGATAAGTCACATGGACGAATGAGTCTGTGTGGACAAGTACGTTAAGTAGTCGGTGTGGACATTACGTTTAAGTAGTCTGTGGACGATGGTTTGTGGACGAATAGGTCTGGGTATTTCGGGGACGATAATATCGTCGGAGTCTGGGGACGGTAACGTAGCCCAAATTATGAGTATGTTATCGCCGACAGATTTTGAGGACGTTTTCGTCGTCAGATTCTGAGTATGTTAACGTCGGCCGGTTCTCAATTAGTAGAAACCCGAGGGGAATTGAATGTTAAGAACTCGCCTACGATACTTTTCTGTTTTGGCAAACTTGCTCTCCCTCACTGGCCGATTGCTGCAAGCTTTAATTGAATGATTATCCATTAGTTAGAATGTGATAGAAAAAAATATATATGGGAAAAGGTAAGGGAGAAATTCTTATAAGAAATGTTGAGGTCTTATGTTAAGTCTACGTCACGGCAACTCTGTGGCGGCCCTGGCCGGGTCGGGGTCGTTACAATTATGGTATCAGAGCGATTGAGTTTTAAAAGCGATTCTGACGACTGGCTGCCAAAACACACCGACGCACGAGAACTCTCTATCGATTGTAAGTATTTAAGTTTAAGTACGATCCCCAGATAATTATATTGTTAGTATTGTCTAATGTGTCTAGGAAAGAGAAAATGCCGAGAGCACCCAGACAAGATGATGAGATCCCTAATAGCCTGTAACACCCGAATTTTTGGATTTTCGGGTTTTCTGTATTCCTGGGTATTCTCGTAATTAAGTGATTTTAACCCGTTTTGCAAGCGGGAAGTTTCATTAGAGCCCTAGGGATTTATGAGAATCTTTAGAAGAATAAGTAAAATTTTAGAAATCCAAATTGATAGTGTAAGGTTAGAGTTTCCGTTTTTAGCCTTTTAGTGTTTTTATTCACAAAAATAGTAAATTAAATCCGTTTTACGAACAGGGAATTTTGTTAGAACCCTAGGATTATAGGATTAATTTGGAATATTTGGAGGAATAAGAAAATTTCGAAGAAACCAAATCGTTAGACAATTTGACAAACTAAGTAGATATTTATAAGAGGGGCAAAAAGGTAAATTTGCATGTTAAATTTATAAAACTAATTAAACCCCCCTCCCCCTCACATTTTCTCTTCTCTCCTCCCACGTTCCCTCTCCCTCTCCCTGCGTTCTCTTCCTCACGGCCGAACCTTCCCACGTCGGTTCTTCAACGCCTCTCCTCCGACGTTTCTCCTTCGGTTTTCATCCTTAATCGACCCTCTAGGTAAAGTTCATCTATCCTATGAGTTTAATTTTCGGTTTAGGGTTGTTATTCGTTAAGTTTATCCGATTTACGGTTGTATAATTTTAGGTTTTTTTGTTAGAAATCGTTAGTTTTGATGTGTTGATAACTATTGGTAATATATTGATGATTTTTGATGATTTTAGATTGAGAATGGATTTAAGGTTGGATTTTTGGTGTTTGGAAATAACGTTTTAATGTATATTGGAAATCAAGTTTTCTAGACTTGATCGCTAAGTGTGGCTTGAAATTAGCTATGGCATATTAAAGTAGATGTGATGGGTGACGTATAGGCGTTTGAATGGTTGAGATTGGATGTCGGATTATGGAGGAATTTGTGTTTGAATGTGCGCACTTAAGGTGTTCGATAAATTGCCTGAATGGGTATTTGTATGGATTTTGATAGAAATTATGAGGAATTGAGCTCCGGTTTAGTTATGGATGTGAGAAATATGTTTTGAGGTGTCGGTAAAGGATTAATGGCACTTGTGTTGTTCTTACGAAAATGAGAGTTAGTTATCCCGAGCGAGTGCTAATGTAATGTTTTGATGTTTAGGTTTTTCAGGTTCCACGGTTAAGAGTTCGAATAGAGATAAATTGCTAAGGACGCCAGGTAAGTAGTGTATGTTTATGTGTTGCCCTTTTGGCCTACATCACAGGACGTCAGGATTTGTTTGCATGTTTTATGTATGTTTAGCTTATGCATCATGTTTTAGAAACGATACGAAAATGTTTTATGCATATGTTTTAAAAGTATAACGTAGAAAATGTAAAGTGTCTGAGGGAAGTGGTTCACCCTTCAGATGTAAATTGTGGAACGTCAAGAAAATGTATGATGTCCGAAGGAAGTGGTTCAACCATCGGATGAAGTTGTGGAACGTCCAGAGATGGAGAAACTAATCCGCCCTCCATTGGTAGAGGATTACACGAATGAATGATGGAAACGAAATGAATATGTACGATGAAACGAAACGAAATGATTATGTATGATGAAATGAAACGAAACGTTTATGTACGATCAAAACGATAGAAACTGCATATGTTAAGTTAAATGTTTTAAATTCATATTGTCACTACTTGCTAAGCATTAGGCTTATAGTTTGAGTTCTGTGATGTAGGTGAAGAAGAACAGGTACGGTGAGTTTCACGGGCATGCTAGGATTGCAGTTGGAGGAGTACGACCATGGCGGCAACCCGGCAACATTGTTAGGGCGATTCCGACCGTGGTTGGTATGAGTTAGGAGTCTATTTTGTTTGGGAATGATTAGGAAGTTTTGTGTATGTGTATAGAAACGTGATGGATGAAAGTATGAAAATGTTACGTATGTGGATCGAATGGTTTTGATAGAAAAACGTATGAAAGTAGAACTTTGATGTGTATGAAGTGGTAGTAGAATGTCTAAAATGTGAAGTCTTTATTTTGGAGAATATACTGGATTGTTTGGATGTTTTTAAATTTATATGGATACGCTCGATTTTTAGAGCGATCCATGCAATTTTTTTTCATGATTTTGAACAAGTGTTCGGGTAAGTTTTTGAGTCGGGATTTCTGGGGTTTTGAAGGATTTTGTGTTTAATGTGGTCGGGAATGTTTATGGAAAGTTTAAGGTGAATGGGTAAGGATTTGGAATGAGAAAAATGGCAAAATGGTGGAAAAAGAGAAAAAGGGAAACGGAGGTGCGCGGGCTGGGCTCGCAGGAGTGCTGGCCAGGTGCGCGGGGCGCGCGCTGGGCGTGCTGTGCACGCGCCCAGGGGTGCCTTTGCGATCGGTTCGCACCTGTGAGGCAAACGATGGCCGAAAATGGCCGTTTTTAGTCGGGATTCCAGAGAGGGTGGCGAACGTTTGCCTTTGACACGTGATTGACACGTGGGAGGCGCGCTGCGCAGGCGGCGCGCAGCAGCGGCGCGCGCGCGCGCCCAGGGCACTGCGGGCGCGCCACACCCGACTCCAAAATGACTTTTTACGAAATTTGACTTTTCAAAACACGTTTCGACCCGACCCTTTTACGATACTTTTTAAACGTATTTTATGAGCGACCCCCACGTATTTTAAGGGATTTGAAGGGCCCAAAAATCGAGTCGACATTTTACCGAAAAATGGTTGTAACCTCATTTTTAATGTTTTAAAAGTCGACGAACATTACGCCCAATGTGTTAAGTGAAAGTTAGATTTTGAATGGGTCGTCCCAGGTGGTCATTTGTCTATTTCCGTTTTATTTTAGAACGTTGAGTAAAAAGAAAAAATTTACGTGAAAATCCGAGGGCTTGGTTTAAAGTTAAGATTACGTCATGGTCAAGTCCTGTGACTGCCCTACGGGGATAGGTTCGTTACATAGCCAGCTTATGTTATTAGTGCGATAACAGTCTGCACAAATAGGAATCATACTCAACAGGGATGGAAATGGTAATGGACAAGGTAGCAATTAACGTGAGCTAAGCGTGGAAAGATTCAGACGGCTTAGGCCTCCAACTTTCGACGGACAGTCCTCGGATCCCACTAATGCTGAAGAGTGGATCCGCAAACTTGAAAGCATGTTTGCTTATGCGAAAGTGGAAGAATCTGAGAAGGTAACATGTGCGGTGTTCAACTTAGAGAAGGATGCCGTATTCTAGTGGGTTACAGTGATAGCCGTTACAGATGTGGGAGTTATGACATGGCAGAGGTTCAAAATAGTATTCTACAACAAGTATTTTAGCCGCGCCCTTCGGACCAACATGAGAGCTGAGTTTTCTCAACTACGCCAGACAGGATCTGTGGCCGAGTACGTGCACAGGTTTGAATCATTGTCCAGATATGCAGGTATGATGGTCAGTGATGAGGAAGATAAAATATACCAGTTTGTTCAAGTTTTGAAATTAGAGATCTTGAAAGGGGTGAAGATGGCAGAAGTTGAAGATATGCCGTATCATCGAATTGTAGCCAAGGCTCTTGAGCTCGATGACATTGAAATGAGACTGCAGCAGTAGAGAGAAACGTCGAGGAGATTTATTAGAGAATTACAGCCTCAGCAGAACCGAGATTGGCAGCCACAGCCACAACCACAACGTGGTGTCAAACGTGCGAATGAAACGCCTAGAGCTCAAGACAAAGGCAAACGCCCACAAGGAACACCACTGACTTCTTTGTGCCCTACTTGTCAGAAATATCATCTGGGTGATTGTAAGTTGTACACGGGCCGATGCTTCAGGTGTGATAGGGTGGGGCATAAGGCCGCTGATTGTCCTGGGCTGGCTGGGAGACCTCCAGGCGGTTCTTCAAGGATCTTTGCTCTAATTGAAGATGAGGAAGCTACTCAGCCTTCAGTTGTTTCAGGTATGGTTCCAGTCTGTGGAAATGCAGCTCATGTTTTAATTGACACTGGGGCAACCCATTCTTTCATAGCACAATATTATATATCTAAGTGGAAATTGGATTCTGTCCTAGCTGATCGTAATTATAGTGTCATGTTGCCCTTCGGGGAGCTTTTACATTCCGACCAAGCAATACGAGGAAAGGTTATATTTATTAGTGGCCGACAATTGTATGCAGATCTGATCATCATAAGTATGAAGGGGTATGATGTAATCTTGGGCATGGATTAGTTGTATAGGCACTATGCCACAATCAATTGCAGGTCGGGTGTGGTAAGTTTTAGACCCCCGTGCGGGGAGGATTATTTTTTTCAAGTGACCCTACGTTCGAGTTGTATGCCTCTAGTATCATCGATGAGTACCCTGTACTCGATAAGACCTAGATGTTTTAGTTTTATAGCGAGCATTGTGGATGTAAGAAAGCAAGATGAATTAGAGTTAAGTGACATCCCGATAGTTGGGAGCCTTAAAGGTGTATTCAAGGATGAGTTGCCGAACTTGCCTGTTAGTGCCCCGTACTCAATGAAGCATGGATGTTTTGGCTTTATAGCAAGCGTTGAGGAACTAAGTGTGCAAAATGAGTTGATGTTATGTGACATTCAAGTAGTAAAGGACTTTACGGAAGTGTTCCTAGACGAGTTGCCTGGCTTGCCTCCAGATCGAAAAATGGAATTCACTATTGAGATTTTTCCTAGTGCGATGCCAGTGTCTAAGAATCCTTATAGAATGGCACCAGTTGAGCTGAGGGACTTGCAAGCCCAGCTGAAAGAGCTAACAGACGAGGGTTTTGTACGGTCGAGCGTTTCTCCTTGGGGCGCTCTGGTCATGTTCGTGAAGAAGAAAGATGGTTCCTTAAGGATGTGTGTGGATTATCGAGAGTTGAATAAGTTAACCATTAAAAATAAGTATCCACTGCCAATTATTGATGATCTGTTTGACCAGTTGCATGGGGCCAGTGTGTTCTCGAAGATTGATTTACGATCAGGGTACCACCAATTGAAAATTAAGGCCGACGATATACTAAAGACCGCTTTTAGAACATGTTATTGGAACTATGAGTTCAGGGTTATGTCCTTCGGTTTAACGAATGCCCCGACAGCTTTCATGGATCTCATGAACAGAGTGTTTCGGGAGTTCCTGGATAAGTTCGTGATAGTGTTCATAGATGACATTCTGATATATTCCCGAAATGATGAACAACATGCGAAGCACTTGATGGCCGTTTTGGATATGTTGAAGCAGCACAAATTGTATGCTAAAATTTCCAAGTGCGGATTTTGGCTGAGTCAGGTGAATTTCTTAGGTCACGTAATTTCAAAAGAAGGCGTTTTGGTAGACCCGGCTAAGGTTCAAGCTGTGAAGGAGTGGCCTTAGCTGAGAAATTCAAGTGAAGTATGAAGTTTCGTAGGCCTGGCTAGGTATTATCGGAAGTTTATTGAAGGGTTCTCAATCATAGCCAAACCCCTGACAAACTTAACAAAGAAGGAAGTGAAATACATGTGGTCTAAGGCCTGTGAAGAAAGTTTTCAGACCTTGAAGCAAAAGTTGACCACCGCGCCATTTTTGATTCAGCCTGTGGAGAACGGGATATTCTGTGACGACCCCAAACCCGATCAGGGCCGCCACGGACTTCCCGTTACATAATCATTACCTAAGCTCTCGTATTTTCTCATAAACTTTTTCATTTTTACTTTAAACAGAACCCAAAACCCTTAAACAAACTAACCCTAACGTAACCTTAACTTTAAACTCTCGTAACCACATAAATTTTTCTTTTTATATCACTCATAACGTTTCGACTTCTAAATCATTAAATTGAAGTCTCGGATTGTTGAAATCCCTTAAATCACTCATTCCTCAATCGTCAAAACATAACGCTAAGCTAACCTACAATTTCAGACAAATTCAAGAAAACGATTTGCATGGGTCGCTCTAAAAATCGAGCTTATCCTTACCTGTTAAAAATAACCCAAGCAGTTCCAGTATATTTCTAAAATAAAGACACCTAAACTCTAAACAATCTACTACCACTACATATACATCAAGGCTCAACTATTCATGCATTTTCTATCAAAGCATCTAACCCATATACTTAAACATTTTCATACATATACATCAACATTCGACTTATCATACAATTTTCTATCAAAACCTCTAATTCATATACTTAAACATTTTCATAAACAACTGACACGTAGACCTACTAACCAACAAGGCTAACCCACATCCATTCGACATACATCACTCAAACCATCGGATCTTCAAGCCAAAACACACCCCGTCGCCACGAGCACCATCCGTCAACCACCTGTTCTTTGTCATCAAGGGAAACTCTCACTTTCGCACCTGTCACCTACATCATGCAACATATACATTAAGCCTAATGCTTAGTAAGAGGATGCACTATATGAATTTAAAACATTTTACTTAACATATGCAGTTTCTACAGTTTCATCGTACGTAATCGTTTCGTTTCGTTTCATCGTTCATATTCGTTTCGTTTCGTTTCATCATACATATTCATTTCATTTCGTTTCATCATTCATATTCATTTCATTTACATCATTCATACATGTAATCCTCTACCAATGGAGGGCGGATTAGTTTCTCCATCTCTAGACGTTCCACATATAAATCTTTACCTGAAGGGTGAACCACTTCCTTCAGATATCATACATTTTCTGGACGTTCCACAATCTACATCTGAAGGGTGAACCACTTCCCTCAGACACTTTACATTTTCGTTTTACATCGTTGTCATTTCTACGTTCAATTCTTGAAAACACATGCTAAAACATTTTCGTACTTTTCTAAAACATGATGCATGGGAAATCTATGTACGACATATCATCAAAACATATCCTCAAACAATTCACAACATACATAGACATATACTATTCTCAACAGACTTCTCAAACAACTAACATTCTAAGCTACCCGACTCATAAATTCCCACAATCAGAAAATCATCATCAAAGTAGTAAAACCTAACGTTGCCACGATGTAGGGCCTTAAGGGCCGGAAGCCTAACATCCACTTACCTGGCGTCCGTAGCTAGCCGAGCACTGTCCAATAGTCGTCTCCACCTAAGGCATTTCATAGCACGTCATTAGTATTAATCTAAATCATCCATTCCAAAGCTAAACGAAATCCCGAGCTAAAACAATCTTTTCAAAAACTCTAGCTCATTTCGTTCGGGCATAACTAAACTCTTATTTTCGTGAAAACATCTCTAATTACTATTTCTAGCCTAATCCAATTAAATCCTAATTAAATGGGCCACTAATTTGGGTTCGGTAAAAACCGACCTAAAACTTCGAACACGCGTAATTTTCGCGTCGGTTATCGGAATCGAACGATTCCAGCGGCCACGTACTCCTCTAATAACCTATTTTAATCTGCCAAAAGGAATTCTAAAACAAATACCCGGAACCAGGTCAAAAATCACAAAACCCGAAACTGCCCTTTTTTCCCAAAATTTCACTTTTTCAATTTTTCATCAAATTCCATCAATTTCTTCACCAATCTATCCTACTAACATCCAATTAACATAAACTAACCTAAAATTGAAGTTACATTAAGCAAAACCCGAGTGCCCTAAATCGGCTTCACTGAATTTCGCTCACATTGAGCTCAACACGGCCAATCAACAATAGCCAGCGTTAAGCTCGGCCATTTGACACTGAAAGCCACCAAAAACAACCGGCGATCGGAGCCCTAGTAGCTTAGCGATCCACGGCCACCAATAGCACGGAAAACAGGGCACAGAGGAGGCATACCGTTCGGTTCGTGCGCGAGGATGGTCGGAAACCGCACACCCTGGAGTCGCCGCCGTTTTCTGGCCGGAAAACGTCGAGGTTGGACGCCGGCGTTCGTCGATCGGCCATGACGCATTTGG
>CM039509.1:35027976-35178992 GCA_022432975.1 Begonia masoniana
TTTGTTGAGTTGGCTTAATGTGATTATCGTATGATGTAGGTGACGAGCACGAAGGTGAGGAACCTCCTGCCGATGATCATGTGTAGATAGTCGGTGGTTGGGGCTCGAGGCGACAGGGTGTTTTTTGGCTTGGTTGGATTGACCATGGGCATGCTCCGAGTGTTTTGTGGTAGTAAGGTGTGAAAAGGATTGATTTTTTTTAGGATTCGATGAAATTTTAGGAATTATAGAAGAGTCTGATATTTTGAAATTGTATAGTAGATTTAGACTTGGAGTTATGTCATTTTGAATGATTTTATAAAAGTTTACATTTGGTTTCTGTGAGTTATGTGAGACGGTACTGGACGATTTTAGGTTTTCTTACCGTAAGGATTAGTTTGGTTTTTAGAACGATCCATGCAGTCTATCTCTTTGAGTTAGACGTGTTCAGTAGAAGTTATCGTCCAATGTCACGTGAGGTTTAAGAGGGTCACATAGATGAATGAGTCTGCGTGGACAAGTAAGTTAAGTAGTCTGTGTGGACGATAAGTCACGTAGACGAAGTAGTCTACGTGGACGAGTAAGTTAAGTAGTCTGTTGGACGATAAGTCACGTAGACAAAGTAGTCTGCGTGGACGACTAAGTTAAGTAGTCTGTGTGGACGATAAGTCACGTAGACAAAGTAGTCTGCATGGACGAATAAGTTAAGTAGTCTGTGTGGACGAATAAGTTAAGTAGTCTATGTGGACGATAAGTTACATAGATGAATGAGTCTGTGTGGACGAGTAAGTTAAGTAGTATGTGTAGATGATAAGTCACGTGGACGAATGAGTCTGTGTGGACGAGTACGTTAAGTAGTCGGTATGGACAGTACGTTTAAGTAGTCTGTGGACGATGGTCTGTGGACGAATAGGTCTGGGTATTTCGGGGACGATAATATCGTCGGAGTCTAGGGACGGTAACGTAGCCCAAATTCTGAGTATGTTATCGCCGGCAGATTTTGAGGACGTTTTTGTCGTCAGTTTCTGAGTATGTTAACGTCGGTCCGTTCTCAATTAGTAGAAACCCGAGGGGAATTGAATGTTAATAACTCGCCTACGATACTTTTCTGTTTTGGCGAATTTGCTCTCCCTCACTGGCCGATTGCTGCCACCTTTAATTAAATGATTCTCCATTAGTTAGACTGTGATAAAAATATATATATTTATATATATGGGAAAAGGTAAGGGAGAAATTCTTATAAGAAATATTGAGGTCTTATGTTAAGTCTACGTCACGGCAACTCCGTGGCGGCCCTGGCCGGGTCAGGGTCGTTACAATTTTGATGACTCCAACCGCCTACGTTTGATGGATTATCGATGGACCCTACTCACGCCGAGGAATGGATCAGGGCGATAGCGAAAATGTTCAACTATGCTGAAGTGGAAGAGAACAAGAAAGTGATATGTGCCTCGTTCTATCTCACCAAAAATGCTGGATTTTGGTGGGACACGGTGCGGTCAACTACCGTGGCATTAAGCTGGGAAAGATTCAAAAGAATTTTCTACGAGAAATACTTCGATCGCAGTGTGAGGAAGGAAAAGATGATCGAATTTGCTCGACTGTGGCAATTTGGATCACTGGCCGAGTATGTTCAGAGGTTCGAGTCTCTATCCCACTATGCACCTCATTTGGTGGCCACTGACGAAAACAAGGTGCACCAATTTATTCAGGTTTTGAAGTGGGACCTCTTACGGGAAATTACATACGGGGGATTTGACGAGGCCCCGTATACGAAGGTAGTGGCCAAGGCTTATCAGTTGGAAGCCTTGGCGGCGAAGTTTTAGAGATATAGAGATACATCAAAGAGAATCCTACTTGATGTCCCTCAACAGCAACAACAAAGGGGTCAGGTTGGGCAACCACAACGGCAACAGAACAGAGGTGTTAAGAGACCTAGTGAGATTGCCGTTTATCAGGACAAGGGAAAAAGACCTATGGGAGCTCCTCAGCTTCCTGTATGCCTACGTTGCCAGAGAAATCATACGGGGGAGTGCAGGCTCTTTACTGGCCGATACTTCTGATGTGACAAGGAGGGCCACTAAGTCCGGGATTGTCCGGTGCCTGACACCAGGGCGAATCGTGTCGTGCCAAGAGTGTTTGCTATGTTAGAGGAAGATGATGACACCCAACACACGGCAATTACAGGTACAATTTCAATATGTTATGCACCTACTTATACCTTGTGGGACACGGGGGACACACATTTGTTTGTGGCAATGAACTTTGTGATTAGAGAGAAGTTTTGTTGTATGCCGTCAAATCAGCCCTACAACATTATGCTACCGTCCGGAGAGTTTATGCACTCCGAGCAAGTTGTACGGGGTGATATAGTGTCAGTGGGAGACCAGAAGTTGTATGCCATCTTATCGTCATCGGTATAAAAGGATACGATGTGATTATGGGGATGGACTGGCTGTTTCGACACCATGCCATCATCAACTGCAGGTCCGGGCTCATGTCTTTTAAGCGCCCGAACGAGGTAGAGTTCTCCTATCATACAATACCAAAGAAATATAATATGCCTGTTATATCCTCCTTGAAAGCTCAACAGCTGATGAGGTCAGGATGTGTCGGTTTTCTTGCCCACGTAATAGTTGTTCAAAGGCAAGGTGAGGCAGAACTACAAGATATCCCGGTGATTCGAAACTTCCCAGAGGTCTTCTTAGACGACCTACCAGGATTGCCACCGGACCGCGAGATTGAATTCAAAATTGAAGTACATCCTGGTGCTGAATCGGTATCGAAGAATCCGTATCGTATAGCGCCAATAGAGCTGAGGGAGTTTAAGGCTCAGCTAAAGGAATTGGTGGACAAGGGATTGGTGCGCCCTAGCTTCTCTCGGTGGGGTGCTCCAGTCCTATTTGTTAAGAAGAAGGATGGGTCCCTATCCATGTGCATTGATTACTGTGAGCTGAACAAATTGACCATAAAAAATAAGTACCCGTTGCCGAGGATAGATCATTTATTTGACCAGTTACAAGGGGCTCAGGTATTCTCGAAGATTGATTTGCGCTCCGGGTATTTCCAGTTAAAGGTCAGAGCTGATGATATTCCAAAGACCGCATTCAAGACCCGATATAGACACTATGAGTTCTTGGTGATGTCTTTTGGATTGACTAATGCCCCGGCGGCATTTATGGACTTGATGAACAGGATATTCTAGGACTTCATGGATAAATTTGTAATCGTCTTCATCAACGACATCCTGGTTTACTCCATAAGTGAGGCCGAGCACGAGGAGCACTTGGAAATTGTGCTATCGACCCTGAAACAACACCAATTGTATGCCAAGTTGTCGAAGTGTGAATTCTGGTTGAGCAAGATTAACTTCCTAGGCCATGTGGTGTCGATAGAAGGAGTGTCCGTGGATCCAGCCAAGATCTGGCAGTGAAAGAATGGCTAAGACCGAGAAATGCCAGTGAGGTACGGAGTTTTATCGGGTTAGCTGGTTATTACAGAAAGTTTATCAAGAGATTTTCTATGATAGCGAAGCCTATGACCAGCTTAACGAGGAAAGACATCAAGTTCAAGTGGTCTGAAGCTTGTGAGGTGAGTTTTCAGACACTTAAGCAGAAATTAACCACTACTCCTCTGTTAGTATTGCCAGTTGAAGACGGCAAATTCAGCATATACTGTGATGCGTCCAAGGTCAGCTTGGGATGTGTATTAATGCAAGAAGCGAAAGTAGTAGCATACGCATCCAGACAACTGAAGAACCACGAGCAAAACTACCCTACTCACGACCTTGAGTTAGCGGCAGTTGTTTTTGCACTAAAAGTATGGAGACACCACTTTTATGGACAATCATGTGAGGTGTTTTCTGAGCACAAGAGATTGAAGTACATATTTACCAAGAAAGAGTTAAATATGAGACAAAGGCGGTGGTTAGAATTTGTGAAAGATTATAATGTTGAGATTAAAAACCACCCGGGGAAAGCTAACGTGGTAGCCGATGCATTGAGCAGGATGCCAGCTACTATGCAACAAGCTATGTCAGTCGTATCAATGCCTTGGAGGACAGAGATCCAGAAGTTTGATATGGAGATAGTTTCTGGGCTATCGGCCATGCTAGCAGACTTGACACTACAGCCCACCATTCTGGACCGAATTAAAGAAGCCAAGAAGACCAATTCAAAGGAAGTGGCTGATATAGTAAGAAAGTTACCTATGGCCTCTTCCGAGTTCAGCTTTTTGGGGGATAGTATTCTGAAGTTCAGAGATAGATAATATGATCTGAAAGATGAAGAGCTACGAAAGAACATCTTGTCGGAATCCCACTCGCCTTCTTTCTCTATGCATCCGGGAAGCACGAAGATGTATTAAGACTTGAAACTTCATTTCTGGTGGCCGAATATGAAGAATGAAGTGGCCAAATTTGTGGAGTCTTGCATGATATGTCAACAAGTCAAGGCTGAACATCAACGGCCCGGTGGAACACTTCAGCCCCTCCCAATCCCCGAATGAAAATAGGAGAATATTTCGATGGATTTTGTTGTTGGCCTTCCAAGGACCGCTAAGGGCCATAACAGCATATGGGTCATTGTGGATAAACTGACCAAGTCGACCCACTTTCTACCTATGAAGACAAAATTCTCTATGGACCAGTATGCAGAGTTATACATTAGTGAGATTGTCAAGCTGCATGGTACTCCGGTGTCGATCGTCTTAGATCGGGATCCTAGATTCACCTCCAGGTTTTGGAACAGCTTGCAATGCTCCTTGGGCACCAAGTTAGATTTCAGCACGGCATTTCATCCACAGACGGACGGACAATCTGAGAGAACGATACAGATACTGGAGGATTTGTTAAGGTCGTGCATACTGAAATTTCATGCTCCTTGGAGTAGATATTTTCCACTAGTGGAGTTTGCTTACAACAATAGCTACCAGGCTACAATTGGCATGGCTCCATATGAAGCTCTTTATGGCAGGAAATGCAGGTCTCCATTATGTTGGGATGAAGTTGGAGAATCCAGACTTGTCGGCCCCGAGTTATTGCAATCAGATGTCTGAGGTGATTGCTGCTATCAAACAATGAATAAAAATTGCTCAGAGTCGACAGAAAAGTTCCTCAGATCATAGGAGAAGATGACTTAGAGTTTCCTGAGGGCGATGAAGTATTCTTGAACGTGTCGCTTTTCAAGGGCGTAATGAGATTCGGTAAGAAAGGAAAGCTCAACCCACGGTTCATTGGACACTTTCCAATCTTGAAGAAAGTGGGAAACATGGCTTACAGACTACAGTTGCCAGCTTCTGTGGATGGAGTTCACAACGTCTTTCATGTTTTGATGCTGAGAAAGTGTGTTCGAGATCCAACTCAGATCGTGAAATAGGTGGACTTTGATATCATGCTGACGCTGACATATGAAGAAAGGCCCATACAGATATTGGATACTTCACTCAAGTTGTTGTGCAACAAGGTAGTCTCATTGATGAAAGTTTTGTGGTGCAATCATAATGTGGAGGAAGCCACATGGGAAAGACAACAAGATGTTAGAGCCCAATATCTGGAGCTATTCGCTTAAGCAAATTTTGGGGACAAAATTCTGTTAAGGTGGGTGGAATGTAACACCCGGCATTTTACCTATGTAATTATTCCCCGAATAATTAAGCAGAGTTACTCTGATGTTAATGCAATGACTATATTTAATGAAATTGTCGACGTGTTCCATTGAATGAGAGTGATTCGTAAAACCGATTCAACGAACTAAAAAGTAATTTAGTTAAAAGCCAATAGTTAGAAATGCATGGAGGGGTAAATTGGGAAGGAATTAAGGTAGGTAGGAGGGAGCCAATGGATGGTTGCCAAATGTCCATAACTTGCTGAGAAACCTACCTATTGTCTGCTCTTCTCTTTTCTTCTACGTAAACCTCCATTTTTCATCCTCCTCTCTGCTCTCTCTTCCAGGCGATTGAGACAAATTTCCAAAACTTGTTTCTCCTATTTTCTTCTGTTTCCTTCAGCATAGGTAATCATCTAACCTAGTTAACGAGTTTGGACAAGTTAAGATGTGAGTTTTGTGGAAGTTAAAGGTTACGATATTTTGAGAAAACTCAGTGTTTTTGTATGAAAACACGCTGGTTTGTTTTCTAAATATTTGAATGGAGTTTGCTGCATATTGTACTAAGTTATTAGTTAGCATTTGCAGCTCTGTTTATTTTCTTTACGTGCATGTTTTAGGTCCACGCATAACCGATACGTTCAAGACTTGCAACTCTACAGCAACAGGTAAGTTCATACGTATAGGTTTGGCCCTTAAGGCCCTACAATACGGAGGTACTAGGTTTTATGTTGTCGGGATTTCTGTCGGGTAGTTAAACCATAGGTTACGTTTTAGGTTACGTGTGTTCTGTTTTATATCCTGCTTATTATTCTGTCACCTGTCTATGAATGTTCATGCATAGACGTTTTCTCTGAAAGTCATGAAAATATTTTCTGCACACGGTTTGAAGTTAAGTAAGATAAAGCCTGTAATGAAATGTATAGTTAAGTGAGGACGAGGACTGGCATCCTGTCATGTACTCCTGTTATGTCCTGTTGTGGCATGTACTCCTGTTGCGCCAGCTCTTCTTCCCACTTATACCTTCCTGTCCAATGAAATGTAATGTAATGTTCATGTATTTGAAAATGTTCATGCATAGCACGTGAATCATTTTGCATTGTTTGTTCTTACTAAGCTCTAGACTCATAGTTGAACTCCCTGTTGTAGGTATGGATCCTCCAGAAGAGGACATTGTGCCTCAAGATGATGAGTTGATGTAGTTGGCGGGATGAGCTCACGGGGTGGTTGCTGTAGTCAGACAAATGTATTTCCTGTGAGGATGTATTTTTCTAAAGTTATGTCAAGTTCTGTACAACCTTTGGGATTTTAAAACGATGTACAAACTTTCTGTTGATGTATTTAAAAACTCTGTTTGACAGTTGTATCTATATTTTGAAACCATTCTGGAACTGCTTGAGTTCTCCCTTTTAGGTTGTGCATGGATGGTCTCGAATTTTAGAGCTATCCATGCAGTTTGTTTTCTTGAATCTCTGTCATTTGTAAAGCATGTTTTATAACTTTGTTTTGAATCGGGTTTTGAGGGTCTGAAACTTTTTATGCCTTCTGTTTTAAGCTCTCTGTTTACATGTCTTCCTATTAAATGTTGTCAATTCTGCCTTTAAAATCACATCCACTGCTGCCTTTAAAATCACATCCACCGCTGCCTTTAAAATCACATTCACCGCTGCCTTTAAAAATCACATCCACCGCTGCCTTTAAAATCGCTTCTTCCGTCTGACGTCATCCATCCACATCTTCCGCCCAGTTCACTTCTACCGGTGAATAGTAATCTTTTGCCTGTAGTTCACCTCTACCGGTGAACAGTAATCTTCTGCCTGTAGTTCACATCTGCTGGTGAACAAGTCCACTTCTGCTTGTAATTTACGCCTTCCACCCCGGTTTATTTACATTCTCCGCCCAGTTTATTTACTTCTTTTGCCCTACATCACCCGACTCTGTCATTCACTATAGCCTTTCTTCCGACATGACTTCCAGTTTTGTTTCCCATTTTATTAGGTTTCCCACTGCATGTCAAGTCGTCCATTTCTATCTGTTTATTTCATCATCCATTTCTGTCTTCCCGTTTGTAATTCTCTCTTTCTCCCTGCACTTGTCCAGAGAAGTTTACGTCCAAATCCTTAAATGTTCCAGTCTTCCTGCTTTCTCTTTTGTCATTCGTTCTGTAGTCTGATTTTAACCGTTTATCGTTTTGCTTTTAATTCTAGAGAACGTTCTCTTTCTCTGTAAAATTTTAAGGGTTTGTTTTTAAAGGTTCAGTCTGTTTATTCAAAAAAAAAATAGTCCCCATTTTGAATGTTCCGGGGTGATGGCTCCTCGGACCCCGATTGGGTCGGGGGCTGTCACAGGTTCAGCTGGAGGGGACGGCCAGTCCAGTTAGACGGGTCGTCCTCTTGTGGGAGAAAAACCCATGACTTTGTCACGGTTTTGTCTTTAAGGAAGAGGACGGCCGATCCTCCTCTTAAAATACAAAACTCGTGACAAAACATCCACCGCTGCCTTTAAAATCACATCCACCGCTGCCTTTAAAATCACATCCACCGCTGCCTTTAAAATCACATCCACCGCTGCCTTTAAAATCACATCCACCGCTGCCTTTAAAATCACATCCACCGCTGCCTTTAAAATCACATCCACCGCTGCCTTTAAAATCACATCCACCGCTGCCTTTAAAATCACATCCACCGCTGCCTTTAAAATCACATCCACCGCTGCCTTTAAAATCACATCCACCGCTGCCTTTAAAATCACATCCACCGCTGCCTTTAAAATCACATCCACCGCTGCCTTTAAAATCACATCCACCGCTGCCTTTAAAATCACATCCACCGCTGCCTTTAAAATCACATCCACCGCTGCCTTTAAAATCACATCCACCGCTGCCTTTAAAATCACATCCACCGCTGCCTTTAAAATCACATCCACCGCTGCCTTTAAAATCACATCCACCGCTGCCTTTAAAATCACATCCACCGCTGCCTTTAAAATCACATCCACCGCTGCCTTTAAAATCACATCCACCGCTGCCTTTAAAATCACATCCACCGCTGCCTTTAAAATCACATCCACCGCTGCCTTTAAAATCACATCCACCGCTGCCTTTAAAATCACATCCACCGCTGCCTTTAAAATCACATCCACCGCTGCCTTTAAAATCACATCCACCGCTGCCTTTAAAATCACATCCACCGCTGCCTTTAAAATCACATCCACCGCTGCCTTTAAAATCACATCCACCGCTGCCTTTAAAATCACATCCACCGCTGCCTTTAAAATCACATCCACCGCTGCCTTTAAAATCACATCCACCGCTGCCTTTAAAATCACATCCACCGCTGCCTTTAAAATCACATCCACCGCTGCCTTTAAAATCACATCCACCGCTGCCTTTAAAATCACATCCACCGCTGCCTTTAAAATCACATCCACCGCTGCCTTTAAAATCACATCCACCGCTGCCTTTAAAATCACATCCACCGCTGCCTTTAAAATCACATCCACCGCTGCCTTTAAAATCACATCCACCGCTGCCTTTAAAATCACATCCACCGCTGCCTTTAAAATCACATCCACCGCTGCCTTTAAAATCACATCCACCGCTGCCTTTAAAATCACATCCACCGCTGCCTTTAAAATCACATCCACCGCTGCCTTTAAAATCACATCCACCGCTGCCTTTAAAATCACATCCACCGCTGCCTTTAAAATCACATCCACCGCTGCCTTTAAAATCACATCCACCGCTGCCTTTAAAATCACATCCACCGCTGCCTTTAAAATCACATCCACCGCTGCCTTTAAAATCACATCCACCGCTGCCTTTAAAATCACATCCACCGCTGCCTTTAAAATCACATCCACCGCTGCCTTTAAAATCACATCCACCGCTGCCTTTAAAATCACATCCACCGCTGCCTTTAAAATCACATCCACCGCTGCCTTTAAAATCACATCCACCGCTGCCTTTAAAATCACATCCACCGCTTTTTCCTACAAGAGGAAGGCCGGTCCAACTGGACCAGCCGTCCTCTCCCCCTATATAAAGCCCTCCCTCTTGGTTTCAAATCACACCAAACTTTCAATACTCTCTCGATTATTTTCTTGTTTTTACGATTTTTCTCCTCGTTCACCTGCTGGATACGAAGTTTTTTTTTTAATTTTATCATTTACTTTAGGGATTTAAAAAAAAAACTCATATATAAAGTGTTAAACTGATATTAAATTTTAAATGACGTATTTTTTCTTCATTGTATTTTTTATTTGAAATTCTCTTAATAGTTTTTATAGAAATATTTTTTTCTATATTAGCGACGATTATTTTCTTGCACCTGCGATGTTTCTCCGCGTTCACCGAGTAGGTATGAAGTTTTTATCTATTTTATTTTTATTAAATATTTATTTATTATACCGTAGATAATTGGATCTCCTCTGTTATCGTTTCTCGTACCGCGTATTAAGTTGTGTAATTGTACTGCGTAAGTAAGTTCTTTCTAGGAGACTGAGTTTTAAGTGAGACCGTTTGAGACTCCTCTAGCCTTTCCTGGGAACTTACTTGGAAAGATAATTATGTCTAGAAAATTGTCCAGTACAGTCTTTTCTGGGAATTATCCTGATCAGTACTCTCCACGTTTGAACTTTTTGATTTAATTACTTTTATAGAATGTCAAATACAATTAATTTGCAACGACCATGAATTCCGATTCAAGTAGAATTATTTATTTAAATATTGATAATATTTTATTTTATTTATTTTAAACAATTTCAATGAACTCACTGTTTTTATATGAAAACAAGTTAGTTTGTCTTCTAAAGGTTTGAATGGAGTTTGAAGCTTATTCTACTAGGTTATTAGTTAGCATTTGCAGCTTGTTAATTTCCCTTTCATGCACGTCATAGGTTCGTGCATCATCGTTGTTTCACGAGCAAGCTTGCTGCTTTTCGGACACCAGGTAAGTTCATATCCGTAGGTTAGCCCTTAAGGCCCTACATCACAGAGGTACTAGGTTTTCATTTCTATCGGGTTGTTTCGGGTATAAAAGTTAGAGTTATGTTCTTAGTTATCTGCTTTTTCCTTATGTTCTGCTGTTTTATTCCTGTTGTCTGCTATTTTAAGTTCGAGCACTGTAAATGCTCATGCATACACGATTTTCCCGAAAGACATGCAAAAGTTTTCTGTGCACGGTTTTGAAGTTAAGAAGAATAAAAATCTAACTGTAATGTACCGGTTAAGTGTGGGACGGGGACTGGTATTCTGCTCTGAATTTTCAGTGCCTTATAGTGCACTTCTGTTACGCCGTTCCCCTATAAGCCCCACTTTCTTACAGATAAAAATTAATGTTTTGCACTGTCACTGTATTCTGAAAATTCATGCATGGCATGTGTATCACTGCATTTTTATATGTTCTTACTGAGCTCTAGGCTCATAGTTGAACTCTCTGATGTAGGTACGGATCCTATGGATGAGGGCTTTGTGCCTCAGTCCGACGAATAGGTGGCTGGTGGCTCAAGCTTTCAGGGGTGGTTGTGGCAGCCAGACATGTTTCTGACCCGAGGGAGGGAAGTTTTCAAGTAAAGTTAATTTTCTGAAAACTCTGTTGGAGTTTTGTGTTTTTGTTTTAAAACGCTGTTGGGATTTTTATAACATATAGGTTTTGGTGTTTAAGTTTTTAAACCTCTGTAATTAACAATTGTATATATGTTTTGATATATTCTGTAACTGCTTGAGTTCTTCTTTCTAGGTTGTGCATGGATGGTTTCAAATTTTGAGCTATCCATGCAGTTTGTGTTTCTTGAATCTCTGTCAAATATGTTTTACAACTTTGTTTTGAATCGGGTTTCTGAGGGTCTGAAACTTTTTATGCCTTCTGTTTTATGTCCCCTGTTTATACGTCTTCTTGTCAAAAATTGTCAAAATCTACCTTTAAAACTACATCTTCCGATCACATCCACCGTTGCAATTAAAATCACTTCCACCACTGAACAATTCATTTCTTTCTGTAGTTTACTTCCACCGGTGAACAGTTCATTTCTGTCAGTAGTTCACTTTCACCAGTGAACAGTTCATTTCTATCTGTAGTTCACTTCCACCGGTATACAGTTCATTTCTATCAGTAGTTCACTTCCACCGGTGAACAGTTCATTTCCATTTGTAGTTCACTTCTGCCGATGAATAGTTCATTCCCACCCAGTTTATTCACATCTTCCGCCTGACGTCATCCACCCACATCTTCCGCCTGACGTCATCCACCCACATCTTCTGCCTGACGTCATCTGCTTTACTTCTACCGTTGTTTCTGTTGCTTCTATTTTATTCACATCTGCCGCTGTTCAATGTTCACTTTTGTCTTATTCACATCTGCCATTGTTCACTGTTCATTTTTTTCTTATTCACATCTACCGCTAGTCTATATCGCCCGCCAAGTTTACTTACATTTTCTGTTTCGTCTACTGCCTACGTCTTCCGCCCAGTTTATTCATGCCATCCACTGTAGCCCTCACTGCATGTATATTATCGCGTTGTTCTCTACATGCTCGTCGTCCATCCAACCTTTTATTTAAACGTTCCAAGTATTCTGATTTCTTCTGCCGTTCATTCTGTAGTCCGATTTTAACTGTTTTCCCGTTTTACTTTCAAATCTAGAGAATGTTTTCTCTCTCTGTAAAGTTTTAAGGGTTTGCTTTTAAAAGTTCAGTCTGTTTGGTTCAAAAAAAAATGTCCCGTTCTCTGTTAAATGTCCCAGAGTGATGGCTCCTCGGCCCCGATCGGGTCAGGGGCCGCCAGGTTTTAAAAGTGGTTCTAGAGAAATGTCTGGTTGCACAACCCGCCACGTGAGATCGCTCCACCAACTGTAAGTGTTTAAGTTCCCGTGAAAATTTTTGTTTATTAAATTGGTTATATTTATAGGATTTTCTTAGAAATGGTGAGAGGACACCAAGATGAAACAAGCGATAGTGCCAGGGCCATAGATCGCTTAACCGAGCTGGTGGGTGTACAGTCCCGCATGGTGGAACGCTTGATGGCTAGAGAAGATAACGGAAATAACAATAATGGTAATGCTCCGCGTGACACCAGTGGAGATAGGTTCCGATGGCTCTAGCCGCCTACATTTGATGGACTATCTACAGACCCGACCCGTGCAGAGACTTGGATTCGAACGGTGGAGAAAATGTTTAATTACGCAGAAGTAGAAGACAACAAGAAAGTTGTGTGCGCCACGTTTCATCTCACCGAAAGTGCTGGATTTTGGTGGGACACGGTACAGTCGTCTACAGTAGCATTAAGCTAGGAAGGGTTCAAGAAGATCTTCTACGATTAGTACTTCAACCACAGCGTAAGAAAGGAAAAGTTGCTTGAATTCTCTCGGCTGCGACAATCTGGGTTAGTGGCCGAGTATGTCCAGAAGTTCGAGACATTGTCTCAATATGCAACACATCTGATGGTCACTGACGAGAACAAGGTACACCAGTTCATTCAAGGTTTGAAGATGGACCTTCTACGAAGAATCACTACTGGAGGATTTGATGAGGCACCGTACACAAAGGTGGTGGCCAAGACTTATCAGTTGGAAGCCTTAGAGACGAAGTCCCAGAGATAGAGAGATTCATTGGGGGGAATCATTTGAGATGTTCCCCAGCAACAACAGCAACAACAGCAAGGTCGCGATTGGCAACCACAGCAGCAACCGAACGGGGGCGTGAGAGGCCTAATGAACCAACTGCTTATCAGGATAAGGGGAACAGACCAATGGGAGCTCCTCAACTATTTGTGTGCCCGCGTTGCCAACAATATCACATGGGGGAATGCAGGCTCCTCACCGACCATTGTTTTCGACGCGGCAAAAAGGGCCATTACGTCCGGGATTGTACAATGTCCGACACGAGACCGAATCATGCCATGCCAAGAGTTTTTGCTTTCATGGAGAATGATGTTGATGCTCAGCACACAGCAATCACAGGTACGGTCCCAATGTAGAAGTTTATATAATAGAGAACCTTAGAATGAGGGAAAGTGGGATTGAGAGACCCTTAAGTTTAAACGAATTTTGTGGACAAAATTCAATTTAAGGTGGGTGGAATGTAACACCCGACATTTTTGGCTGGGGAAATTATCCCTCAAACTATCGATCGGGATTAGGCTTATATTAATATAATGTATGTTTTGGTGAAATTTGTTGGAAAGTTTAGTGGAAAACTAAACTATGGAGTAACCAAAACAAATCTTTAGTTAGAACCAATGGAGGGGCAGTCTAGGTAGGAATTAAGGTAAGTGGGAGGAAGCCAATGGATGACTGTCAAATGTCCATAACTTGCTGAGAAACCTACCTATTATCTTCTCTTCAATTCTCTCCTACGTGAAACCCTCATTTCTCCTCTGCTTCTTTCCACTCCCCTCTATTTTCTCTCTTCCAGACGACAAACACCCTTCTAAGCTCCTTCGGTCTCCTCAGTTTTCTTCTGTTTCTTCGCCTAAGGTAAACATCTGCTAAAGCTAACGAGTTTGAATAAGTTAAAATGTCCGTTTTGTTGGAGTTTGAGCTTACGATAATTTTGAGTGAACTCTTTGTTTTTACATGAAAACACATTGGTTTGTTTTCTAAAGGTTTGAATGGAGTTTGAAGCTTATTCTACTAGGTTATTAGTTAACATTTGCATCTTGTTAAGTTCCCTTTTCGTGCACGTCATAGGTTCGTGCATCACCGTGGTTTCACGAGCAAGCTTGCTGCTTTTTGGACACTAGGTAAGTTCATATCTGTAGGTTGGCTCTTAAGGCCCTACATCACGGAGGTACTAGGTTTTCATTTTTGTCGGGTTGTTTCGGGTAGAAAAGTTAGAGTTATGTTTTGAGTTATCTGCTTTTTCCTTATGTTCTGCTGTTTTATTTCTGTTGTCTGCTATTTTAAGTTCAAGCACTGTAAATGCTCATGTATACACGATTTTCCTGAAAGACATGCAAAAGTTTTATGTGCACGGTTTTGAAGTTAAGAAGGATAAAAATCTGACTGTAATGTATCGGTTAAGTGTGGGACGGGGACTGGTGTTCTACTCTGAATTTCCAGTGCCGTATAGTGCACTTCTGTTACGTCGTTCCCCTATTAGCCCCCCTTTCTGACAGATAAAAAGTAATGTTCTTCACTGTCACTATATTCTGAAAATTCATGCATGGCATGTGCATCACTGCATTTTTATATATTCTTACTAAGCTCTAGGCTCTAGTGGAACTCTCTGATGTAGGTACGGATCCCGTGGATGAGGGCTTTGTGCCTCAGTCCGACGAATAAGTGGCTAGTGGCTCGAGCTTTCGGGGGTGGTTGTGGCAGCCAGACATGTTTCTGACCCGAGGGAGGGAAGTTTTCAAGTAAAGTTAATTGTCTGAAAACTCTGTTGGAGTTCTGTGTTTTTGTTTTAAAACGCTGTTGGAATTTTTATAAAGTATAGGTTTTGGTGTTTAGGTTTTTAAACCTCGGTAATTAACAATTGTATATATGTTTTGATATATTCTGGAACTGCTTAAGTTCTTCTTTCTAGGTTGTGCATGAATGGTTTCAAATTTTGAGTTATCCATGCATTATGTGTGTAACGCCCCAAATTATATAAATTCGGTTCGCTACACATAATACTGAACAGCACTATGACATTCTGAGAAAGATCCAAATTTCACTCAACGGTCATAGTTCGACCCTTAAAATGTTAAAACTTGCAGCAGAAATTAATTTGTATAAAACGACAATTATTAAATAATTAAAATATTAAAGACAATTGGTCGAAAGAAAACAAAACAAAACACAACACGTCCACCGCTGAACAGTTCCAGCGGTAGAAATAGAAACAAAAAGGCATCCACCGCTAAACAGTGTTAGCGGCAGAAGTAGAAACAAATTAATCTCAGCAGTGGACGTAGAGACAGAATACGTCTTCTACTAACGAACACCCACCGCTCATGTTAGTCGAACGACAAGTTGACTACACACGTCCACCGGTCACGTCAGTCGAATGACGCGTCGACTACACACGTCCACCGATCACAAAAATACAAAACCTGTTACTCACATCCACCGATCACAAAACGACAAAACCGATTACTCACATCCACCATCACAAAACGACAAAACCTATTACTCACATCCACCGATCATAAAACGACAAAACCTATTACTCACTCCACCGTTCGACAACATCCACCGATAGACTACATCCACCGATAGATTATATCCACCGACAGATTACATCCACTGATAGATTACATCCACCGATAGACTACACCCACCAATACACTACATCCACCTGTGAACAATAGCACTCTAAACAAACAGACAACTCTGCCTACTAAAAGAACTTGTAAATTTCAACAGCAGCTATTCAAAACAACATAAATCCACAATAACAATCTACAACTAAAACCAAATCGTATTTTTCATAATCAGAAAAGCTCCAAAATTAATAAAAACATTAAACTCTTGCTATCATTAACATTCTTAGTATACCGAAAACGGAACTATTGTTAACTAGACTTTCACACCTATTGACATTAGTTAAACCGCCTCATCAGATTGTCAAGTCGATGCGGGAATGTACTCCTCCAACTAGCCTAGTCATCAATATACTCCAAGAACCCACCTGCTAAAACTTCTTCACCTACATCACAAAACTCATCTATTAGCCTAATACTAAGTAAGTAAAGCAACAATGAAATGATTTGCTGAAACATAAATCCTAGACATGCAGTTTCTACTTTCACATCTCTGTTGCATTCACGTTCTTTCTCTGTTCTTATCCCTCGGTTCCTTTGGGAGTTGGATCATTTTTCCCAAAGTCATACATCCTCTTCATAAATTAAGAGGCGGATTAGTTCCCTTAACAGCTGATCTGATCCTAAATTCCATTGGGAAGCGGATCAATTTTCCCAAAGTCATACATCCTCTTCATAAATTAAGGGGCGGATTAGTTCCCTTAACAGCTGATCTATTACATTCTGTTCATACCTTGCCATGCCATTACATGAAAATTCATTTTCGTGTTCTTTCCAAAACATGATACATGACATACAGAAAACATTCAAATAAGCATAAACCTACTATTTTGTGATGTAGACCCGAAGGTACACACATACTCTACTTACCTGGTTTCCTGGAAAAGCTTGGTTGCAAACTACTTCGGGTTTTGCTCAAACCTATAGCCGTAGATAGAGAATTAGTTTAGCTTCATTCTAAACTATCCTCAAATCTACCAGAACTCATAAGGAAACTAGTTTAGGAACTCAGATCATCAAGCATTCCTGATATGCCCCGAACCCGAACTAACTCTCACTTACAGCATTCTCAAAACTCGTATTTAAAATCCCCTCTAACATCGATAGCTACAATGTAACAAGAAATCGAAGTAGAACTCACCTAGCTTGGAGAAAATGGGAAGGAAAATTACCGAGAGAAACTCTGCTAGCTTAGCTGAATGCCGAGAAAGGAAAATGAGAAACTGTGGCGGCTAAATCTCATTAAACCCTCCCTTAAATACGTTATCCACTATAGATCCTCATTTACCATTATGTCCTTACTTAGTCACTCATTAACCTAATCAATATTTCTCCTAATTTCATCCATAAAGTGTACACTATTAGATGACAAGGTAAAATCGGTTCGATGGAACCGGGTGCTACAATCTACCCTCCTTAAAAGAATTTTTCCCTCAAAATTCAATACCTGAATAATTCTTGATGTTGGTCCATCATGTCCTGCTGGCACTCCCAAGTTGTCTCCTCTATGCTCTGGTTATGCCATAAAAGTTTCCCTAGTAGGACCTCTTTGTTGTGCAACACTTTCACAGCATAGTCAAGGATCTTTACTAGTTTCTCCTCATAAGCAAGAGTATGATAAATTTCAATGTTCTGCTGTTCCACAACCTGAGTTGGATCCCGCATACACTTCTTTAGCGTAGAAATATGGAACACATTGTGAATTCCTTCCATAGAGGCTGGCAATTGTAACTGATAAGTTGTCTTCCCAATCCTCTTCAAGATTGAGAACGGTCCAATATATCTGGGGTTCACCTTGCCTCTCTTTCCAAATCTCACAACTTCCTTGATTGGTGATACCTTAAGAAAAACTTCCTCACCTACTTCAAACTCCAATTCTCTGCGTCTCCTATCGGCATAACTTTTCTGTCGGTTTTGAGCTGTCAAGATTCTCTATCAGATGAGGGCAATCTT
The DNA here is from genome assembly GCA_022432975.1 of Begonia masoniana. NCBI lineage: Eukaryota > Viridiplantae > Streptophyta > Magnoliopsida > Cucurbitales > Begoniaceae > Begonia > Begonia masoniana. The sequence continues at coordinate 35,045,758 of CM039509.1, forward strand.
CTCCACTGTCTGTTGCACAATGTCAGGACCAAGTAAACGTGCCTCACCAACTTCATCGCAATACAAAGGAGATTTGCATTTTCGTTCATATAATGCTTCATATGGTGCCATCCTTATTGTTGCCTGAAAATTGTTATTACAAGAAAATTCCACCAACGATAAGTACTTACTCCAAGAACCCTGAAAATCTAATATGCATGCACGAAGCATATCATCCAACGTTTGGATAGTCCTTTCAGATTATCCATCTGTTTGAGGGTGAAAGGCTATGCTAAAGTTGATGTAATACCCAGCTTGTACGGATTTTTGATTTAATATATTATATTCATGTTTTATTATATACTAGCATTTTGGTAAATATGTTAAAGCAAATCAGTTTTGCAAACGGAAAGCGGCATTATGATCCTAACGATTAATAGAAATTTTAAGGAAATTGTGGGATTTTTCGGAGGTCAAACGCTATATTTCGAGTAAATACGCTTCTCGTAATTGAAAAACGTTTTGGTAAAAATAGTAAATGAGGTCCAAATTGCGAACGGACAGTTTTGTTATATTCCAAATAATAAGTTAGACTTGTGGGTGCAATAAGGAAGTTTGGTGAAACCAAATGGTTGGACGATTAACGAAACGAAAGACAAAACAAATAGAATTAAGTGCTAAGGGCAAAACGGTAATTTACCAAACTAAATTATAAAAATAACAAAAACCTAAGTTCTTTCTTCATTTCTCCTCTGCCCCGCGCAAAAACCAGAGAGCAAAGCTCTCAGCCAGCCGACGACTTCCGCCAATCCGACCTCCGTTTCTCCTCCGTTCGACTTCCGTTCTTCGTGATTCTTCCTCCTCTCGCTACCCTAGGTATAAACCTACGGTCTTAGAGTGTTTATTTCGATTTCTATGAAGTTTGAATAATTAGGGTTTCGTTTAGGTTTCGTTAAAAATCGAGATTTAAGGTTTGCAATCGATAGGTTGTTATAGTTTAAGGACGTATTGAACGTATTAAACATTATTGGACGAAGTTAAATCAATTTGTAAAAATGTTAAAGAGTTAGGGATTTTCGGGTTTTTAAGGAAAAACTCGTTAATTGAAGTTTTGGATTATTGAGCATTAATTGACGTTATAAACGCTTCGATTAGCTAAGTTAAGAAATTAGGAAAATTCTTTAGTTAAGATTTGTAATTTGGACGTCAATAGCTTAAATTGGTTTTAACGACGAATATCGTGTTTTGCCACAGACACACGACTCCCGTGGACGAAGCTTGAGATTCTGCGCGCTCAAGGTAAGTTCTCGTGACTTACTCTGACCGATTGGTCTACACCGTACTTCGATTTAGCGCCGAGGATCTTAGAGGATGGATTGTTTTAATTGCTTTGGTTGGGTAGTTAGGTTTAAACGTTTCGTAGGTTATTTCATTTACAGTCTTGATGGTACGCATGCTTGTTTGTTTACTTTTATATTGAACTGTCCATGCATCACGTATTTTAACTTGGCATGAAAATGAATTTCTGCACTGCACGATGTTTTCTGAAAACCATGTGGCCCAGAAATTGGGGGCTCTTGATCTATCGTGCGGGCCGATTAAGGGTCTGGCCGATACCACATCTCATGTACTGTAATTAATGAATGTAATCTGTTATCTGGTCACGCGAGGTGGGGTTCAGGCACGGCTGTACGTGTTGTAAGCGTGTACCCCCCTCCTCTAACCGCACGGGATAGTCCGACCGCTGGATGGGCCCCCTTCGATTAAGGGGATGAGATCTCGATGATATACTGTCTGCGACGCTCTGTTATGCATGATTTCTGAACTCCATATGCACTGCACGCATTTGCATTTACGTAGAATTTACTGAGCCTGTTAGCTCATAGGTGTCTGTATGGTGTAGGTGACGTTATAGGTGACATTGAGCCAGGTGGAGGACGACGTTTCTCCTCCGGACTTATGAGTGCAGTTGACGGAGAATGCCTGCGGAGCGTGTTGTGCAGTCGGTGCGTTTTGACCCGTGGGACGTAAGTAGGTATTTTGGGATGTTTTGAGCATAAAATGTATAGATCGAACTTAATAGGATGTTTGGGAAATCTGGATAGGTGATAGATTTACGTTTGATATTTTAAATGTTTTGGTAAACGGTATGTAAAATGTTTGTAAAAATGTTAAGATTAGGGATTTTCGGGTTTTTAAGGAAAAACTCGTTAATTGAAGTTTTGGATTATTGAGCATTAATTGACGTTATAACGCTTCGATTAGCTAAGTTAAGAAATTAGGAAAATTCTTTAGTTAAGATTTGTATTTGGACGTCAATAGCTTAAATTGGTTTTAACGACGAATATCGTGTTTTGCCACAGACACACGAACTCCCGTGGACGAAGCTTGAGATTCTGCGCGCTCAAGGTAAGTTCTCGTGACTTACTCTGACCGTATTGGTCTACACCGTACTTCGATTTAGCGCCGAGGATCTTAGGGATGGATTGTTTTAATTGCTTTGGTTGGGTAGTTAGGTTTAAACGTTTCGTAGGTATTTCATTTACAGTCTTGATGGTATGCATGCTTGTTTGTTTACTTTTATATGAACTGTCCATGCATCACGTATTTTAACTTGCATGAAATGAATTTCTGCACTGCACATGTTTTCTGAAAACCATGTGGCCCAGAAATTGGGGGCTCTTGATCTATCGTGCGGGCCGATTAAGGGTCTGGCCGATACCACATCTCATGTACTGTAATTAATGAATGTAATCTGTTATCTGGTCACGCGAGGTGGGGTTCAGGCACGGCTGTACGTGTTGTAAGCGTGTACCCCCCTCCTCTAACCGCACGGGATAGTCCGACCGCTGGATGGGCCCCCTTCGATTAAGGGGATGAGATCTCGATGATATACTGTCTGCGACGCTCTGTTATGCATGATTTCTGAACTCCATATGCACTGCACGCATTTGCATTTACGTAGAATTTACTGAGCCTGTTAGCTCATAGGTGTCTGTATGGTGTAGGTGACGTTATAGGTGACATTGAGCCAGGTGAGGACGACGTTCCTCCTCCGGACGTATGAGGCAGTTGACGGAGAATGCCTGCGGGAGCGTGTTGTGCAGTCGGTGCGTTTTGACCCGTGGGGACGTAAGTAGGTATTTTGGGATGTTTTGAGCATAAAATGTATAGATCGAACTTAATAGGATGTTTGGGAAATCTGGATAGGTGATAGATTTACGTTTGATATTTTAAATGTTTTGGTAAACGGTATGTAAAATGTTTTGTTAAAAATGTTTTGAAATGTTTTAGGATTGGTACGGATATGCTCGAGTTTTAGAGCTATCCACGCCGTTTGTTTTTAAGAAGTTTTATCGCGTTTAAAATATTGTGTTAAATTATGGTTGAATTGTATATTAGTGATAATTGAGAAGTTAATCGGAGTAAGATGTATGGAAGTTGATTTTAAGGTGTGTTATTTGAGGAACTGTTGCTCTCTGGAATCGGATTCCAGAGAGCAGATCAGATTGTGGTTTTGCTCTCTGGAGTTTCCAGAGAGCACTTGAAAAAAATGGCAGTAGAGAAGTGATGAGAGAAAGCGATCGAAGGAACATGGATCGCTGCACAGAGTGTGCAGCGATCCATCTCTGCAACATGCAGAGATCGATCGCTGCATGCTGCATGATCGCTGCACAGGGTGTGCAGCGATCAGTTGCTGCATGCTGCAGCGATATGTTGCTGCATGCTGCAGCGACTAGTCGCTGCCCTTGTGTTTTTAGGGCCGGACAATTTTGCCCCTCCGATTGTTTTAATCGAAATTAGTTTTTAATTAAATAGTTTTAATTGTTTTATTAACAATTTTATGTTTGTTTTAAATGGTTTTTCAAACAACACTAACGACTTCAATTCCGATTCAGTTTCCGCTTAAAGTGTAAAATAAAATGAAAAATTTATACGGGTAAATGGGTACAGTATTAGGGGTGTTACAGTTGAGCTGTGTACCCATAGCCTTATGCAGACTCTTCCAAAACTTCGACGTAAATCTAGAGTCTCGGTCAGAAACTATAGTGCTTGGAACACCATGCAATCTAACAATCTCATGCACATATAATTCAGCTAGTTGGTCCATCGAGTAGGTCATCTTTATGGACAGAAAATGGGCGGATTTGGTTAGACGATCTACTATCACCCAAATTGCATCATGTCCCTTTTGTGATGACCCGAATGGAATCTGTACGTATGTGTACGACTGCGGGGCAAACCTCGGGTTGCGGGGTGGATGGATCCCGGACTCGAGTATAGGCGAATCCCGGGTCGTAAAAGATGGGGTCTTCACAATCCCACATCGCTTGGGGAAGTATATGGAAATGAAACATATGTAAAGGGACCATCCCAACATAGCAAGACGCGTTTTGGAGCTCAATTGACGACGGATCCCATAAGAACTCCGAAGTTAAGAGGGCTTCGGCGAGAGTAATTCCAGGTTGGGTGACCTTCCGGGAAGTGCTCTCGCCAAACAAAACCGTGAGGGGAGGATATTGGGCTGCGGCCCAATCCCCAGAGTGGACAATATCTTGCTGGGAACATGGGTCAAGTTAAGCGTACTCCGGCGAGAGTAATTCCAGGTTGGGTGACCTTCCGGGAAGTGCTCTCGCCAAACAAAGCCGTGAGGGGAGGATATTGGGCTGCGGCCCAATCCCCGGAGCGGACAATATCTTGCTGGGATGAGGGGTCGTTACAAATGGTATCAAAGCCTGTACCCAACCGGAAATGTGGCCAACGAGGACGTTGGGCCCCCGAGGGGGGGTGATTGTGATGACCCGAATGGAATCTGTACGTATGTGTACGACTGCGGGGCAAACCTCGGGTTGCGGGGTGGATGGATCCCGGACTCGAGTATAGGCGAATCCCGGGTCGTAAAAGATGGGGTCTTCACAATCCCACATCGCTTGGGGAAGTATATGGAAATGAAACATATGTAAAGGGACCCTCCCAACATAGCAAGACGCGTTTTGGAGCTCAATTGACGACGGATCCCATAAGAACTCCGAAGTTAAGAGGGCTTCGGCGAGAGTAATTCCAGGTTGGGTGACCTTCCGGGAAGTGCTCTCGCCAAACAAAGCCGTGAGGGGAGGATATTGGGCTGCGGCCCAATCCCAGAGTGGACAATATCTTGCTGGGAACATGGGTCAGTAAGCGTACTCCGGCGAGAGTAATTCCAGGTTGGGTGACCTTCCGGGAAGTGCTCTCGCCAAACAAAGCCGTGAGGGGAGGATATTGGGCTGCGGCCCAATCCCAGAGTGGACAATATCTTGATGGGATCGGGTCGTTCAAATGAGTATCCAAAGCCTGTGTACCCAACCAGGGAATGGGCCAACGAGGACGTTGGGCCCCCGAGGGGGGGTGATTGTGATGACCCGAATGGAATCTGTACGTATGTGTACGACTGCGGGGCAAACCTCGGGTTGCGGGGTGGATGGATCCCGGACTCGAGTATAGGCGAATCCCGGGTCGTAAAAGATGGGGTCTTCACAATCCCACATCGCTTGGGGAAGTATATGGAAATGAAACATATGTAAAGGGACCCTCCCAACATAGCAAGACGCGTTTTGGAGCTCAATTGACGACGGATCCCATAAGAACTCCGAAGTTAAGAGGGCTTCGGCGAGAGTAATTCCAGGTTGGGTGACCTTCCGGGAAGTGCTCTCGCCAAACAAAATCGTGAGGGGAGGATATTGGGCTGCGGCCCAATCCCCAGAGTGGACAATATCTTGCTGGGAACATGGGTCGTTACACCTTTGCTGTCCTAGGCAATCCTACCACAAAGTTCATCGTTACTTGTTCCCATTTTAATTCGGGAACTGGTAATGGTTGCAATGCTCCTACAGGTCTCTGATGTTGAGCTTTAACTTGTTGGAAAACTGAACACAATCCTACGTACTCGGCCACACTTCTTTTCATATTTGACCACCAATAATGTTGTTTAAGGTCTCTATACATTTTTGTACTTCCAGGATGGACAGAGAGTCTAGAAGAATGAGCTTACAAAAGGATCTCTTTTCGAAGTTCTTTATCTGTTAGAACAAACCATCTATTCTGCAACTTGAGAATTCCATCAACAGAATAGTTGAAATCCGACTTATCGGTTGAATCCATGCATGACTTATACTTGTTGCACTCAGCATTAATCGCCTGTGCTTCTTTTATTCTTTCCAAAATAGTAGGCTCATCACCCGACTCCATCATGGAGAATATCCTCGGTTTCAACATAGCAGGGCCATTCTTTAAGGCTGGGGAGTCCCGGTTGATATGACCGACTTTGTTACAGTTGAAGCATCAGGTGATTCTAGGCTTCAGGCAATCTCTGTACGTGTGTCCAACCTCCTCACAGTTGAAACACTTTCCCGTCCCAAATCTACACTGGGCCCAGGTGACTCTTCAAACATTTCGGGCACTGGGGATACTTCCTGGTATTTGGTCTCTTTCAGTTAAGAGGAGTCATAGAAAGCACAGGTTCAAAATCACGATCAATTCCTTTTTCAAATCCTGCAGCAGCTGCACGAGCCCTTCTTGCATGCCATAAATGACCTACAAATAGAAAGAATCCTAGAACAAAATGAGAAGTAGCTAACCAACTTCTAGGCGAGACATAATTGACTGCATTAATTTTGGTAGCTAAGCCACCCACGGAATTTAAAGAACCTAACAGAGCATGGGTCATATATTCCGTGGAACTTTCCTTCATGTTCCTTGGTTACTCTAGCCTTCACTGGGCCTCTTCATTCCCCTCTGCTGTTCGGGCTTGATGAACTTTTGCGGGGCTTCCTTCGGTCCAGAACGCTTCATTTAGCTTCTTCCACCTCCAATGCTGTGGACACAAATTCATTGAATGACAGCCCTTTAATACCACAAAATTAGACTCCTCTATAAATTTCCGGCTTCAGTCCATGCACAAACTGAAACACCTTATCCTCATTCTTGTAAACAAAATGTCCAGCAAACCTGGACAGGGAGTCGAATTGCCTACTGTACTCTGCCACAGACCCTGTCTGCTTCAAGTTCAGAAACTCTAACTTCTTTGCGGCCTGGACTGTGTTGTTAAAATATTTCTCATAGAAAATCTCCTTGAACTGAGACCAGAACATAGCCAGAACGTCAGTGTGTGGTCTCTATTGTTTCCCACCAAAGTTGAGCGTCCCCAGCCAAATGGAACGTTGCCAGAGTGACTTTGTCTCCTTCTCCGATGTTGGCACATCTGAACATGCTCTCAATCTTCCTAAGCCACTCCTCAGCAACAATCGGATTGGACGATTTTCCATCAAGTGTGGGCGGCTGTAGCCTCCGGAATCGGTCTTCTAAATGCTCACTGCTAGAACTCGAGTTGTCACTTCCTTATACTTCTCGGTTAATACTCCCAACTGATCGGACTGCTGATGAACCAAATCGGTCTGCTGACGCACCAAATCCGTCAGTTGCCTAATTACACTAGGATCCTCCTCACGTCCCGGATTTTGTATTTCTCTTGGTACTCTTGGTCTTCGTGGTCGTCTAGACATCTTACTAGATTCCTATACAGGGTTAATTACACTCTTAAATATCTAATAATTAAGGTTAACATAAACACTTACAGTTGTTGAAGTACTTCCATGCAACGATTAGCACTGATGAGTAATCTTTTGCACGGTTTAACTGAATGTCTCTGATACCATACTGTAACGCCCCGAATTATATAAACCCGGTTCGCTACACATAATACTGAACCACACTACAACATTCTGAGAAAATTCAAAAATTTCACTCAACGGTCAAAGTTTAACCCTTAAACTGTTAAAACTTGCAGCGAAAATTTATTTGTATAAAACGACATTTATTAATTAATTAAAATATTAAAGACAATTTGTCGAAAGAAAACAAAACAAAACAGAACAAGTCCACCACTGAACAGTTCCAACGGTAGAAATAGAAACAAAAAGGCATCCATCGCTAAACAGTGTTAGCGGTAGAAGCAGAAACAAATTAATCTCAGCGGTGGACGTAGAAACAGAATACGTCTTCTACTAACGAACACCCACTGCTCACGTCAGTCGAACGACACGTCGACTACACACGTCCACCGGTCATGTCAGTCGAACGACGCGTCGACTACACACATCCACCGATCACAAAAAGACAAAACCTATTATTCACATCAACCGATCACAAAACGACAAAACCGATTACTCACATCCACCGATCACAAAACGACAAAACCTATTACTCACATCCACCGATCATAAAACGACAAAACCTATTACTCACATCCACCGTTCGACAACATCCACCGATAGACTACATCCCCCGATAGATTACATCCACCGATAGATTACATCCACTGATAGACTACATCCACCAGTGAACAGTAACACTCTAAACAAAGAGACAACTCTGCCTACTAAAAGAACTTGTAAATTTCAACAGCAGCTGTTCAAAACAACATAAATCCACAATAACAATCTACAACTAAAACAAAATCATGTTTTTTGCAATCAGAAAAGCTCCAAAATTAATAAAAATATTAAACTCCTGCTATCATTAACATTCGTAGTATACCGAAAATTGAACAATTGTTAACTAGACTTTCACACCTACTGACATTAGTTAAACTGCCTCATTAGATTGTCAAGTCGATGCGTGAATGTACTCCTCCAACCAGCCCAGTCCTCAACATACTCCGAGAACCCACCTGTGAAACTTCTTCACCTACATCACAAAACTCATCTATTAGCCTAATGCTAAGTAAGTAAAGCAACAATGAAATGATATGCTGAAACATAAATCCTAGACATGCAGTTTCTACTTTCACATCTCTGTTGCATTCACGTTCTTTTTCTGTTCTGATCCCTCGGTTCCATTGGGAGTTAGATCATTTTTCCCAAAGTCATACATCATCTTCATAAATTAAGGGGCGGATTAGTTCCCTTAACAGCTGATCTGATCCTAAATTCTATTGGGAAGCGGATCAATTTTCCCAAAGTCATACATCTTCTTCATAAATTAAGGGGCGGATTAGTTCCCTTAACAGCTGATCTATTACATTTTGTTCATACCTTGTCCATGCCATTACATGTAAATTCATTTTCGTGTTCTTTCCAAAACATGATACATGACATACAGAAAACATTCAAACAAGCATAAACCTACTGTTTTATGATGTAAACCTGAAGGTACACACATACTCTACTTACCTGGTTTCCTGGAAAAGCTTGGTTGCAAACTACTTCGGGTTTTTCTCAAACCTATAGCCGTAGACAGAGTATTAGTTAAGCTTCATTCTAAACTATCCTCAAATATACCAGAACTCATAAGGAAACTAGTTTGGGGACTCAGATCATCAAGCATTCCTGATATGCCCCGAACCCGAACTAACTCTCACTTACAGCATTCTCAAAACTCGCATTTAAAATCCCCTCTAACATCGATAGCTACAATGTAACAAGAAATCGAAGTAGAACTCACCTAGCTTGGAGAAAATGGGAGGGAAAATCGCCGAGAGAAACTCTGCTAGCTCAGCACAATGCCGAGAAAGGAAAATGAGAAAACTGTGGCGGCTAAATCTCATTAAACCCTCCCTTAAATACGTTATCCACTATAGATCCTCATTTACCATTATGTTCTTACTTAGTCACTCATTAACCTAATCAATATTTCTCCCAATTTCATCCATAAAATGTACACTATTAGATGACAAGGTAAAATCGGCTTGATAGAACTGGGTGCTACATTGTGTTACTTGAATCTCTGTCAAATATGTTTTACAACTTTGTTTTGAATCGGGTTTCAAAGGGTCTGAAACTTTTTATGCCTTCTGTTTTATGTCCCTTGTTTATACGTCTTCCTGTCAAAAATTATCAAAATTCTGCCTTTAAAACTACATCTTCCGATCACATCCACCGCTGCATTTAAAATCACTTCTACCGGTGAATAGTTCATTTTGTCTGTAGTTCACTTCCACCGGTGAACAGTTCATTTCTGTCAGTAGTTCACTTCCACCGGTGAACAGTTCATTTTTGTCTGTAGTTCACTTCCACCGATTAACAGTTCATTTCTGTCAGTAGTTCACTTCTACCGGTGAACAGTTCATTTTTTTCTGTAGTTAGCTTCTACCGGTGAATAGTTTATTCCCGCCCAGTTTATTCACATCTTCCGCCTGACGTCATCCACCCACATCTTCCGCCTGACGTCATCTGCTTTACTTCTACCGCTGTTTCTGTTGCTTCTATTTTATTCACATCTGCCGCTGTTTACTGTTCACTTTTGTCTTATTCACATCTGCCGTTGTTCACTTGTGACGACCCAAATTCGGATCCCGATCAGCAGGACCCGAGAGCCAAGCCGTTACTCTGGGACAGTTAACAGAAAACAGTGATTACATTTTTTTTTTTTTAACAGGGAACAAACTTTAGGAAACAAACAGAAAAATGACTGAACTTTTAAGAGTAAAACCTTAAAGCCTAACAGAGCATGAAAACTTTCTCGGAATTTGAAATAAAACAGAGAAAAAGAAACAGTTAAAACTAGACTACAGAATGAATGACAGAAAGAGAGCAGGAAGATTGGAAGCAAGGAGAAATGAAACAGTGCAATCGGTGGATATAATAAGAAAAAAGGCGAACGGTGTTCAGCAGAAGAGACTGAGTAAAACTGGGCGGAAGAGGTGGTGACGTCAGCCGTTAGATGGGTGACGTCAGGCAGAAGATACAGGCAGCAGAGGGAATTCGGAGAATGTAAACTATGGGTGACGTCATCAGAAGAGGAGATGACATCAGACGGAAGAGGCAGGCGGCAGATGAAATTGGATGAGGTGATGACGTCAGCCGGATGATGGATGACGTCAACCGGAAGATACAGGCATTTACATAATCGGCAGAAGAAAAAGCTATGGTGACGTCATCGGAAGAGGAAATGACGTCAGTCGGAAGATGAAGGCTGCAGATAGAATTGGATAGGGTGATGACGTCAACCGGAAGATGGATGACGTGAACCAGGAAGATACAGACATTAATCGTAATCGGCAGAAGAAAGCCTAAGGCAGAAATACTGTTTGGCGGTGGATATGAATAAGACAAAATATGAATAGTATCAATCGGTAGATATAGTTTCAAAGGCAGAATTTACAACTTTTGACAGGAAAACAAACATACAGATAACATAAAACAGAAGACCCAAAAGTCTCAGATTCTCAAACCACTTCAAAACATGGTTCTCGAGCACAAGAGAAGGTATAACACAAACTTAAGGATACAGAAAATATTTTAAACAATTTCAGAATACTTTAGAACTTAATCCAACTGTCAAATACAGCACAAACAGAAGGCATGAAAGTTGTAGACCTTCAATACCCGATTCAAAACAAGGTTGTAGGACATACTTTACAATTGACAGATTCAAAGAAACAGACTGCATGGATAGTCCTAAAACCAGAAGTCATCCATGCACTAACTAACAGAAAATATCCCCGACAATTTCCAGAACATTAAGAACATGAATTAAACTGTCAAATACAGTAGTTTTTGAGACTTAGACATCAAAATCTGTGCATTGTTTTAAAATCTGAGGATCAGTACAGAACCTAACATATATTTGCAGATTATTCAACAGAATTTCCTACAGAGTTTTAAAAAAAAAAAACACAGAATCCTAGCAGAGTTTTAAATCTAAACACCAGAGTCCCAGTAGGGTTTACAGTCATAGACTTGACTTTAAATACTTAAACCTTGGGACAGAGTTTGTCTGGCTGCAGCAACCACACCCCCATGAGCTCGATCCACCGCCACCTATTCATCAGACTAAGGCACGAAGTCCTCATTTTCGGGTTCAGTACCTGCATCAGGGAGTTCACCTATGAGTCTACAACTCAGCAAGAAAATACTATAAATGCAGTGATGCAGAATGTTATGCATGCGGTTTTTCAGAATACAATGACAGAGCATTTCATTACGTTTCAGTGGCAGAGGGGTATAAGTGGGGCTTGTAGGAGAGCTGGCAAGTGCACGACAGGAACGACTAGAGATACAGAATAGAACAGAAACAGATCTGGGGGCCAGTCCCCGTCCCACACTTAACCGGTACATTTCAGTAGATTTTATCTTGCTTAACTTCAAAACTGTGTACATAAAATAGTTTTTGCATGAACTTTCAGAAAAATCGTGTATGCATGGACATTTACAGTGCTTACAGTTAATACAGAAGAGAACAAGAAGATAAAACAACAGGAACCTAAACAGAAACCACAGAACTTGACTCTAACCCTTCTACCCAAAACTAGCCAACAGAATGTAAAACCTAGTACCTCCGAGATGTAGGGCCTTAAGGGCCAACCTACGGATATGAACTTACCTGTTATCCGTGATGCAGTTGGCTGGAAAGTCTCAGAAATGCACAGATCTGAAACAAGCACGTAGAGAAATAAACAATGCTGCAAATGCTAACTAACAAGTTAGAAGAATCAGCAGCAACACATTTCAAATCTTTAAAAAACACACCAACGTGTTTTCATCCAAAGACAGTGAGTTTTTTCTCTAAATACCATAACCCTAAACTTCGGTAAAAACCCACATTAAACTTGTCCAAACTTGTTAGCATGAGTAGATGCTTACCTTTTTGCTGAAGGAAACAAAAGAATGCAGGAGAAACAAGGTTTGGTACTTTGTTTCAGTCGCCTGGAAGAGAGAAAGCCAAGAGGGAAGGGGAGAAGTAGAGAGGTGAAGTGAAGACTTCACGTAGGAGGAAGAACTTAACTTCCTCAACAAGCTGCCATGTGTCAACTATCCTTTAGCTATCTCCCACCAAGTCTTAATTTCTCTCCAATTTGCCCTTCCATTGGTTTTTAACTAAAACAATATTTAGTCAGTCGATTCGGTCTCACGAATCCCCTTCGTTCTAATAATCACATCAACAATTTTATTAAAACAGTCATCGCATTAATATCGGAGTAATCCCGTTTAATGATTCGGGGAAATAATTACACGGAAAAATGTCGGGTGTTACATCACTGTTCATTTTTGTCTTATTCACATCTACCGCTAGTCTATATTGCCCACCCAGTTTACTTACAATTTCTATTTCGTCTACTGCCTACAGTCTTCCGCCCAGTTTATTCATGCCATCAACTGTAGCCCTCACTGCATGTATCTTATCACGTTGTTCTCTGCATGCCCGTCGTCCATCCAACCATTTATTTAAACGTTCCAAGTATTCTGATTTCTTCTGCCGTTCATTCTGTAGTCCGATTTTTAACTGTTTTCCCGTTTTACTTTCAAATCTAGAGAATGTTTTTCTCTCTCTGTAAAGTTTTAAGGGTTTGCTTTTAAAAGTTCAGTCTGTTTGGTTAAAAAAAAAATATACGTCCCGTTCTCTGTTAAATGTCCTGGAGTGATGGCTCCTCGGCTCCGATCGGGTCTGGGGCCGTCACACAGAGACAGCAGAATGCCGCCGCCGGATAGCAAATGACCGTTGTTGTGTGTTTGGGAGGGTTGGCTCGCAAGTCTGGCCTGCTGAGCCAACGAGCCAGCTCGTTTGGGAACCACCTGACTCGATTCTTGGTGGGCTCGAGAGTCCAGCCCATGGGCTCTGCTCGGCCTGCCTCATGGGATCGGGGCAGGCTCGGCTTGCTACTGCCAGCCCGGCCATTAAATATATCTAGTTGTGGACTCGTAGTTGACAACATTCTCAACAGAGAAAGAGAGGATTTTAGAGAGAGAAATAGAGTGAGATGAGATTCAAACAAAATCCCCAATAAATTTTAGGAAGTTAATCATTATTCGAATATTCAAAGTTTATAATTTATTTTAAAATCCAAACGTTTTTTCTTTCAATATTAAAAACCCATAAAAAAATCAATATTAATATTATTGAATAAAAGAGACGAAGATTAATTCAATCTTTTTGTTGTTATCTCTATCTTAACTTGAATAATATTCGTTACCCACCAATGCACTTGGACTCTCTCTCAAGATTGTAAGATGATTTGAATTCTAAAACTTGAACATTTTAGTCTTATTTTTATTTAAGTGAATTGATGATTTGATGATTCTCAATATTAAAATAAAATAAGATAATATTTATATTCCACTTCGGATTTTGAATTAATAAAACAAAATGTTCCCCTAACTCGACTGAACTTACATAAACTCTTATTATTTATACCCCTAACAAGTAATTAAACTCAACACCCCAAATCCAAAACTAATCAAAGGTAATTGTTCTCCAAAGTCCTCCCAAAAGAATCAAACCCCAATGGAAAACCATATTCAAGACCCAACCGAAGTTCCCGATCACGCATCAGCCATCCCCGACGAGCTCTTGGTCGACGTTGTTTTAGTGAAGCGAGGAAAAGATTTGGTTTCTAAACAAGCTGCGATCTCTCAAATGTTGTTTCAGCAATCCCCCAACTCTGCAGCTTCGTCGATTTTCTCGCAGATTGTGGCAAAGTTGTTGCCAAAAGAACAAATATTCGTAGAACAGGCCATCTGTACGCACTCTGGTGTAGTAAGAACCAACAACCTAAATCAAATCTACGTCTATATCGTAATCACGGATACAATCACAGAATTCGACGGAGATGAAACAGTGACCCTTTGCACGCCGATGATTTTTTTGAAAAAGCCATGCGAGGGCATGAATGAACAATTCAAAAAATTTTCAGGATATTTGATGAGCAGAATTCAAAAAGTTGGAAGTCAGTTCAAGCTTCGTCTAAGGAAGATCCATGAGACGATACAGAAGTACGGAGATTCAATGTTGTAGGAGGAGGTTAAGGAAGATTCACATACTGGACAAGGTTGCTCGATTTGTTTGACAAATTATACGGTTGGGTCTGAAGCAATCCGACTACCTTGTGAACATTTGTTTTGCACCAAATGCATTCTTCTATGGTTGATTCGCAATGGGTCTTGCCCGCTTTGCCGCTATCAATTAATTCTGAAATCCCTTTGTAACACCTGGCATTTTTGCCCTTGTAATTATTCCCCCAGATTTTTTAGCGGGATGAATTTTTATATAAAATCCGATGTATGTTTTAATGAATTGTCGGAGAGTTTAATGGAAAAACTAGGTTGAAGAATTTATTTAACAATTTTAGTCAAGAACCAATGGAAGGGTAAATTGGGAAGGAATTAAGGTTGGTGGGAGAAAGCCAATGGATGATTGACACTTGGCAACTTGTTGAAGAAGCCATGTTTTTCCTCCTACGTAAAATCCTCATTTCTCTTCTCTGTTTCTTATTTTCCTCTCTGTTTTCTCTCTTTCTGGCGATTTCAACCTTTCCAAAAGACTTCCATTCTCCTGTCTTCTCCAGTAAAGGTAATCATCTGCTAAGTTAGCAAGTTTGGAAAAGTGAAAATGTGAGTTTTGTGGAAGTTTAAAGTTTCGATATTTTGTGAAAACCTCACTGTTTTTGGATGAAAACACGTTGTTGTTTTCTAAGAGTTTGAAAGGAGTTGCTGCTGATTCTACCAAGTTATTAGTTAGCATTTGCAGCTTGTTTATTTTCCTTACGTACATGTACAGGTTTGTGCATTACCAGACGATCAAGAACATCAACTCAGCAGCAAACAGGTAAGTTCATATCCGTAGGTTGGCCCTTAAGGCCCTACATCACGGAGACTCTAGGTTTTTACTACTGTCGGGAGGTTTCGGGTAGATAAGTTGAAGTTATATTCCGAGTTGTCTGTTTTTCCTTTAGGTTCTGTTGTGTTATTTCTGCTATCTGCTGTTTTAATTGTAAGCACTAAAAATGTTCATGCATACACAATTTTTCGAAAGTTCATGCAAAACTATTTTTTGTACACGGTTTTGAAGTTAAGCAAGATAAAATCTGACTGAAATGAACCGGTTAAGTGCGGGACGGGGACTGACCCACTGTTACTGTACTGTTATATATATGTATATTTTATTACTGTATGTGCCTATTGTGCACTCACTGATTCTACTTATTGTCAGTTCCCCTATAAGCCCCACTTATACCCCTCTGCCACTGAAATGTAATGTACTGTACTGTCATCGTATTTCTGAAAGTCCATACATAGCATACGCATCACTGCATTTATATATGTTCTTACTGAGTTTTAGACTCATAGGTGAACTCCCTGATGTAGGTACTGAACTCGAGAATGAGGACTTTGTGCCTCAGTCTGATGAATAGGTGGCTGATGGTTCGAGCTCTCGGGGTGGTTGCTGCAGCCAGACATAATTTTCTGTCTTGAGGTTTAAGTCTTTAAAGTAAAGTTCATAACTGTAAACTCTTCTGGAATTCTGGTGTTTTGTTTTAAAACTCTGTTATAGTCCTGTGTTTTGTTTAAAAACTCTGCTGGGAATTTTGTAATGTATAGGTTCTGTTGTTGATGTATTTAAAACCTCTGTATTTGACATTTAAATTTATGTTCTGAAGTATTATGGAATTGTTTGGAATATTTTCTCCTTTAGGATGTGCATGGATTATCTCTGATTTTAGAGCCATCCATGCAATCTGTTTCCTTAAAATTCTGTCGTGTTTCCCTGATATGCCCAAAATCATGTTTTGAATCGTTTTCTGAAGTTTGAAACTTTCATACCTTCTGTTTTCACGACTTTTGTTTTATGGATTCCTGTTAAAAGTTGTCAATTTTGTCTTTAAAACTTAATCCACCGTTGCCTTATAATTTATATCCACCGATCGTCACTGTTCATTTCTGCCTTCATCCACCGGTTACTGTTCATTTCTGCCTACATCCACCGGTTACTGTTCATTTTTGCTTACATCCACTGCTGCCTGTTTCTCTTTAAAACTTCATCCACCGTTGCCTTATAACTTATATCCACCGATCGTCACTGTTCATTTCTACCTACATCCACCGGTTACTGTTCATTTTGGCCTACATCCACCGCTTCTTGTTTCTCTTTAAAACTTCATCCACCGTTGCCTTATAATTTATATCCACCGATCGTCACTGTTCATTTCTGCCTACATCCACCGATTACTGTTCATTTTTGCCTACATCCACCGCTGCCTGTTTCTCTTGAAAACTTCATCCACCGTTGCCTTATAATTTATATCCACCGCCGATCATTGTTCATCTTTTGTCTTATCTGAATCCACCGTTGCCTTTTTTTTTAAACAAAGTCTTCCGCCTAAGTCTTCCGCCAATATTTCCAGTAATTCCCTGCCATTCCTGTCTGTTTATTTCTCTATCTGCTTACTTTATCATTCACCTCTGTTTCCTGTTTTTACCATTTTCTTCTCATATGTTTTGCTGCACTCTTCAAGTCCACCTTGCCCAATATCTTAGATGTTCAAAGTTTTAATTTACTTCTGTCTCCCTGTTTTCTTCAGTCTATTATTTCTGTGGTTCAAAAATATACGTGTCTTCTGATTCTATTTTAAGCATTCTGTAATTCATCCTGCAGTTTGGTTTTAACTGTTTTCTTTCTCGTTATGATTTCTACTCCAGAGAACACTCTCTCTCTCTGTCAATGTTTTAAAAGTATAATGTTCAAAAAATAATAATAGTCTCGTTTTCTGTAAAATGTCCGGAGTGATGGCTCCTCGGACCCCGATCGGGTCGGGGGCTGTCACACCCTTCCCCTTGTACAATGATAAGTTTCACAAATTCGAAAGATGTAGATTATTTTAGTTAAAGATACTTTAGTTATTCGTTATCAAATTGTAATCAGCATAATTTTTGTTCTTTAAACCTTGATTTTTAAATTGTCTTGACACGTCAATTTGGGTTTTCTTGTTAATTAACTAATGGGCCTAATAAATCAAATTTTGAACTATTTAAAACTCAACAAATTAACTTGGTGGCCCCCCAATCACCTCCCGTTCTCGGTGTGTCAGGATCGGGCACGCGTTCTAGGGCAAGGACTCTTTTCTTTCTTCACTTTATAAATTAATTTGTAAAAAATACCAAACGATATTCAATTTACTTTTAATTTTTACCACATGTTTACCACATCATGGGAAAATTATCTAGAAACTTTCGTGATTTTATAACATTTGTATGATTTATTATAATTGTTTTATAAACTAATTAACTAAAATTAGAATACAACATACAAGTGTTATAAGAAGAAATGAGAGTCCCTGCTCCAGAACGGCCCCTCGATCTTAGAGTACGTCCCATTGATCCTAGCACACGGAAAACCATGGGGTTATCATGGGGCCGCCATAAGTTGATTTATTAAGTTTTTGATAGTTCAAGATTTGATTTTTTAGGATTGTTAGTTTAAAGGGGTTTTAAAAAAAACTTAATAGTCTAAGAGTTAAATTAGTTTTAACTCTAAATTTTACATTGGATATTCATTTATATATAAATATTTGAATAAAAAAAATCAGCATAGGAAGAATTAAAGTTATGTGATGCCTACTTTTATGAATACCAAGGTTTTGTTAATTGTTTTATGAATTTTTTTGAATTTATATATTGATTTTTAATCTTTTCGAATTTAAACATTGGATATTAATTTGTTATCAAATTTTCATAAAATTATGTCATTAGAAAATATTTGGAATGATTTAAATGTTGAATTTGACTTAATTTATTGAGATAGAAGATTTGTATTGATATAATAGATAAGATATTAATTCAAAGTAGAGATAAACTAAATAATTTACCATCATATCTATTTTAAATAACTTCACTTGATGAGGAAATACTTTTAAATATTTTTTATGATTTAGATATTCAATTTGAACTAATTTATTTATATAATTAATTTGAATTAATATTAAAGATATTAGTTTAAATTAGATATAAATCAAATTAGTATAAATAAGTAATATTATATTAACACTCTAATCTTACTTTTGCCTCATTTATTAGTGTAATTAATCACTTAATTTTTAGTTATTTATGATTTATCTATAAAAGAGCACTAGTCCCTTATTTTCTTTTAATCATTTTTATGCAATTAAATCTATACAACATTCAATGCAGTTCAAATAAGGATGAGCAATTGACAGAATTTAACGTTGTGGATGAAGAAATGTCTAACATTAAGGAGGTTATGAGAGGAGTGGTAGGTAGCCAAAACATCAGTAATCATGTGCCCCTCTGGATCTCCTCCTCTCTTCAATATTACCCGAATTTTAAAAAATAATATTGTGACGACCCTAATACTGTACCCGATTTTTCGTACTATTTTTTTTATCCTAATAACTTTAATTGCATTTAAGCGGAATTTAGAGCGGAAACCAAAATTTTTAAAGTTAGAATCGAAATCGAAATCTAAATCAAAATCTATGTTTTTAAACCATTTAAAACAAACAATAAACAATTTAAATTAAAACCATTTATTTTTATTTTTATTTATTATTATTATTTTTATTTTATTTTATTTTATTTATTTATTTATTTATTTATTTTTTCCTCTGATACTATTCACGTGAACAGTAACTTACTGTTCACGTGAACAACGATTGATCGCCCAAAATGGGCGATCAATCGCCCAACTCTCTGGAAATTTTTCCAGAGAGTTTGCTATTATATTGAACGGCGATTGGTCGCCCCTTTTTGGGCGATCAATCGCCCAACTCTCTGGAAATTTTTTCTAGAGAGCCTGTTTCCCTTTCCCTGCACATTTCTCCTATACTTCTCTTTCCATTTTTCTCAATTCCTCTTTCAATACAATTTATCCTATCAAAACACTTCAACATCAATTTACATTCTAAAACATTTAACATAAAACCACTCATTCACATCCTTCATTTTACCCATTACTAAAGTACGATTCAAAACGTTTAAAACAAAGTAAATTTCCTGAAAACGAATCGCGTGATTCCGTTTGAAAACTAACAAATTCCTAAGAAATTTAAAACCAACAAGCAATCCAAGTGGACTTTCAACAAGCTTAACAAACAGTTTATAAAATAGGTTTCCAAAACATCAAAACATAATTTATCAACTAACCAGATCCCAAACATTCTAATATGTTCAACTATATATTCATCGTTTATATTTAACTATCGTGTCCCCAAAATACTTACACACATCCCCACGGATCAAAATGCGCCTCGACTGCGCCAGCACACTCCCGCAATCATCCTCCGTCAACTGCATCACTCCTCAGGTGGAGGGATCTCGTCCTCACCTATGTCGAAGTCACCTACACCATACAGACACACTATGAGATAAAAATCTCAGTAAGCTCTACGTAAATGCAATTCGGTGCTATGCATATGAGTTCGTAAATCATGCATCATCTTCATTATCTTTACTCTGGTTGTCACTGAGATCTCAACCCCCTAACCGAAGAGGGCACATCCAGCGGTCGGACTACCCTTTCCAGCTAGAGGAGGGGGTACACGCTTACAACACGTACATCCGTGCCTGAGCCCCATCTCGCATGACCTATAACTGTATGAGTACATATTAGATGCGGTATTGTGACAGACCCCTTCGTGCCTACACAATAGATCAATAGCCCCTCTCCAGGTCGCATCGCCATTTTCTTTAAAACATTGTGCGGAAATTCATTTTCTATGCATAATTTAAAACCGTGATACATAAACAGTAACGTACTTAAAGTAAACAAACAACATACATACCATCAGGACAATAAAAGCTATTAAAAGCATATCATATCTAACTACCCAACCAAAACAATTTAAACTAAAAGCGTCACCAAAATTCCTCGAGACGACCTCGACGTACGGTGTAGGCCAATCGGCCAGAAAAGATCACGAGAACTTACCCCGTGTCCGTTGCAATCCAAGCTCTGTCCACGAGCGTTGTTTACCTAAGGCAATTTCACAATTTGTTGTTAAAACGAGATTTAAATCGTTAAACATCCAAATTTAACGAAACCTTAACTAAGGAAATTCTCCTAAAATTCTAACTTAGCTTTACAAGATATTTTATCAAGCAATTCATGCTCGTGAACTTCTAAACTCCATTGACAGAAATTTCCCAAACCTCAAATATTCGTTTTTCAGTCTAAACGCTGCATACGCTCTAGATTTCATCCAATAACGTTAAATACGTGCAATATACTCACAAATACAACAAGCCTATCGATTTCTAACTTTAAACTACGTTTTTCAACAAAACCTAAACGAAACCCTAACCGTTAAACACTCCGAAAACTACGAATAATCTTTCTAAAACCATAGAATCTTACCTAGAATCGAGTTTGGGGAAGAAAACGTGAAGAACGGAGGACGAACGATCGTTGGAGAGGGATCACCGTGAGAGAATCGCCAGAGGAGGGAGAAGTTTTTGCAGGGAGAAGAAAAGTGGCGTGGAGAAGAAGAAGAAGCAAGTGTTTTAAATTATATTTTGGCTTGGTAAATTACTATTTTGCCCTTGCTCTTATTTCTATTTGTTTCGTCCTTCGTTTCGTTAATTAACTAATGATTCGGAATCTCCAAATTTTCTTAATTCACCAATGACTCCAACTCATTACCAGGGTTCTTTTAAAACTGTCCGTTTGCAAATCGGACCTCATTTACTATTTTTACTAAAATATCTTTTATATTACGATAAACGTAGTTCTTGTAAAATTAGCGTTAAACTCCTAAAATTCCCGAAATTTTCTTGAAATCCTTATTAATTATTAGGATCATAATAACACTTTCTTTTCACAAAATGGACTTAATTTGATATAATTATAAAAATGCCATTATATTATTTATTTACAAAATCCCGAAAATCCGGGTGTTACAAATATTATGTTTGTTATTTTATTATACTCTTTTAAAATACTGATTGATGTATTAAATAAATATTTATTTAATTTATGAAAAAAATAAATTATTTATAATTTATTATATTAATTATACTTTAATTGCATCAATCATTATTTAAATTTAATATTACTTAACTATAAAACAGTTAATACAAAATTAATTAGTGGTCAATTATGCTTGGCGGTGGATAGTAAGTTTTAATTATGAATGTGACTGTGATAGCCCAAAACCGGATCCCGATCGGAGTTCGGGATCGGAGCCATCACTCCGGGACAGTTAACAGAAAATAGGGACTACATTTTTTTTTTTTTTTCGCGGAACAGAACAGACAGAGTTACAGAAAACGCAGAGGCAGAAAAACTGTTACCAAATGCTTGGACAACTTATGAAAAGCTGTCTGAACTTTTAAGACTTTAACAGAAAGCAGAATCGAAGGACAGAAGACATGCACCGTCAATGCAAACCCTAGACATATAATTTACAGAGAGGGCAAAACTACAGTGAGTAACAAATTTCAGAATCACAGAAAGATAGTACAGGAGCTAATTTAGAACTAAGTTAGAAGAGTCAGTGACAGAATTAGCTAGGGAAGATATGATACAGAAATGGTTGACTGAAATGAGAAACAGATAAACAGGAAAAAACAGAAAAAAATTACAATAAAATGGGGCAGAAGGAGTAATTTAACACTGAGCGGAAGTCTGGATACCGGCGGAAGTTGTAGGCAGAAAACCTGGCGAAGATTTAGTTGGATGACGTCGGCAGATGATAAAATTTCAAGGCAAGCGGAGATGACGTCAGACGGTAGAAGTTAATAAAACTTGGCGGTAGAAGTGTGCTGACGTCAGCGGAAGATGCAGCTGACGTCAGACGTAGAAGTTAATAAAACTTGGCGGTATAAGTGTGCTGACGTCAGGCGGAAGATGCAGCTGACGTCAGACGGTAGAAGTAATTAAAAGGGGCAGCGGTAGAAGCGACACATAAGAAAAAAACACTACTTGGCGGTAGATAAAGACAGATACTCTGCGTAGATGTAAGCAAAATTCCTACCGGTAGATGTAACGGAAGACATAGTTTTAAAGGCAGAAATTTACAACTATTAACAGAATCACACACAGACAGAGGGCATAAAACAGAGACCTAAACATCCTCACTACAACTGACAAATTTTAAAGAAAACAAACTGCATGGATAGCTCTAAAACTCGACACCATCCATGCATGACCGAAAAGGGAGAACTCAAGAGCAGTTCCAGAATGTTTTCAAGACATTTCACAGGAAACAACTAACAATTGTCAAGAGATTTAAAAACTCGATCATCAGAACTATTACATTATACTATACGGTCCATAGAATTTTCCTAAAGTTTTTTAAGAGACAAACGACAAAGTGACTCAACAGAGGTTTAAAACATAACACACCAGAATTTCAGAAGATTTTACAGCTTGTGATGAACCTTTCTTACAAAGACTAAGACTTAACCTCTGGACTGAAAATTGTGTCTAGACTGCAAGCAGACCACCCCTGTGGCTCGATCCACAATTACAAGGCATATCATCATTTTGATGCACAGGTAACTCGGTTTTCAGTTTCAACGCATTTTGGGACCACCCATTCTCCGCGAGTCCTGTGCTTTTTTAACCTGGGCCGGAGTTGGGTAAAGCTCCGCGTATCCTGGGGCTGAGCCTGGGCCGGACGGTTTCTCCCTTGAAGCAGGCGGCTTACGTCAACGCCAACATCGCTTGGGGAATACATGGAAATGACACCTATGTAAGAGATCCCTCCCACATAGAAAGACCGTTTTGGAGCACAATTGGCAACGGATCCATAAGAACTCCGAAGTTAAGCGGCTTCGGCGAGATTAGTAAATACCTGTTGGGTGACCGCTGGGAAGGTCCTCGCCAAACAAGCCGTGAGGGGACGATATTGGGCTGCGGCCCAATTCCGGACGGACAATATCTTGCTGGGATGAGGGGCTCGTTACAAATGTATCAGAGCCTGTACCCAACCGAAATGTGGCCAACGAGGACGTTGGGCCCCCGAGGGGGGGTGAGTGTGAGACCCGTTTTCAACCATGTTTGGGACCACCCATTCTCCGCGGATCCTCGGCTGACCT
The DNA here is from genome assembly GCA_022432975.1 of Begonia masoniana. Classification (NCBI taxonomy): domain Eukaryota; kingdom Viridiplantae; phylum Streptophyta; class Magnoliopsida; order Cucurbitales; family Begoniaceae; genus Begonia; species Begonia masoniana. Next base: position 35,069,538 of record CM039509.1, read on the forward strand.
GGGCGAGAGTTGGTAAAGCCTCGCCGCCGATCCTGGGGCTAAGACCTGGCCGGGGTTTCTCTCTCCCCGTTTACGCAGGGGCCGTTACGAACCACATCGCTTGGGGAAGTACATGGAAATGAACATATTAGAGAAGCCCCTCCCAACATAGAAAGCGCGTTTGGAGCACAATTGGCCCAAAACCCGGATCCAATAGAGACTCCTAAGTACAGCCGGGCTTCGCGAGCTGTTACCAGGTTTGGGTGCCGACTGGGAAGTCCTCGCAAACAAAGCCGTGAGGGGACGATAGTTTGCCGGCGGCCAATCCCCGGATCGGACAATATCTTCTGGGACATGGAGGGGTCGTTACAGTTCACTAAACATTCATCGTTTATATTTAACTATCGTGTCCCCCAAATACTTACCCACATCCCACGGATCAAAATTCCGCCCTGCCGACTGCGCCACACACTCCTGCAAGCATCACTCCCTTCAACTGCATCACGCCTCAGTGGAGGATTCTCGTCCGCACCTATTCGAAGTCACTACACCATACAGCACACTATGAGATAAATCTCAGTAACCTCGTAAATGCATGGGTGCGATCATAGAGTTCGTAAATCAGCATCATCTCATTAATTCTTTAACTCTTGGTTGTCATTTAGATCTCAACACCCTAACCGAAGAGGGCACTCCAGCGGTCGGCACTACCCTTTCCACTAGGTAGTGGTAAAAACGCTTACACACGTACATCCGTGCCTTACCCCACTCGCATGACCTATAAACTGTTATGATTCATATTAGATGCGGTATTGTGACAGACCCCTTTCGTGCCTACACAATAGATCTAGCCCCTCCCAGGTCGCATCGCCATTTTCTTTAAACATTGTGCGGAAATTCATTTTTCATATGCATAAATTTAAAACCGTGATACATAAACAGTAACGTACTTAAGTAAACAAACAACATACATACCATTCAGACAATAAAGCTATTAAAGCCTATCATTCTAACTACCCACCAAAACATTTAACACTAAAAGCGTCACCAAAATTCCGCGACGACCTCGACGTACGGTGTAGGCCAATCTGCCATAAAAGATCACGAGAACTTACCCCGTGTCCGTTGCAATCCAGCTCTGCCCCGAGTGTTGTTTACCTAAGGCAATTTCACAATTTTTTAAGTTAAAACGGATTCATCCCATTTAAACATCCCAATTTAACGAAACCTAACTCAGGAAATTCTCCTAAAATTCTACTTAGCTTAACAAGATATTTTATCAAGCAATTCATGCTCGTGAACTTCGAAACTCCATTGCAGAAATTCCCCAACAGCAAATTTTTTTTTCAGTCTAAACGCGCATACCTCTAGATTTCATCCAATAACGTTAAATACGTGCAATATACTCACAAATACAACAAGCCTATCGATTCTAACTTTAACACTACGTTTTTCAACAAAACCTAAACGAAACCCTAACCGTTAAACACTCCGAAAACTACGAATAATCTTTCTAAAACCATAGAATCTTACCTAGAATCGAGTTTGGGGAAGAAAACGTGAAGAACGGAGGAAGAACGGAGGACGAACAATCGTTGGAGAGGGATCACCGTGAGAGAATCGCCAGAGGAGGGAGAAGTTTTTGCAGGGAGAAGAAAAGTGGCGTGGAGAAGAAGAAGAAGCAAGTGTTTTTAATTATATTTTGGCTTGGTAAATTACTATTTTGCCCTTGCTCTTATTTCTATTTGTTCGTCCTTCGTTTCGTTAATTAACTAATGATTCGGAATCTCCAAATTTCCTTAATTCACCAATGACTCCAACTCATTACCAGGGTTCTTTTAAAACTGTCCGTTTGCAAATCGGACCTCATTTACTATTTTTACTAAAATATCTTTTATATTACGATAAACGTAGTTCTTGTAAAATTAGCGTTAAACTCCTAAAATTCCCGAAATTTTCTTGAATCCTTATTAATTATTAGGATCATAATAACACTTTCTTTTCACAAAATGGACTTAATTTGATATAATTATAAAAATGCCATTATATTATTTATTTACAAAATCCCGAAAATCCGGGTGTTACAAATATTATGTTTATTATTTTATTATACTCTTTTAAAATACTGATTGATGTATTAAATAAATATTTATTTAATTTATGAAAAAATAAATTATTTATAATTTATTATATTAATTATACTTTAATTGCATCAATCATTATTTAAATTTAAGATTACTTAACTATAAAACAGTAATACAAAATTAATTAGTGGTCAATTATGCTTGGCGGTGGATAGTAAGTTTTAATTATGAATGTGACTGTGACAGCCCAAAACCGGATCCCGATCGAAGTTCGGGATCAGAGCCATCACTCCGGGACAGTTAACAGAAAATAGGGACTACATTTTTTTTTTTTTTCGCGGAACAGAATAGACAGAGTTACAGAAAACGCAGAGGCAGGAAAACTGTTACCAAATGCTTGGACAACTTATGAAAAGCTGTCTGAACTTTTAAGACTTTACAGAAAGCAGAATCGAAGACAGAAGACATGCACCGTCAATGCAAACCCTAGACATATAATTACAGAGAGGGCAAAACTACAGTGAGTAACAAATTTCAGAATCACAGAAAGATAGTACAGGAGCTAATTTAGAACTAAGTTACAAGAGTCAGTGACAGAATTAGCTAGGGAAGATATGATACAGAAATGGTTGACTGAAATGAAGAAACAGGATAAAACAGGAAAACAGAAAAAAATTACAATAAAATGGGGCAGAAGGAGTAATTTAACACTGAGCGGAAGTCGTGGATACCGACGGAAGTTGTAGGCAGAAAACTGGCGGAAGATTTAGTTGGATGACGTCAGGCAGATGATAAAATTTCAAAGGCAAAAGCGGAGATGACGTCAGACGGTAGAAGTTAATAAAATTTGGCGGTAGAAGTGTGCTGACGTCAGGCGGAAGATGCAGCTGACGTCAGACGGTAGAAGTTAATAAAACTTGGCGGTAGAAGTGTGCTGACGTCAGGCGGAAGATGCAGCTGACGTCAGACGGTAGAAGTAATTTAAAAGGGGCAGCGGTAGAAGCGAAACATAAGAAAAAAACACTACTTGGCGGTAGATAAAGACAGAATACTCTGCGATAGATGTAAGCAAAATTCCTACCGGTAGATGTAATCGGAAGACATAGTTTTAAAGGCAGAAATTTACAACTATTAACAGAATCACACACAGACAGAGGGCATAAAAACAGAAGACCTAAACATCCTCACTACAACTGACAAATTTTAAGAAAACAAACTGCATGGATAGCTCTAAAACTCGACACCATCCATGCATGACCTGAAAAGGGAGAACTCAAGCAGTTCCAGAATGTTTTCAAGACATTTCACAGGAAACAACTAACAATTGTCAAGAGAGATTTAAAACTCGATCATCAGAACTTATACATTATATATACGTCCAATAGAATTTCCTACAAAGTTTTTAAGACAAAACACAGGACCTCAACAGAGTTTTAAAACAAACACACCAGAATTTCAGAAGATTTTACAGATATGAACATTTCTTAAAAGACTAAGACTTAAACCTCTGGACTGAAAATTGTGTCTGACTGCAGCAACCACCCTGTGAGCTCGATCCACCAATTACATCAGATCATCATTTTGAGGAACAAGGTACTCGGTTTCAGGTTCAGTACCTACATCAGAGAGTTCACCTATGAGTCTAAAACTCAGTAAGGACATAATCAGAATGCAGTGATGCAAAATGCTATGCGTGCAGTTTTTCAGAAATACGGTGACAGTACAGAGCATTAAGTTACAGTGGCAGTAGAATTAAGTGGAGCTTATAGGGGAACTGGCAAACAGTGGGGGAGGGGGAGGGTGCACTATCAGGCACATTCAGGGATACAGTACAGTAAACAGTTCTGGGGCCAGTCCCCATCTCGCACTTATCCTGGTACATTTCAGTCGGATTTTATCTTGTTTAGTTTCAAATGGTGTACAGAAATCGGTTTTGCATGACTTTCATAGAAAACGTGTATGCATGAACAGTGCTTGAACTTAAACAGGCAGAGAGTAGATGACAGAAATAACAGAACATACGGGAAACATGACATAGACAACTCAGAACTTAACTATAACCTTTCTACCCGAAACAACCCGACAGTACAGGAAACCTAGTACCTCCGTGATGTAGGGCCTTAAGGGCCAACCTACGGTTATGAACTTACCTGTTTGTTGCAATGTAGAATGCTTGAATGTCTCTGGAACGCTCGGATCGGTTGCTGCAATGTAGAGAAGTTAAACAAGTTGCAAATGCTAACAAATAACTTGGAAGATTATGCAGTAAACTCCATTCAGACTTGTAGAAAACAACGAATGTGTTTCCATACAAAAACCGAGAGTTTTCTCACAACTATCTTAACCTAAAGCTTCAGCATAACCCATAGTTTTTGCTTGTCCAAATGTGTTAGCATTAGAAGATGTTTACCTTAGCGGAGGAGCAGAAAGGGATCGGAGAAGATCGAAGTAACTTCGATGGCTGTTTGTCGACAGGAAGAGAGAATGCAGAGAGGAGAAAGGAGAGAGAGCAGAGAAGAGAAGTGAAGAGGGTTTCACGTAGGGGGAAGAACTTAACTTCTTCAACAAGCTGCCACATGTCAATCATCCATTTGATTTCTCCCACCAACCTTAATTTCTTCCTAATTTGCCCTTCCATTGGTTTTAAACTTAGTGTTATGCTTAGTTAAACATTAGTTTGGTTTTCCAACAAAACATATATTGCATTTACATTAAATTAATCCCGAGAAATGGTTAAGGAAAAATAATTACATGCAAAAAGGCCGGGTGTTACATTCCACCCACCTTAACAGAAATTTTGTCCTCAAAATTTGCCTAAGCAAAGAGGTCCGGATACTGTGCTCTAACATCTGCTTGTCTTTCCCACGTGGCTTCCTCCACATTATGATTTCGCCACGAAACTTTCACCAATGGGACCACTAGATTACGCAACACTTTGAGTGACATATCTAATATCTGTATAGGTCTTTCTTCATATGTCAGCGTCGACATGATATCAAAGTCCACCCGTTTTACAATCTGAGTTGGATCTTGCACACATTTTCTCAGCATCGAAACATGGAAGACATTGTGAACTCCATCCATTGACGCCGGCAACTGTAGTCCGTAAGCCATGTTTCCCACACGCTTCAGGATGGGAAAAGGGCCAATGAACCGTGGGCTGAGCTTTCCTTTCTTACCGAATCTCATTACGCCTTTGAAAGGTGACACTTTCAGGAATACCTCATCGCCTACAGCGAACTCTAAGTCTCTTCTTCTATTGTCCGCATAACTCTTCTGTTGACTCTGAGCAATCTTTATTCGTTGTTTGATAGCAGCTATCACCTCAGACATCTGCTGTAATATCTCAGGGCCGATAAGCTTGGTTTCTCCGACCTCATCCCAACACAATGGGGATCTACATTTTCTGCCGTACAGAGCTTCATAAGGAGCCATGCCAATTGTAGCCTGATAGTTATTGTTGTAGGCAAACTCCACGAGTGGCAAATATCTACTCCAAGGAGCATGAAATTCCAGCACGCACGACCTTAGCATATCCTCCAGTATTTGGATTGTTCTCTCAGATTGTCCGTCAGTCTGTGGATGAAATGTCGTGCTGAAATTCAACTTCGTACCCAAAGAGCTCTGCAAACTTTTCCAAAACCTGGAAGTGAATCTGGGATCACGGTCTGAGACAATCGACACAGGAACGCCATTCAGTTTAATAATCTCGCCAATATACAGCTCTACATACTGATCCATGGAGTACGTCGTCTTCACAGGTAGAAAGTGGGCCGACTTTGTCAACCTGTCCACTATGACCCAAATGCTATTATGGCCCTTAGCTGTTCTTGGTAGGCCAACAACAAAATCCATCGTTATATTCTCCCATTTCCATTCGGGGATCGGAAGAGGCTGAAGCGTTCCAATTGGTCGTTGATGTTCAGCTTTGACCTGTTGACATATCATACAGGACTCCACATACATGGCCACCTCATTCTTCATATTTGGCCACCAGAAGTGAAGCTTCAAGTCTTGATACATTTTTGTGCTTCCTGGATTCACAGAGAAAGAAGATGAATGGGCTTCTGATAAGTGTGTATTTTACACACTTATTATTACTTTTTACACTTGAATGGTTAAGTTTTTCTCAAGTATACGAACGAATTTGACGTAGTTTGCAAGTGTGCAGACAAATCATCTAAAACATAAGCTGAAAGAAGAAAGAAAGATCGGGTGGTGAAAACACAAAGGCAGCAAAACAATCGACAGCAAAACAATCGAAAATTATGCAAGAAAACAGAGAAGGTGGCTATCAATCGCCACAGTCCAGCGATCAATCACCACATGAATTCAAATATGGAAAGAGCAATTAATTCAATCTCCGTCAACTTGAGGAAGGAAAGAATCTCAACCACGGATCGATCTAATAGAAAAAGAAACATTAAATAAAAACCTAGCAAGCGAGAGGCGCTTTGTGCGATAAAAACTGAACAGCGCTCGGGAGATTGAAGGCGAACAGAGGCTGCGATTTTAAGAACTTCGGCGATTTGGGCATTCTTTGGCGGCGATTGACAGAGCGGCGTTGAGCGATTCTGGCGAGCAGCTACCCGGTGATTTGGAGAGCATTTGGTCTTCGGGTATTCTGTATTCGGCAGAGGCGTTGAGCGATTCTGGCGAGAGGGAAGTCGACGATTCCGACCAGCAGCACAGAAAAGAGGGCGATTTTCAAGAAGCAATTTTTGAATAACATAATCTTTATCCTTTTATTTATTTCATGTTTAATTATGAACTCTATTAGTATTATTGTTTTCTTTTATTTAAGCATGAACTAAACTTTTTAACTAGGGCTACGATGTAGCCGGATGATATTTATTTTATGTTCTTCGTCTGATTATATTTATTGAGTATTTCTTCAAATATTGTTGGCGCATTTAATTTCTGTTCTTAAAGCCTGTAAATTTCTGATCAATCTTTACTTGATTTTTGGGGTGTTTTGAGACCGAGAGGTGATAAACAACCGTGCACTGAAATTAATGTCATGAATATACGTAGGCTAGAGATAGTTACGGTATTTGTGTGATCACTGTGATTTCTTGATTTATTTGTATTTGATTAATGCAGGATTTGAGACTGAGAAGTGATAACCCATTAATCAAATAAACTACGCAATGCTCGAGAGAGATTGTGATAGAATTTAGTGAAATCGATCATCAACATAGGAAGAATATTTATGAATATGATTGCGAAGAACTGAAATAAATATTGTCTTGGTGAAATCGTAGTACCTAGGCTTTTATTAATTTGATTTAATCTCAGTTTATTTGTCTTGCTATTTTAATTTAGTTTATTTTAATTGTTTTAGTCATTTATTTTAATTGCAATTATTAAAAATCATAAAAACGTGTGTTCAAATTTAGAATTAAGATTAATTGTTTCGATTATTGATTACAAGTCCTCGTGGGTTCGACACTCTATTTTATCACTGTATTACTTGTTGCGACTCGTACACTTGCAAACTATTTTGCATAACAGCTTCCGACAAGATGTGCTTTCGTAGCTCTTCGTCTTTCGGAACATACCATCTGTTTTTGAACTTCAGAATCCCATCTCCCGAATAACTGAAATCGGAAGAAGCCATTGGTACTTTGCTCACCATATCAGCCATCTCCTTTGAATTGGTCTTCTGGGCTTCCTTAATGCGATCCAGGACGGTGGGCCGTAGCGTCAAGTTTGCTAGTATGGCCGACAGCCCAGAAACTATCTCCATATCAAACTTCTGTATCTCCGTTCTCAAAGGTATCGACACGGCTAACATTATTGGTTGCATAGTAGCCGGCATCCTGCTTAGCGCATCGGCCACCACATTAGCTTTACCCGGGTGGTATTTAATCTCAACGCCGTAGTCTTTCACAAATTCTAACCACCGTCTTTGTCTCATATTTAGCTCTTTCTGGGTAAAGATGTACTTCAGGCTCTTGTGATCAGAAAACACCTCACAGGATTGTCCGTACAAATGGTGTCTCCATACTTTCAGCGCAAATACAACTGCCGCTAACTCAAGGTCGTGAGTAGGGTAGTTTTCTTCATGGCTCTTCAATTGTCGGGATGCGTATGCTACCACTTTCCCTTCTTGCATTAATACACATCCCAAACCAATCTTGGAAGCATCACAGTATACGCTGAATTTGCCGTCTTCAACTGGCAATACTAATAGAGGAGCAGTGGTCAACTTTTGCTTAAGTGTCTGAAAACTCATCTCGCAAGCTTCAGACCACCTGAATTTGATATCCTTCCTCGTTAAGCTAGTCATAGGCTTTGCTATCACAGAGAATCCCTTGATGAACTTTCTGTAATAACCAGCTAATCCGATAAAGCTCCGTACTTAACTGGCATTCCTCGGTTTTGGCCAATCTTTCACGGCCTGAATCTTGGCCGGATCCACGGACACTCCTTCTACCGACACCACATGGCCTAGGAAATTAATCCTATTCAACAAGAATTCACACTTTGATAGCTTGGCATATAATTGATGCTGTTTTAGGATTGACAGTACAACAGCCAAGTGCTTTTCATGTTCGGCCTCACTCCTGGAATAAACCAGAATGTCGTCGATGAAAACGATCAAAAATTTATCCAAGACATCTTGGAATATCCTGTTCATTAGGTCCATAAATGCTGCCGGAGCATTAGTTAACCCGAACGACATCACTAAGAACTCGTAGTGTCCGTATCGGGTCCTGAAGGCGGTCTTTGGAATATCATCAGCCCTGACCTTCAACTGGTAATAACCGGAGCGCAAATCGATCTTAGAAAATACCCGAGCTCCTTGTAGCTGATCAAACAAATCGTCGATTCTTGGCAACGGGTACTTGTTTCTGATAGTCAACTTGTTCAGCTCACGGTAGTCAATACACATCCGCAGGGACCCATCCTTCTTCTTAACAAATAAGACGGGAGCACCCCACGGAGAGAAACTAGGGCGCACAAAACCCTTGTCCACTAACTCTTTCAGCTGAGCCTTCAATTCTTTCAGTTCAATTGGTGCCATACGGTACGGATTCTTCGATACTGGTTTCGCACCAGGATATACATCAATTTCAAACTCGATTTCACGATCAGGTGGCAATCCCAGTAAGTCATCTAAGAAAACCTCTGAGAAGTCCCGGACTACTGGAATGTTTTGAAGTTCCACCTCATTTTGCCTTTGAACATCCACAACGTGGGCAAGAAATCTGATGCATCCTGAATTCATCAGCCGTTGAGCTTTCAAGTAGGATATAACAGGCGTACCATGTTTCTTCGGTACGGCCTGATAGGAGAACTCTACTTAGTTCGGGCGCTTAAAAGTCACGAGCTTGGACCTACAGTTGATGGTGGCATGATATCTAAATAGCCAGTCCATCCCCAGAATCACTTCGTATCCTTTCATACCGATGACGATAAGATTGGCATACAACTTCTGGTCTCCAACTGACACTATATCACTCCGCACTGTCTGCTCGGAGTGCATAAACTCTCCGGACGGTAGCATAATGTTGTAGGACTGTTCTAACGGCGTACGATCAACCTTCTGTCTAACTACGAAGTCCATGGCCACAAACGAATGTGTGGCCCCCGTGTCCCATAAAGTATAAGCAGGTACATCACACACCAAAATTGTACCTGTGATTGCTGTGTGCAGATCAGCATCATCAACATCCTCCATCATTGCAAAGACTCTTGGCACGGCTTCACCTGTTCTGGTGTCGGGCATTGGGCAATCCCGAACAAGATGGCCTCCCTTGCCACATCGGAAACAAGCACCAGTGATAAGCCTGCATTCGCCTTGGTGGCTTTTCTGGCACCGTGGACATATAGTGGGCTGAGGAGCTCCCATCGGTCTCTTTCCTTTGTCTGGGTAAGTGATGGTCTCATTGGGCCTCTTAATGCCCCAGTTTTGTTGCTGCTGAGGTTGAAAATTTTGGCCTCTTGGTTGTTGCTGTTGTTGCTAAGGAACATTTCGAATAATCCCTCTTGGTGAATCTCTTTGTCTCTGGGACTTTATCTCTAAGGCCTCCAACTGATAAGCCTTGGCCACCACCTTCACATACGGTGCCTCATCGAATCCTCCGGTTGTGATCCTTCGTAGAAGGTCCATCTTTAACCCTTGAATGAATTGGTGCACCTTGTTTTCATCGGTGGCCACCATATGTGTTGCATATCGGGACAGTGACTCGAATTTCTGAACATATTCAGCCACTGACCCATATTGTCGCAGCCGAGAGAATTCAAGCAATTTCTCCTTCCTCACTCCACGGTCAAAGTACTTCTCGTAGAAGATTCCCTTGAACCCTTCCCAGCTTAATGCCACAGTAGTCGACTGCACTGTGTCCCACCAAAATCCAGCAATTTCAGTGAGATAAAACGTGGCACAAATAACTTTCTTGTTGTCTTCTACTTCTGCATAGCTGAACATCTTTTCCATAGTTCGAATCCAAGTCTCTGCACGGGTCGGGTCTGTAGACAGTCCATCAAATGAAGGCAGTTGGAGTCACCGGAATCTGTCTCCACCGTTGCCTCGCGGCGCATTATCACGATTGTTATTCCCATGGTTATTGTTTCTATCATCTTCTCTGGCCATCATGCGTTCAACCATGCGTGACTGTGCACCCACCAGTTCGGTTAGTCGGTCAATGGCTCGAGAGCTTTTGCTTGACTCTTCTTGATGTCCTCTCACCATTTCTAATAAACCCTATAAACCGAATAACCTAAATTAATAAACAGAACTTTTACAGAAATTTTTAAACACTTAGAGTTGGTGGAGCGATCTTACGTGGCGGGTTGTGCAGTCAGACATTTCACAGAATCGGTTTTAAAATCTTGTCTCTCTGATACCACAACTGTGACAGCCCAAAACCGGATCCCGATCGGAGTCCGGGATCGGAGCCATCACTCCGGGACAGTTAACTGAAAATAGGGACTACATTTTTTTTTTTTAGCGGAACAGAACAGACAGAGTTACAGAAAACGCAGAGGCAGAAAAACTGTTACCAAATGCTTGGACAACTTATGAAAAGCTGTCTGAACTTTTAAGACTTTAACAGAAAGCAGAATCGAATGACAGAAGACATGCACTGTCAATGCAAACCCTAGACATATAATTTACAGAGAGGGCAAAGCTACAGTGGGTAACAAATTTCAGAATCACAGAAAGATAGTACATGAGCTAATTTAGAACTAAGTTACAAGAGTTAGTGACAGAATTAGCTAGGGAAGATCAGATACAGAAATGGTTGACAGAAATGAAGAAACAGGATAAAACAGGAAAACAGATAAAAATTACAATAAAATGGGGCGGAAGGAGTAATTTAACACTGAGCGGAAGTCGTGGATACCGGCAGAAGTTGTAGGCAGAAAACTGGCGGAAGATTTAGTTGGATGACGTCAGGCAGATGATAAAATTTCAAAGGCAAAAGCAGAGATGACGTCAGACGGTAGAAGTTAATAAAACTTGGCGGTAGAAGTGTGCTGACGTCAGGCGGAAGATGCAGCTTACGTCAGACGGTAGAAATTAATAAAACTTGGCGGCAGAAGTGTGCTGACGTCAGGCGGAAGATGCAGCTGACGACAGACGGTAGAAGTAATTTAAAAGGGGCAGCGGTAGAAGCGAAACATAAGAAAAAAACACTACTTGGCGGTAGATAAAGACAGAAAACTCCGCGGTAGATGTAAGCAAAATTCCTACCGGTAGATGTAATCGGAAGACATAGTTTTAAAGGCAGAAATTTACAACTACTAACTATGACGACCCCAACCTCGTAGGGCCGCCACGGACTTGCCGTGACATAACTATTACCTAAGCCCTCGTATTTTCTCATAAACTTTTTCATATTTACTTAACACTTTAAAGAAAACGGACCTAGACAATTGACCAACCTCTAACAACCTTTATGGACTAACTTTGACTTAAACATTAAACATTTGAGCGTAAAACATTTCGAATTTTAAAACATTTAAAACTAGACTAAAACCATTAATAACTTAAAACAAATAAAACATTTATAACAATTAACGTAAGATCAATTAAAACACGACACTAATATAACCTATACTCAAGAAAATAAACTGCGTGGATCGCTCTAAAAATCGAGCGTATCCTTACCTGTTTTAAAATAACCAAACAGTTCAAAATACCCAACCAGTTCCAGTAAAATTCTAAAATTTAAACTCCACATTCTAAACAATCTACTACTACTACATATACATCAAAACTCGACTGTTCATACATTTTTCAATCAAAATATCTAATCTACATACTTAAACACTTTGATAATTTCACAAATTAAACCTACACGTAGACCTACTAACCAACAAAACTAACTTGCATCATTCGACATACATCATTCAAGCCATCGGAACATCAAGCCAAGCCAAAACACACCCCGTCGCCATGAGCACCATTCGTCGACCACCTATTCCTTGTCATCATGAGGAACTCTCACTTCACACCTGTCACCTACATCATACAACATAAACAGTAAGCCTAATGCTTAGTAAGAGGATGCTCTATGGATAACTTATGCATGAATGCGTGACTTTTCATAAAACATGTTTATTTCGTTTCGTTTTGTTAAACCATTTTCTTGCCCCGTAAGAATCATAACTTGCCCTGTAAGAACATACATGACTTGCCCCGTGAGAACATACATGACTTGCCCCGTGAGAACATACTGAGAACATACATGACTTGCCCCGTGAGAACATACATGACTTGCCCCGTGAGAACATACATGACTTGCCCCGTGAGAACATACATGACTTGCCCCGTGAGAACATACATGACTTGCCCCGTGAGAACATACATGACTTGCCCCGTGAGAACATACATGACTTGCCCCGTGAGAACATACATGACTTGCCCCGTGAGAACATACATGACTTGCCCCGTGAGAACATACATGACTTGCCCCGTGAGAACATACATGACTTGCCCCGTGAGAACATACATGACTTGCCCCGTGAGAACATACATGACTTGCCCCGTGAGAACATACATGACTTGCCCCGTGAGAACATACATGACTTGCCCCGTGAGAACATACATGACTTGCCCCGTGAGAACATACATGACTTGCCCCGTGAGAACATACATGACTTGCCCCGTGAGAACATACATGACTTGCCCCGTGAGAACATACATGACTTGCCCCGTGAGAACATACATGACTTGCCCCGTGAGAACATACATGACTTGCCCCGTGAGAACATACATGACTTGCCCCGTGAGAACATACATGACTTGCCCCGTGAGAACATACATGACTTGCCCCGTGAGAACATACATGACTTGCCCCGTGAGAACATACATGACTTGCCCCGTGAGAACATACATGACTTGCCCCGTGAGAACATACATGACTTGCCCCGTGAGAACATACATGACTTGCCCCGTGAGAACATACATGACTTGCCCCGTGAGAACATACATGACTTGCCCCGTGAGAACATACATGACTTGCCCCGTGAGAACATACATGACTTGCCCCGTGAGAACATACATGACTTGCCCCGTGAGAACATACATGACTTGCCCCGTGAGAACATACATGACTTGCCCCGTGAGAACATACATGACTTGCCCCGTGAGAACATACATGACTTGCCCCGTGAGAACATACATGACTTGCCCCGTGAGAACATACATGACTTGCCCCGTGAGAACATACATGACTAGTCCCGTGAGAAACATACAGTCAGTGTAACATCCGGCATGTACGGAGTTTGGATTAATATATTATATGATATAATATATTATAATGGCATTTTTAGTAATTATGTCAAATCACGTCGGTTTCGCAAACGAAAAGTTTCATTGCGATCATGACAATTAATAGGAATTTTAAGAATATTCTGAGAATTTTCGGAACGGGAACGTTATATTCCGAGTAATTACGTTTCTCGTAATATAATGGATGTTAATTTAAAAATAGTAAACGGGGTCCGTTTTATGACGGACACAGTTTTGATAGAACCCTGGCGATGAATATAGGTTATTGGAAAAATAAGAAAAATTGGAGAACCCGAATCGTTGGACGATTAACGAAACGAATGACGAAACAAATAGAATTAAGTGAGAAGGGCAAAATGGTAATTTGCAAATCAATTTTTATAAAATCACACAAACTCTTTTCTCTCCCCATTTTCTTCTTTCTCCCTGGCGTTCACGAACAGAGAAGAAACTCTTCTCTCGGCCGCCGACGCTGATCAAAGATCCGACCTCCGTTCTCTCCCGTTTTTCTTCCGTTCTTCGTCATTTCTTCTCCTCTCGCTACCCTCGGTATGTACCTGCAATCTTAGAGCTTTTATTTTGAAGTTTACGGCGTTTTAAATAATTAGGGTTTCGAATTAATTTCGTTAAAAACGCGAATCAGGGTTCGTAATTAATAGGTTAGCCGTGATTAAGTATTTATCGAACGTATTGGACGTTATTGGACGAAGAAAAATCAATTTGTGAAAAAGTTAAAATTAGTAGATTTTCGGGTTTTTGGGAAAAACTCGTAAATGGAGGATTTTGGATTATCGAGCATTAGTCGACGTTCTAAATGCTTTAATTAGCTAAGTTTGAGGAATTAGGAGAATTCTTTAGTTAAGGTTTGAAATTTGGACGTTAGAAGCTCGAATTGGTTTTTAACTATGAATGTTGTGTTTTGCCCAGACGAACAACGCTCGTGGACGGAACTCAGTGTGCTATGGACGTCAGGTAAGTCTTCGCGTCTTGTTTGGCCGATTGGCCTACACCATATGATTTTAGGTTGTTCGAGGAAATTGGTGAATTGTTGTTTAAATTGCTTTGGTTGGGTAGTTAGGTTATTCGTTTTATAGGTTGCTTGTTTACCGTCTTGATGGTACATACGTTGTTTGCTTATACTCTGCTCATGTTATAGTATTGCACATGTTCACGCATCATGGTTTCTGAAAAGCATGAAAAAGGAATTTGTATGCATGTTTTCATAAAAAGGAAAAGGATAATGAAAAGTAATGAATGTCTGTAATCTGTAATCTGTCTGGTCATGAGCGGTGGCGGTGGTTCAGACATGGCTGCAAGGGGAGCATGTTCTTCCCCCCGGTTAGATACGAGGGGCTATCCAATCGCCGGATGTGCCGCTCCTATCTAGCGAGAGTGAAGCCCCGGTGACGTTTATGAAATGAAATGAAATGAAATGAAATGAATAGCGAAAAGGTAGGAAGCATGTTTTTACGAACGGCACGCATAGCATGCATTGCATTCACGTAGACTTACTGAGCCTTAAGCTCACGACTTATTTTTATGGTGTAGGTGACCTCTACACAGGTGAGGATGAGATCCCTCCACCCGAGGCATGATCGGTTGAAGAAAGATGGCCCGCGGGAGTGTGCTGAGTAGTCGAGGCGCGTTTTGACCCGTGGGGACGTAGGTATATGTTTTGGGAACGTGATATGAATTGTATAGCTGAATTATATTAGGATGCTTGGATTTGGTTAGTTAATAGGTTAATGTTTTGACGTTTTGAAACCTGTTTTATAACTGTTTGGTAAATGTATTTAAAACGTTTGTTATTAGTGTTATCGAAGTGTTTTGAATGATTTTAAATGGTTACGGGTATGCTCGGTTTTTGGAGCTATCCACGCAGTTGGACTTCGCCAAGTCCGCCGTAATACGATTGAGTTTAGAATACGTTTGAGTGGGATTGAAGCTATGAATTGGTTGATAATGTTGATGAATGTAATGAATGAAATGTGAAAATGTTGAAGGAGAAGTGAAGTGAATTGCTCTCTGGAATCGGATTCCAGAGAGCTGAGTTTGTGTTCTGCTCTCTGGAATTCCAGAGAGCTATGTATTGAACGAAAACAGAAGAAAGAAACAAGGGAGAAGTCTGATCGCTTGGGCGATCGCTGCAAAAGGTGTGCAGCGATCGGTCTCTGCAGCAAGCAGAGATCGATCGCTGCTTTGCTTGCTGCGTTGGCAGCCATATGCGGCGATCAATCTCTGACTTTGGCAGAGATCGATCGCTGCTTTGGGCAGCGATCAGCACCATCAGCGATCGGTCTCTACCTTCTGCAGAGACCGATCACTGCTTGATCAATGCATGGCAGCGATCAGTCGCTGCTATGCACAGCGCCTGATCGCTGCTTGAAATTTTGGGGGCAGAATCCCAATTCTGCCCTCCCACTTTTCTGAACGATTTTAAATGTTTAAATAAATGTTTTAAGTTTTATTTAATTATTAAACGTCTTGTATTAAATGTTTTGGAGGTCCGATTTCGATTCTGTTTTAAATTCTGATTCAGTTTCCGCTCAAGTATAAGCTTAAAGTTAAAATGAAAAATTTTATTACGGAAATATGGGTAAGGATTTAGGGGTGTGACAGTCAGACCCGTGAGAAACATACAGTCAGACCCGTGAGAAACATACACGTGAGAATCATACATCATTCACTTGAGAAACATACATCATTCACTTGATCGTTCTTTACTTCAACGTTTCACATATCCTCTTTGAATCATTATCGTTCAATTCATCGTAAAAACATGCTCGTAAATGGTTCGTATGCACCCTTTTATAAAACATGATGCATGAGGAGTTCATAGACATACATAGACATATCATCAACCATTCACAACGTACATGGACAAGCTTTACTCATAACAAACTTAACAAACCACTAATAACTAACATTCTAGACTACCCGACTCATTAAACCCACAGTTAGAAAATCCTCATCGAAAACATAAAATCCTAACGTTGTCACAATGTAGGGCCTTAAGGGCCGGAAACCTAACATCCACTTACCTGGCGTCCTGGCTATGCCGAGCACCGTCCTTGAAGAGCTTAGATTACCTAAGGCATTTCATAGCACGTCATTAGTATTAATCTAAATCATCCATTTCAAAGCTAAACGAAATCCCGAGCTAAGACAATTTCTTCAAAAACTCTAACTCATTTCGTTCGGGCATAACTAAACTCTTATTTTCGTGAAAACATCTCAAATTACTATTTCTAGCCTAATCCAACTAAAACCTAATTAAATGGGCCACTAATTTGGGTTCGGTAAAAACCGACCCGAAACTCAAACGCGCGTAACTTTTGCGTCGATTATCGGAATCGAACGATTCCAGCGGCCACGTACTCCTCTAATAACCTATTTTAATCTGCCAAAAATAATTTTAAAACAAATAACCGGAACTAGGTCAAAAAGGGCAAAACCCGAACTGCCCCTTTTACCCAAAATTTCTCTTTTCCAATTTTTCATCAAATTCCACCTATTTCATCACCACTCGACCACATCTACCCTCAATTAGAATAATCTAACCAAAAAATCAAAGTTTCCAATTAAGAAAACCCTAAGCCCTAATTCAAGTCCCCTGTTTCCAGCACAATCCGAGCACCATGCTGCTCGGCGACCTACGCCGGCATTAAGCTCGGCAATGCAACGTTGAAAGCAACCAAAAACGGCTGGCGATCGGAGCTCAATCAAGCTCGCCACCCCCGGCCACCAACAACACGAAAACAGGGCACAAAAGGAGGCTTACCGTTCGGTTTTGTGTGCGAGGATAGACCAGAGCCTCACGTCGCCGTCGTCTGGCCTGAAAACGGCGAGAATCGCCGGCGGTGGCCGTCGAAAATCGCTGCTCGTCTCTCCCTGTCGTCGGGCTCGTCGGGAGCTCGGCACTCGACTCACGAACGACAGAATGGCAAAGCCATTCTATCGTTTTGTTTTATTTTTATAATAATAATAATAATAATAATAATAATAATAATAATAATAATACAATTACATTACCATTTTGTCCTTCCAAAAATTCCGTTAAATCCCGTTCCTAAATTATAAATTTTTGTAGATTGAACCTCACCCCGTACCCTGCTTAATTTCTCCATTTAGAATACCCAAACACAATTTGATTAATCAATTATTTTAACCAAATTTATTCACTTTTCTTTTAAATTACTTAAAACAATTATTTATTAAACAATTACCTATTATTTTATTTTCTCTTAAAAATCTCGGGTGTTACATCCTTCCCTCCTTAATTGGAATTTTGTCCCCAAAATTATTGCTTGGTTAACCTTCTAATTACTCACCATCACATTATCTAAGTACAATGCTTGAAATACTAACCTCGACACCCCTATGGTCCTTCTCACCCTTCGGGTCTTCATAGTTTTCTATATCTCCGAAGCTTTCAATCCGTCTAACTTCGCACTTCGTAAGTCAATTACTCATACATCCATCGACTGCAACTTAACCCTTCGTCGCCTAGACCTTCAAATTTTATTTAACTTAACTTCAACTCTAGTTTGTCCCTCAAGCTAAGTTCATTCAATTTTTAACTCTTCAAATTTCGTGACAACAATTCGTACCTAATCACTTCAAACCCTTAAAGCTTCTTCAATTCTATAACACTAAGGACCTGATACTTAGATCTCTCATCCTAATCCTCTGTTTCGAACTCTTCTTTACACTACTATCTCCTTTCCAAATTATCAATCTCATTTTTTAAACCTACTTACCTTGGGCAATCATAGCATTTCCTTAGCTACTCTAATGCCATTCCTGTATACAGGGCTGTAATTATTAAATCTATTTCTTTACGCTTTCACGGTATCCACTAGGTTTCTATAATTATTTCCACTATGATCGTTTCATCAAATTCTTACATCGGTCTTTATTGATCACAAACAAATCTTAAGTCTAAAGTAATTCTTTAATTATTCACCCAACACCTTAAAGGGTATACTAACGAATCGACGTAACTTACGAGTCGGAACATCCCCAATACCTCCTGCTCTAACTTCACTTCTAAGCTCACTTGCACAGTCCTCGTGCAACCCTCTCTTCCTTTCATCCAATGTGCTCCTAATTTCATAACCTCCATTACTTGACTCATAAGTCAACCTCCCCTTTAATCTAAATAATTTTCTCACTTATCTCTATGACACTATTCGAAGCCCAAAGATCTACCTAACCGTCCATTTTATCTTACACCACATAGTCCTTATTTTCCTTAAGTTGCGATCTCGTTCACGTTAGCTATTCACAAAATCATTGGCTCCAACTTCGTTACATACAGGTTGGCCTTTTAAAATTCCTAATTTAATCTTATTCCTAATGTACTTGATAACTCACCAATCCCTTGATTCGCAAGACTTCACATTCGGGCTTAACTCCAAATCAAAACCCTTTATTTAATTTAAGTAATGTCATGTACTTATTCTTAATATCCCACCAGAACTTCCTCGAAGTTACTAACTAGCCTACTATCCTTCATTCTTCCTAGTCAGGTCCTAAATATTCTACTTGTCTTCTTCACAATAATTTGTCTAATAATTTTTCTTGTTAGCAAACTTGTTGCAGGTAGATTTACAACCTTAATCCTAATCTTCTAAAATCCTCTAATCTTGTTCTTCCATTTTCCAAAAACTTAGAAGCATCCATTACCTTTAATGGGACCAAGCATGTTATGGCTCATACCACAAGCCTTATCAATTCTCAAGCCTTCAGGCAAATACCAAAGTGGTCGAGTTCACTTCCTTAAATTCTCACATAAATCGGCCTTCACTTAATTCCTCATAGGCCAAGCTTTCTAACTCACCTAATTTGATCTCATTCTTTATATTTCCTCTATTACTACTTAGGCGCTAAATTTTGACTGACCTACGGCTATAACCACCTATTGAGTAATGACTACTTCTACATCCCCAAAGTTCTAAACCTTTCCAGCCTCACGTTCTATCGTTCGATCACTCATACGCACTTCGAGTTGAACATAATAGGCCACCACCTAAACTCTCCAGTTAAATCTTTTCCCCAAAATCTAGAAATGACTCTTCATTACGATCTACCTCTCAGGTCCTTTAAACACCAAAGTTCTTACTTCCATCTTGGAGGTAAGTCACAGGTTACGGTGTTTAACTTGAACTGTGTCAACCTTAGACTTACTACTCATCTCTTATCTTTCTAGATCAAAAGTTAGAAATCAACTACTTGTTACTTTTCCTAATTTGGTACTCACTCTGCCGAACAACACGCACTCATGACTTGACGCGTCTAATATTCACAGACCGCCCTTAGCTTAACTAAGTTTTCTCCCTTATCGCGTTGGTCGTAAACCTCACACGTCAAAGAGAGAAACAAATCTCCCCTTTATCGACTAACCTTCTAAGGTGGTACCTATCTCCTAACAAACGTCTAATCCTTATAACTTAAATACCACCTTACATAAGATTCCCTATTCTCTAAAGTCTCCAAATTTGTTAACCTACCAACTTCACCTCAATATTTTTGTTCTCTTCACTGATATTTACTAAGTCAAATGCTCCTATTCGGCAATTCACCTAAGATAGACTTTTGGTTATTACCTTCATTTAAATACTTAGGGGATTCGTCAAACCGTTAGATCTCTTAAGTCGTATCCCTCCAATGGTAATAAATTCTAAGTATGTGCACACTTGCACAATTATCCCAGGTTATTCATCTCAATGCGTAACTTTCTCTATTCACTATCCTCCTTTTATCCAATATACAAAAGTTACGTTTTAAACCCCTACTCTAATTACACTTCTTCTGTAACGCTCATTATCTTATTAATCGTCACTGTATGAATATACCTGGAATAACCGATGGTTGAGCGGTTCCTTCATCCTCGATCAAGGTATACATCCTCGGAGGACAACACGGTGGTATCTTATTCGGTCCTAGACAATCTCTGGCCTTGTGCCCCACCTTGTCGCACCGAAAACATCGACCGGAATGCAACTTGCACTCCCACCAGATGACACTTCGCATAAGAAACCTTATCTACCTCCTTCACCTTAATAATGTCAAACAATCATTCCATTGCTCGAACCTACACCTCGGCCTGTATCGGATCTATAGCACATCCATCAAATATCGGAGGTCGAACTGCCTAGTTCGTTCACTACCTTGGTTCCATGAAGTACTATCTTGTCTATTACCATTTCCATCTCGGTTGAGTAAGATCTCTATTTGTTCTGACCATTGGTGCACTATGTCCACAAGCTGACTAATGGATTTCTCCTCGAGTTTTCTAGGTGCTTTCGGCATTTTCTTGTTCCTAGACACATTAAGAAACACATGCAAAATAAACAATTTAGAATCATACATAAACTTAAACACTTACAGTCGATGGAGAGTCCTCGTGCGGCGGTGTGTTTTTGGCAGGCATTTCATAGAACTCGCTTTTAAAACTCCGTCTCTCTGATACCATAACTGTGACGACCCAAACCCCGTAGGGCCGCCACAGACTTGCCGTGACATAACTATTACCTAAGCCCTCGTATTTTCTCATAAAATTTTTCATATTTACTTAACACTTTAAAGAAAACGGACCTAGACAATTGACCCACCTCTAACAACCTTTAGGGACTAACTTTGACTTAAACATTAAACATTTGAGCGTAAAACATTTCGACATTTAAAACATTTAAAACTAGACTAAAACCATTAATAACTTAAAACAAATAAAACATTTAAAACAATTAACGTAAGATCAATTAAAACACGACACTAATATAACCTATACTCAAGAAAATAAACTGCGTGAATCGCTCTAAAAATCGAGCGTATCCTTACCTGTTTTAAAATAACCAAACAGTTCAAAATACCCAACCAGTTCCAGTAAAATTCTAAAATTTAAACTCCACATTCTAAACAATCTACTACTACAACATGTACATCAAAACTCGACTGTTCATACATTTTTCTATCAAAACATCTAATCTACATACTTAAACACTTTGATACTTTCACAAATTAAACCTACACGTAGACCTACTAACCAACAAAACTAACTCGCATCATTCGACATACATCATTCAAGCCATCGGATCATCAAGCCAAGCCAAAACACACCCCGTCGCCACGAGCACCATCCGTCGACCACCTATTCCTTATCATCATGAGGAACTCTCACTTCACACCTGTCACCTACATCATACAACATAAACAGTAAGCCTAATGCTTAGTAAGAGGATGCTCTATGGATAACTTATGCATGAATGCGTGACTTTTCATAAAACATGTTTATTTCGTTTCGTTTTGTTAAACCATTTTCTTGCCCTGTAAGAATCATAACTTGCCCTGTAAGAACATACATGACTTGCCCCGTGAGAACATACATGACTTGCCCCGTGAGAACATACACATAAGTTGCCCCGTGAGAAACATTCCATTAGTCCCGTGAGAAACATACAGTCAGACCCGTGAGAAACATACACGTGAGAATCATACATCATTCACTTGAGAAACATACATCATTCACTTGATCGTTCTTTACTTCAACGTTTCACATATCCTCTTTGAATCATTATCGTTCAATTCATCGTAAAAACATGCTCGTAAATGGTTCGTATGCACCCTTTTATAAAACATGATGCATGAGGAGTTCATAGACATACATAGACATATCATCAACCATTCACAACGTACATGGACAAGCTTTACTCATAACAAACTTAACAAACCACTAATAACTAACATTCTAGACTACCCGACTCATTAAACCCACAGTTAGAAAATCCTCATCGAAAACATAAAATCCTAACGTTGTCACAATGTAGGGCCTTAAGGGCCGGAAACCTAACATCCACTTACCTGGCGTCCTGGCTATGCCGAGCACCGTCCTTGAAGAGCTTAGATTACCTAAGGCATTTCATAGCACATCATTAGTATTAATCTAAATCATCCATTTCAAAGCTAAACGAAATCCCGAGCTAAGACAATTTCTTCAAAAACTCTAACTCATTTCGTTCGGGCATAACTAAACTCTTATTTTCGTGAAAACATCTCAAATTACTATTTCTAGCCTAATCAAACTAAAACCTAATTAAATGGGCCACTAATTTGGGTTCGGTAAAAACCGACCCGAAACTCAAACGCGCGTAACTTTTGCGTCGGTTATCGGAATCGAACGATTCCAGCGGCCACGTACTCCTCTAATAACCTATTTTAATCTGCCAAAAGAAATTTTAAAACAAATAACCGGAACTAGGTCAAAAAGGGCAAAACCCGAACTGCCCCTTTTACCCAAATTTTCTCTTTTCCAATTTTTCATCAAATTCCACATATTTCATCACCAATCGACCACATCTACCCTCAATTAGAATAATCTAACCAAAAATCGAAGTTTCCAATTAAGAAAGCCCTAAGCCCTAATTCGGGTCCCCTGTTTCTAGCACAATCCGAGCACCATGCTGCTCGGCGACCTACGCCGGCATTAAGCTCGGCAATGCAACGTTGAAAGCAACCAAAAACGGCCAGCGATCGGAGTTCAATCAAGCTCGCCACCCCCGGCCACCAACAGCACGAAAACAGGGCACAAAAGGAGGCTTACCGTTCGGTTTTGTGCCTGAGGATAGACCGGAGCCTTACGTCGCCGTCATCTGGCCTGAAAACGGCGAGAATCGCCGGCTCTGGCCGTCGAAAATCGCTGCTCGTCTCTCCCTGTCGTCGGGCTCGTCGGGAGCTCGGCACTCGACTCACGAACGACAGAATGGCAAAGCCATTCTGTCATTTTGTTTTATTTTTATAATAATAATAATAATAATAATAATAATAATAATAATAATAATAATAATACAATTACATTACCATTTTGTCCTTCCGAAAATTCCGTTAAATCCCGTCTTCAAATTATAAATTTTTGTAGATTGAACTTCACCCCGTACCCAGCTTAATTTCACCATTTAGAATACCCGAACACAATTTGATTAATCAATTATTTTAACCAAATTTATTCACTTTTCTTTTAAATTACTTAAAACAATTATTTATTAAACAATTACCTATTATTTTATTTTCTCTTAAAAATCTCGGGTGTTACATTAACAGAATCACACACAGACAGAGGGCATAAAAACAGAAGACCTAAACATCCTCACTACAACTGACAGATTTTAAGAAAACAAACTGCATCTATAGCTCTAAAATTTGAGACCATCCATGCATGACCTGAAAAGGGAGAACTCAAGCAGTTCCAGAATGTTTTCAAGACATTTCACAGGAAACAACTAACAACTGTCAACAGAGATTTAAAACTCGATCATTAGAACTTATACATTATATATACGTCTAACAGAATTTCCTATAAAGTTTTTAAGACAAAACACAGGACCTCAACAGAGTTTTAAAACAAACACACCAGAATTTCAGAAGATTTTACATATATGAACATTTCTTAAAAGACTAAGACTTAAACCTCGGGACAGAAAATTGTGTCAGACTGCAGCAACCACCCTGTGAGCTCGATCCACCAATTACATCAGATCGTCATTTTGAGGAACAAGGTCCTCGGTTTCAGGTTCAGTACCTACATCAGAGAGTTCACCTATGAGTCTAAAACTCAGTAAGGGCATAATCAGAATGTAGTGATGCAAAATGCTATGCATGCAGTTTTTCAGAAATACGGTGACAGTACAGAGCATTAAGTTACAGTAGTAGTAGAATTAAGTGGAGCTTATAGGGGAACTGGCAAACAGTGGGGGAGGGGGAGGGTGCACTATCAGGCACATTCAGGGATACAGTACAGTAACCAGTTCTGGGGCCAGTCCCCGTCTCGCACTTAACCTGGTACATTTCAGTCGGATTTTATCTTGTTTAGTTTCAAACGGTGTACAGAAATCGGTTTTGCATGACTTTTAGAGAAAACGTGTATGCATGAACAGTGCTTGAACTTAAACAGGCAGAGAGTAGATGACAGAAATAACAGAACATACGGGAAACAGGACATAGACAACTCAGAACTTAACTATAACCTTTCTACCCGAAACAACCCGACAGTACAGGAAACCTAGTACCTCCGTGATGTAGGGCCTTAAAAGCCAACCTACGGTTATGAACTTACCTGTTTGCTGCAATGTAGAATGCTCGAATGTCTCTGGAACGCTCGGATTGGTTGCTGCAATGTAGAGAAGTTAAACAAGTTGCAAATGCTAACAAATAACTTGGAAGATTATGCAGTAAACTCCATTCAGACTTGTAGAAAACAACGAATGTGTTTCCATACAAAAACCGAGAGTTTTCTTACAACTATCTTAACCTAAAGCTTCAGCATAACCCATAGTTTTTGCTTGTCCAAATGTGTTAGCATTAGAAGATGTTTACCTTAGCGGAGGAGCAGAAAGGGATCTGAGAAGATCGAAGTAACTTCGATGGTTGTTTGTCGACAGAAAGAGAGAATGCAGAGAGGAGAAAGGAGAGAGAGCAGAGAAGAGAAGTGAAGAGGGTTTCACGTAGGGGAAGAACTTAACTTCTTCAACAAGCTGCCACATGTCAATCATCCATTTGATTTCTCCCACCAACCTTAATTTCTTCCTAATTTGCCCTTCCATTGGTTTTAAACTTAGTGTTATGCTTAGTTAAACATTAGTTTGGTTTTTCAACAAAACATATATTGCATTTACATTAAATTAATCCCGAGAAATGGTTCGGAAAAATAATTACATGCAAAAAGGCCGGGTGTTACAGTGACAGCCTCCGTGTAACACCCGGCATTTTTGCCATGTAATAGTTTTCCCGGATCATTTAAATGGGATTAATATTATATTAATATAAAGGAATGTTTTGGTTGGATTGTTGGAATAATTAGTGGAGAACTAAACTAATGTGTAACTAAACCAAAACACTAAGTTGAAATGCATGGAAGGGTAAATTAGGGAGAAATTAAGGTTGGTGGGAGATAGCCAATGGTTGAGTGGCATCTGGCAACTTGTTGAAGAAGCTAAGTTCCACCGTATACGTGAAACCCTCTTCACTTCTCTTCTCTGCTCTCTCTCTCCTTTTTCCTCTATGCATTCTCTCTTCCAGTCGACAAGCAACCATCGAAGATTTACTTCGATCTCCTCAGATTTTCTTCTGCTCCTCCGCTAAGGTAAACATCTACTAATACTAACAAGTTTGGACAAGTTTAATGTGGGTTTTTCCCGAAGTTTAGGGTTATGGTATTTTGTGAAAAACTCACTGTCTTTGGATGAAAACACCTCGGTTTGTTTTCTAAGGGTTTGAATGAGCTTGGAACAGACTCTTCTGACTTATTTGTTAGCATTTGCAGCTTGTTTATTTTCTGAACATACATGTACAGGTTCGAACATTTCCGAGGCTTTCTGGCTAACTGCATCGCGGATAACAGGTAAGTTCATAACCGTAGGTTAGCCCTTAAGGCCCTACATCACGGAGGTACTAGGTTTCCTATTCTGTCGGGTTGTTTTGGGTAGAAAGGTTATAGTCTATATTCTGAAATGTCTGGCTTCGATTTACCTTCTGTTGTCTTATTTCTGCTGTCTGCCTGTTTAAGTTCAAGCACCGTTCATGCATACACGTTTTCTCTGAAAGACATGCAAATGTTTTCTGTACACTGTTTGAAACTAAACAAGATAAAATCCGACTAAAATGTACCAGGTTAAGTGCGAGACGGGGACTGGCCCCTGAACTGTTTACTGTACTGTATCCTTGAATGTGCCTGATAGTGCACCCTCCCCCTCCCCCACTGTTTCCCAGTTCCCCTATAAGCTCCACTTAGGTCTACTGCCACTGTAACTTAATGCTCTGTACTGTCACCGTATTTCTGAAAAACTGCATGCATAGCATTTTGCATCACTGCATTCTGATTATGTTCTTACTCAGTTTTAGACTCATAGGTAAACTCTCTGATGTAGGTACCGAACCCGAAAATGAGGACTTTGTGCCCAGTCTGATGATTAGTTGCTGGTGGATCGAGCTCATGGGGGTTTGGTTGCTGCAACCAGACATAGTCTTCCGTCCTGAGGTTTAAGTTTTTTTTGTAATGTCTATATCTATAAAGTTTTCTGGGAAATTCTAGTTTTGTGGTAAAACTATATAAAAACTTCTCTTTTGGTAGATTCTGCAAATATATGTTAGGTCCTGTACTGATCCTCAGATTTTAAAACAATGTACAAGTTCTGACTTCTCAGTTTTAGAAACCACTGTATTTGACAGTTAAGTTTATATTCTGAATGTTTCTGAAATTGTTTGGGGACATTTCTGTTAGTTTGTTTGTGCATGGATGACTTCTGGTTTTGCAACTATCCATGCAGTCTGTTTCATTGAATCTGTATATTGTAGAGTACGTTTTACAATCTTGTTTTGAATTCAGGTATTGAAAGTCTACAATTTTCACACCTTCTGTTTGCACTGTATTTGACAGTTAATTATGTTCTGAAGTATTCTGAGATGGTTTGGGATATTTCTGTTAGTCTATGCCTGGATGGTCTCTGGTTTTTGAGCTATCTATGCAGAGTGAAATATTTAAGTTTCTGTCGTGCTCGAGAACCATGTTTTGATGTGGTTTGAGAATCTGAGACGTTTATGTCTTATGTTTTATGCTCTCCGCCCGGGTGTATTTCTGTTAAAAGTTATCAAATTTTGCCATTAAAATTATGTCTTCCGGCTGATGTCAGCATAAGTCTTCCGTCCAGTTTAAAACTCCGTCTTCCGGCGGACGTCACCCTAGTCTTCCGCCAGTGTAATTACATCTTCCGGTGACGTCATCTGTCTTGTCTTATTCGACATCCACCGCCGGCTTATCTCTTCTGCCCAGTTCATTCACAGTTTCTGTCTGTATATTCTGGTTGACGTCATCCATCTTCCGGCTGACGTCATCACCTCGTCTGATTTCATTTATTGTCTGTATCCTCCGGCTGACGTCACCCATCTTCCAGCTGACGTCATCATTTCATCCGAATTCCGTCTGTTGCCTGTATCTTCCGCCTGACGTCATCCTTATTTCCGTCTTTGCAACTGCATCTTCCACCTGACGTCAGCTCACATCTTCTGCCCGATTTAATTGTATCACCTGATTTAGTTTAATTACATCCACCGGTTCCAGTTCGTTGTCTCATTAATTGACATCCACCGTTCCGGTTTAATTTGCATCCACCGCCCAACATTATTCTGTTTGTCTTTTAAACTACGACTTCCGCCAGCTTATTTCTTTCTACTTCCTGCTTTATCCTTTAATTCTGTCATTTATTTCTGAAGCCCGTCTCCTAATATTATTCTGTTTCCCGTTTCGCTTTCGAATACAGGGGATGTTTTTCCCTTCCTCTGAAAAGTTTATGGGTTTACTTTTAAAAGTCAGCCTGTTTATGTTAAAAAAAAAATAGTCACCATTTTCCGATAATTGTCCCGGAGTGACGGCCCCGATCCTGGACCCCGATCGGGTTCGGTTTTGGGCTGTCACAGTTGTGGTATCAGAGAGACAAGATTTTAAAACCGATTCTGTGAAATGTCTGACTGCGCAACCCGCCACGTGAGATCGCTCCACCAACTGTAAGTGTTTAAAAAAATTCATGTAAAAGTTCTGTTTATTAAGTTAGGTTATTCTTTTTATAGGGTTTATTAGAAATGGTGAGAGGACATCAAGAAAAGTCAAGCGAAAGCTCTCGAGCCATTGACCGACTAACAGAACTGGTGGGTGCACAGTCACGCATGGTTGAACGCATGATGGCCAGAGAAGACGATAGAAACAATAATCATGGAAATAACAATCGTGATAATGCACCGCGAGAAAACAGTGGAGACAGATTCCGGCGACTCCAGCCGCCTTCATTTGATGGACTGTCTACAGACCCGACCCGTGCTGAAACCTGGATTCGAACAATGGAGAAAATGTTTGGATATGCAGAAGTAGAAGACAACAAGAAAGTTATTTGCGCCACGTTCTATCTCACCGAAAGTGCGGGATTTTGGTGGGACACAGTGCAGTCAACTACAGTGGCATTAAGCTGGGAAGGATTCACGAAGATCTTCTACAAGAAGTACTTTGACCGGGGAGTGAGGAAGGAAAAGTTGCTTGAATTCTCTCGGCTGCGACAATATGGGTCAGTGGCTGAATATGTTCAGAAATTCGAGTCACTGTCCCGATATGCAACACATATGGTGGCCACCGATGAGAACAAGGTGCACCAATTCATTCAAGGATTAAAGATGGACCTTCTGCGAGGGATCACAACCGGAGGGTTCGATGAGGCACCGTATGTGAAGGTGGTGGCCAAGGCTTATCAGTTGGAGGCCTTAGAGATAAAGTCCTAGAGACAAAGAGATTCGCCAAGAGGGATTATTCGAAATGTTCCTCAGCAACAACAGCAACAACCAAGGGGTCAAAACCTGCAACCTCAACAGCAACAAAACAGGCGCATTAAGAGGCCCAATGAGACCATCACTTACCCAGACAAAGGAAAGAGACCGATGGGAGCTCCTCAGCCCACTATATGTCCACGGTGCCAGAGAAGCCACCAGGGCGAATGCAGGCTTATTACTGGCGCTTGTTTCCGATGTGGCAAAGGAGGCCATCATGTCTGTGATTGCCCGATACCCGACACGAGACAAAATCAGGCCGTGCCAAGAGTCTTTGCAATGATGGAGGAAATTGATGATGCTGATCTGCACACAGCAATTACAGGTACAATTTCAGTATGTGATGCACCTGCCTAAACCTTGTGGGACACGGGGGCCACACATTCGTTTGTGGCCATGGACTTCATAGTTAAACAAAGGTTTTGTTGTACGTCGTCAGATCAGCCCTACAGCATTATGCTACCATCCGGAGAGTTTATGCACTCCGAGCAGGTGGTGCGGGGTGATATAGTGACGGTAGGAGACCAGAAATTGTATGCCAACCTTATTGTCATCGGTATGAAAGGGTACGATGTCATTCTGGGGATGGACTGGCTGTTTAGACATTATGCCACCATCAACTGTAGGTCCGGGCTAGTGTCGTTTAAACGGCCGAATGGAGTAGAGTTCTCCTACCAGGCGATACCACAGAAACGTGGTATACCTGTTATATCTACCTTGAAAGCTCAACGGCTGATGAAGCCAGGATGCATCGGATTTCTTGCCTACGTAGTAGATATTCAAAAACAAGGTGAGGTGGAACTTCAAAATATTCCTGTAGTTCGAGACTTCTCAGAGGTCTTCCTGGATGACTTACCGGGATTGCCACCTGATCGTGAGATCGAGTTTGAGATCAATGTGTATCCTGGTGCTGAACAAGTATCAAAGAATCCGTACCGTATGGCACCGATTGAGCTGAGGGAGTTGAAGGCTCAGCTAAAGGAATTGGTGGACAAGGGTTTTGTGCGCCCTAGTTTCTCTCCGTGGGGTGCTCCCATCTTATTTGTTAAGAAGAATGATGGGTCCCTGCGGATGTGTATTGACTACCATGAGCTGAACAAGTTGACTATCAGAAATAAGTACCCGTTGCCAAGAATCGACGATTTGTTTGATTAGCTACAAGGGGCTCGGGTATTTTCTAAGATTGACTTACGCTCTGGCTATTACCAGTTGAAGGTCAGAGCTGAAGATATTCCAAAGACTGCCTTCAGGACCCAATATGGACACTATGAGTTCTTGGTAATGTCGTTTGGATTAACCAATGCTCCTGCGGCATTTATGGACTTGATGAACAGAATATACCAGGACTTTCTGGATAAATTTGTGATCGTATTTATCGACGACATCCTAGTGTATTCTAGAAGTGAAGCGAACATGAGGAGCACTTGACTATTGTACTGTCAGTCCTAAAGCAGCATAATTTATATGCCAAGTTATCAAAGTGTGAATTCTGGCTGAACAGAATTAATTTCCTTGGCCACGTGGTGTCAGCTGAAGGAGTATCTGTGGACCCGGCCAAGATTGAGGCTGTAAGAGACTGGCCAAGGCCGAGGAATGCAAGCGAGGTACGGAGCTTTATCGGACTAGCTAGTTATTGCAGGAAATTCATCAAGGGATTTTCTGTGATAGCAAAACCCATGACCAGCTTGACAAGGAAAGAAATCAAGTTCAGATGGTCTGAAGCATGTGAGGTGAGCTTTCAGACACTTAAGCAGAAATTAACCACTGCTCCTATGTTAATATTGCCAGTTGAAGACGGCAAGTTCAGCGTATATTGTGATGCGTCAAGAATTGGCTTGGGATGCGTATTGATGCAAGAAGGGAAAGTGGTAGCATACGCGTCCAGATAACTGAAGAGCCATGAAGAAAACTACCCTACTCATGACCTTGAGTTAGCGGCAGTTGTATTTGCGCTGAAGGTATGGAGACACCACCGATATGGACAGTCATGTGAGGTGTTTTCTGACCACAAGAGTTTGAAGTACCTCTTTACTCAGAAGGAGTTGAATATGAGACAGAGGCGGTGGTTAGAATTTGTAAAAGACTACGATGTTGAGATCAAAAACCATCCTGGTAAAGCTAATGTGGTAGCTGATGCACTGAGCAGGATGCCAGCTACTGTGCAACCAGCTATGTCGGCCGTATCAATGCCTTTGAAGACGGAGATACAGAAGTTCGATATGAAGATAGTTTATGGGCTATCGGCCATACTAGCAGGCTTAACACTACGGCCCTCCATCCTGGACCGCATTAAGGAAGCCCAGAAGACCAATTTAAAGGAGATGGCTGATATGGTGAGCAAAGTACCAATGGCTTCTTCCGATTTCAGTTATTCGGGAGATGGAGTTCTGAAGTTCAAAAACAGATGGTATGTTCCGAAAGACGAAGAGCTACGAAAGCACATCTTGTCAGAAGCCCACTCATCTTCTTTCTCTGTGCATCCCGGAAGCACAAAGATGTATCAGGACTTGAAACTTCACTTCTGGTGGCCGAATATGAAAAATGAAGTGGCCAAGTATGTGGAGTCTTGTATGATATGTCAACAAGTCAAAGTTGAACATCAACGACCAAGTGGAACGCTTCAACCTCTCCCGATTCCCGAATGAAAGTGGGAGAACATCACAATGGACTTTGTTGTTGGCCTTCCAAGAACAGCTAAAGGCCACAATAGTATATGGGTCATAGTGGACAGATTGATGAAGTTCGCCCATTTTCTACCTGTGAAGACAACATTCTCCATGGATCAGTATGCTGAGCTATATATTAGTGAGATTGTCAAGCTGCATGGTATTCCAGTGTCAATTGTTTCGGACCGGGATCCTAGATTCACTTCCAGGTTTTGGAAAAGTTTGCAGAGGTCCTTGGGCACTAGATTAGACTTCAGCACGACATTTCATCCACAGACTGACGGACAATCTGAAAGAACAATCCAAATACTGGAAGATATGATAAGGTCGTGTGTACTGGAATTTCATGCTCCTTGGAGTAGATACTTGCCACTCGTGGAGTTTGCATACAACAATAGCTATCAGGCTACGATTGGTATGGCTCCATATGAAGCCCTTTACGGCAGAAAGTGTAGATCCCCGTCGTGTTGGGATGAGGTCGGAGAAACCAAGCTTATCGGCCCTGAGATATTACAGCAGATGTCCGAGGTGATAGCTGCTATCAAACAGCGGATAAAAATTGCTCAGAGTCGACAGAAGAGTTATGCGGACAATTAGAGTTTGCCGAAGGCGATGAAGTATTCCTGAAGGTGTCGCCTTTTAAGGGCGTAATGAGATTCGGTAAGAAAGGAAATCTCAGCCCACGGTTCATTGGCCTTTTTCCATCCTGAAGCGTGTGGGAAACATGGCTTATAAACTACAGTTGCCACAATGTCTTCCATGTTTCGATGCTAAGAAAATGTGTACGAGATCCAACTCAGATCGTGAAATAGGTGGACTTTGATATCATGCCGACACTGACGTATGAAGAAAGGCCCATACAGATATGGGATATGTCACTCAAAGTATTGTGAAACAAGGTGGTTCCACTGGTAAAAGTGTTATGGCGCATTCACAATGTGGAGGAAGCCACATGGGAAAGACAAGCGTATGTCAGGGCCCAGTATCCGGAGCCATTCGCTTAGGCAAATTTTGGGGACAAAATTTCTGTTAAGGTGGGTGGAATGTAACACCCGGCATTTTTGCCATTTAATAGTTTTCCAGGATCATTTAAACGGGATTAATATTAAATTAATATAAAGGAATGTTTTGGTTGGATTGTTGGAATAATTAGTGGAGAACTAAACTAATGTGTAACTAAACCAAAACACTAAGTTGAAATGCATGGAAGGGTAAATTAGGGAGAAATTAAGGTTGGTGGGAGATAGCCAATGGTTGAGTGGCATCTGGCAACTTGTTGAAGAAGCTAAGTTCCACCTTCTACGTGAAAACCTCTTCACTTCTCTTCTCTGCTCTCTCTCTCCTTTTTCCTCTCTGCATTCTCTCTTCCAGTCGACAAGCAACCATCGAAGATTTACTTCGATCTCCTCAGATTTTCTTATGCTCCTCCGCTAAGGTAAACATCTACTAATGCTAATAAGTTTGGACAAGTTTAATGTGGGTTTTTCCCGAAGTTTAGGGTTATGGTATTTTGTGAAAAACTCACTGTCTTTGGATGAAAACACACCGGTTTATTTTCTAAGTGTTTGAATGAGCTTGGAACAGACTCTTCTGACTTATTTGTTAGCATTTGCAGCTTGTTTATTTTCTGAACGTACATGTACAGGTTCGAACATTTCCGAGGCTTTCCGGCTAACTGCATCGCGGATAACAGGTAAGTTCATAACCGTAGGTTGGCCCTTAAGGCCCTACATCACGGAGGTACTAGGTTTCCTGTTCTGTCGGGTTGTTTTTGGTAGAAAGGTTATAGTCTATGTTCTGAAATGTCTGGCTTCGGTTTACCTTCTGTTTTCTTATTTCTGCTGTCTGCCTGTTTAAGTTTATGCACCGTTCATGCATACACGTTTTCTCTGAAAGACATGCAAATGTTTTCTGTACACTGTTTGAAACTAAACAAGATAAAATCTGACTGAAATGTACCAGGTTAAGTGCGAGATGGGGACTAGCCCCTGAACTGTTTACTGTACTGTATCCTTGAATGTGCCTGATAGTGCACCCTCCCCCTCCCCCAACTTTTGCCAGTTCCCCTATAAGCTCCACTGAATTCTACTGCCACTGTAACTTAATGCTCTGTACTGTCACCCTATTTCTGAAAAACTGCTTGCATAGCATTTTGCATCACTGCATTCTGATTATGTTCTTACTGAGTTTTAGACTCATAGGTGAACTCTCTGATGTAGGTACCGAACCCGAAAATGAGGACTTTGTGCCTCAGTCTGATGATTAGTTGCTGGTGGATCAAGCTCATGGGGGTTTGGTTGCTGCAGCCAGACATAGTCTTCCGTCCTGAGGTTTAAGTTTTTTTTGTAATGTCTATATCTGTAAAGTTTTCTGGGAAATTCTGGTTTTGTGGTAAAACTCTGTAAAAACTTCTCTTTTGGTAGATTCTGTAAATATATGTTAGATCCTGTACTGATCCTAAGATTTTAAAACAATGTACAAGTTATGACTTCTCAGTTTTAGAAACCACTGTATTTGACAGTTAAGTTTATATTCTGAATGTTTCTGAAATTGTTTGGGGACATTTCTGTTAGTTTGTTTGTGCATAGATGACTTCTGGTTTTGGAACTATCCATGCAGTCTGATTCATTGAATCTGTTATTGTAGAGTACGTTTTACAATCTTGTTTTGAATTCAGGTATTGAAAGTCTACAATTTTAACACCTTCTGTTTGCACTATATTTGACAGTTAATTATGTTCTGAAGTATTCTGAGATGGTTTGGGATATTTCTGTTAGTCTATGCCTGGATGGTCTTTGGTTTTTGAGCTATCTATGCAAAGTGAAATATTTAAGTTTCTGTCGTGCACGAGAACCATGTTTTGATGTGGTTTGAGAATCCGAGACATTTATGTCTTATGTTTTATGCTCTCCGCCCGGGTGTATTTCTGTTAAAAGTTATCAAATTTTGCCATTAAAATTATGTCTTCCGGCTGATGTCAGCATAAGTCTTCCGTCCAATTTAAAACTCCGTCTTCCGGCTGACGTCACCCTAGTCTTCCGCCAGTGTAATTACATCTTCCGGTGACGTCATCTGTCTTGTCTTATCCGACATCCACCAC
Source organism: Begonia masoniana (assembly GCA_022432975.1). Classification (NCBI taxonomy): domain Eukaryota; kingdom Viridiplantae; phylum Streptophyta; class Magnoliopsida; order Cucurbitales; family Begoniaceae; genus Begonia; species Begonia masoniana. The sequence continues at coordinate 35,104,476 of CM039509.1, forward strand.
CGGCTTATCTCTTCCGCCCAGTTCATTCACAGTTTTTGTCTGTATCTTCCGACTGACATCATTCATCTTTCGGCTGACGTCATCCATCTTCCTGCTGACGTCATCATCTCGTCTGATTTAATTTATTGTCTGTATCCTCCGGCTGACGTCACCTATCTTCCGGCTGACGTCATCATTTCATCCGAATTCTGTCTGTTGCCTGTATCTTCCGCCTGACGTCATCCTTATTTCCGTCTTTGCAACTGCATCTTCCGCCTGACGTCAGCTCACATCTTCCGCTTGATTTAATTGTATCACCTGATTTAGTTTAATTACATCCACCGGTTCCGATTCGTTGTCTCATTAGTTGACATCCACCGTTCCGGTTTAATTTGCATCCGCCGCCCAACAGTATTCTGTTTCTCTTTTAAACTACGACTTCTGCCAGCTTATTTCTTTCTGCTTCCTGCTTTATCCTTTAATTCTGTCATTTATTTCTGAAGCCCGTCTCCTAATATTATTCTGTTTCCCGTTTCGCTTTCGAATACAGGGGATGTTTTTCCCTTCCTCTGAAAAGTTTATGAGTTTACTTTTAAAACTCATCCTGTTTATGTTAAAAAAAAAAGTCACCGTTTTCCGATAACTGCCCCGGAGTGACGGCTCCAATCCTGGACCCCGATCGGGTTCGGTTTTGGGCTGTCACAGCCCGACCCGATCGGGACCCGATGAGCCATCACTCCGGGACATTCAAACGGGGATTATTTTTTTTATAGACAGAGCAGACTAGACCTTTAAAACAAACCCTTGAAACTTTATAGAGGGAGGAGAACGTTCTCTGGAATTAAAAGCAAAACGGGAAACAGATTAAAATCAGACTTCGGAACGAATGACAGAAGGGAAAGCAGGAAAACTGGAACTCTTAAGGATTTAGACGTAAATCTTCTCTGGACGGGTGCAGGGAGATAGGGAGAAATGCAAACGGGGAGACAGCATTGGACGATTTGACATGCAGTGGGAAACCTAATAGGATGGAGAACAAATCTAGAAGTCATACCGAAAGAAAGGCTACAGTGAATGGCGGGGTTGGGTGATGTAGGGCAAAAGAAGTAAATAAAATAGGGCAGGCGATATAGACTAGCGGTGGATGTAAATAAGAAAATACAGATGACGTCAGGCAGAAGATGTGAATGACGTCAGGCGGAAGATGAAATTTTTAAAGGCAGCAGTGGACGCAGGTAGAAATGCACTGTTCACTGGTGGACGTGAACTACAGACAGAAATGAGTTCACCGGTGGATGTGAAGTACAGACAGAAATAAGTTCACCAGTGGATGTGAACTACAAACAGAAATGAGTTCACCGGTGGATGTGAACTACTGACAAAAATGGATTGTTGTGACGGCCCGAATCCGATTGCCAATCAGCAGGATCTGAGAGCTAAGCCATCACTCGGGATGGTTAATGAAAAACGGTAAACGGTGACTATTTACAGAAAATAGGACTTATTATTTATTTATTTTTTTTGAACATTATACTTTTAAAACATTTACAGTGGGAAAGAAAGTTCTCTGAATTCGGAATGAAACGGGAAAACAGTAAAAAGAGATTCAGGATAACAGTTATAAATGGAAGCAGGAAACAGGAAATATTGGCAGAAGACTTAGTTTTTAAAAGCAAAATACTATTGGGCGGAAGATGTGAGCTAACGTCAGGCGGAAAATGGGTGACGTCAGGCGGAAGATACAAGCGACAGATGAAATCGGCAGGTGTGATGACGTCGGAAGATGAAGGCAGCAGATGAAATCGGCAGGTGTGATGACGTCATCAGAATAGGTGATGACGTCGTCGGAAGATGAGGGCAGCAGATGAAATCGGCAGGTGTGATGACGTCATCAGAATAGGTGATGACGTCGTCGGAAGATGAAGGCAGCAGATGGAATCGGCAGGTGTGATGACGTCATCAAAATAGGTGATGACATCATCGGAAGATGAAGGCAGCAGATGGAATCAGCCGGTGTGATGATGTCATCAGAATAGGTGATGACGTCATCAGAAGATGAAGGCAGCAGATGGAATCGGCAGGTGTGATGACGTCATCGGAATAGGTGATGACGTCATCAGAAGATGAAGGCAGCAGAAGTAACTAAAACTAAGATGAAATCTACTGTTCACCGGTGGATGAGATAAGACGAAAAGTGAACGGTGACTATCGGTGGATGTACACTTAAAACAGCAGTGAACGTAATCGGAAGATGCAGTTTTTAAACAGGACTTGACAATTTTAACAGGAAGACATACGAACAGAGGGCATAAAACAGAAGGCAATGAAAGTTTCAGATTCTCTAACCACTTCAAAACATGGTTCTCGAGCACAACAGAAGGTATAACAGAACCTTAAGGACACAGAAAATATTCCAAACCATTTCAGAACTACTTCAGAACTTAATCCAACTGTCAAATACAGCATAAACAGAAGGCATGAAAGTTGTAGACCTTCAATACCTGATTCTAAACAAGGTTGTAGGGCATACTTTACAATTGACAGATTCAAGAAACAAACTACATGGATAGTCCTAAAACCAGAAGTCATCCATGCACAAACTAACAGAAAATATCCCCAACAACTTCCCAGAACATTCAGAACATGAATTAAACTGTCAAATACAGTAGTTTTTGAAACTTAGACATCAGAATTTGTGCATTGTTTTCAATTCTGAGGATCAGTACAGAACCTAACATATATTTGCAGAATATCCAACACATAAGTTTTAAATACATAAACAGAACATAATTTAGAATTTCACTATCTCAGTCGGGAATTTGTCTGATAGCCACAACCAACCCGAGAGCTCGAACCACCAGCCACCTATTCATCAGACGGAGGCACAAAGTCCTCATTTTCGGGTTCAGTACCTACATCAGGGAGTTCACCTATGACTGTAAAACTCTGTAAGAACACAAAAACACACACACACATATATATATATATATATATATATATATATATATATGCAGTGATGCAAAATGCTATGCATGCAGTTTTCAGAATACAGTAACAATACAAAACATTACGTTTCAGTGGTATAGGGGTATAAGTGGGGCTTATAGGGGAACTGGCAAGTGCACGACAGGCACAAACAGAGATACAGAACAGAACAGAAACAGATCTGGGGGCCAGTCCCGTCCCACACTTAACCGGTACATTTCAGTCAGATTTTACCTTGCTTAACTTCAAAACCGTGTACGGAAAACAGTTTTGCATGTCTTTCAGAGAAAACGTGTATGTATGAACGGTGCTTGAACTTAAGCTAGCAGACAACAGAAATAAGACAACAGAATGTAAATCAAAGCCAGATATTTCAGAACATAACTCTAACTCTTCTACCCAAAATAACCTGACAGAACAGAAAACCTAGTACCTCCGTGATGTAGGGCCTTAAGGGCCAACCTACGGATATGAACTTACCTGTTATCTGCGATGCATTTAGCTGGAAAGTCTCAGAAATGCACAGATATGTAACAAGCACGTAGAGAAATAAACAATGCTGCAAATGCTAACCAACAAGTTAGAAGAATCAACAGCAACACATTTCAAATCTTTAGAAAACACACCAACGTGTTTTCATCCAAAGACAGTGGATTTTCTCTAAATACCATAACCCTAAACTTCGGTAAAAATCCACATTAAACTTGTCCAAACTTGTTAGCTTGAGTAGATGCTTACCTTTTTGCTGAAGGAAACAGAAGAATGCAGGGGAAACAATGTTTGGTACTTTGTTTCAGTCGCCTGGAAGAGAGAAAGCCAAGAGGGAAGGGGAGAAGCAAAGAGGTGAAGTGAAGATTTCACGTAGGAGGAAGAACTTAACTTCCTCAACAAGCTGTCATGTGTCAACTATCCATTGGCTATCTCCCACCAACCTTAATTTCTCTCCCATTTACCCTTCCATGCATTTTAAACTTCGTGTTTTGTTTAGTTACACATTAGCTTGGTTCTCCCCTCACTAAATGCTCCAAAATTTACAATAAAATAGTTATTGTATTTATGGCCATTTAAATTCATACAATAATTCAACAGATTACTACATGACCAAAATGTCGGGTGTTACATTCCACCCACCTTAACATAACTTTTTTCCCCAAAATTTGCCTAAGCGAATAACTCCAGATATTGGGACCTAACATCCTCTTGTCTTTCCCACGTGGCTTCTTCCACATTATGATTGCGCCACAAAACTTTCACCAATGGGACCACACGATTGCGTAACACTTTAAGTGACATATCCAATATCTGTATAGGCCTTTCTTCATAGGTCAGCGTCGGCATGATATCAAAGTCCACCTGTTTCACGATCTGAGTTGGATATCGTACACATTTTCTCAGCATCGAAACATGGGAGACATTGTGAACTCCATCCATTGACGTTGGAAACTGTAGTCTGTAAGCCATGTTTCCCACACGCTTCAGGATGGGAAAAAGGGCTAATAAATCATGGGCTGAGCTTCCCTTTCTTACCGAATCTCATTACGCCCTTGAAAGGTGACACTTTCAGGAATACTTCATCACCCTCAGCGAACTCTAAGTCTCTTCTTCTATGGTCCGCATAACTCTTTTGTCGACTCTGAGCAATCTTTATTCGTTGTTTGATTGCACTTATCACCTCGGACATCTGCTGTAATATCTCAGGACCGATAAGTTTGGTTTCTCCGACCTCATCCCAACACAATGGGGATCTACATTTTCTACCGTAAAGAGTCTCATCAGGAGCCATGCCAATTGTAGCCTGATAGCTATTGTTGTAGGCAAACTCCACGAGTGGCCAATATCTACTCCAAGGAGCATGAAATTCCAGCACGCACGACCTTAGCATATCCTCCAGTATTTGGATTGTCCTTTCAGATTGTCCGTCAGTCTGTAGATGAAATGCCGTGCTGAAATCCAACCACGTACCCGAAGAGTTTTGCAAACTTTTTCAAAACCGGGAAGTGAATCTGGGATCACGGTCTGAGACGATCGATACAGGAATGTCATGCAGCTTAATAATCTCATTAATATACAGCTCTGCGTACTGATCCATGGAGTACGTCGTCTTCACAGGTAGAAAATGGTCCGACTTCGTCAACCTGTCCACTATGACCCAAATGCTATTATGGCCTTTAGCTATTCTTGGAAGGCCAACAACAAAGTCCATTGTGATATTCTCCCATTTCCACTCGGGGATCGGGAGAGGCTGAAGTGTTCCACTTGGTCATTGATGTTCAGCCTTGACTTGTTGACATATCATGCAAGACTCCACATATTTGACCACTTCATTCTTCATATTCGGCCACCAGAAGTGAAGTTTCAAGTCCTGATACATCTTTCTGCTTCCAGGATGCACATAGAAAGGAGATGAATGGGCTTCCGACAAGATGTGCTTCCGTAGCTCTTCGTCTTTCGGAACATACCATCTGTTTTTGAACTTCAGAACTCCATCTCCCGAATAACTGAAATCGGAAGAAGCCATTGGTACCTTGCTCACCATATCAGCCATCTCCTATGAATCGGTCCTCTGGGCTTCCTTAATTCGGTCCAGGACGGTGGGTCCGCAGTGTCAAGTCTGCTAGTATAGCCGATAGCCCAGAAACTATCTCCATATCGAACTTCTGTATCTCAGTCTTCAAAGGCATTGACACGGCCGATATAGCTGGTTGCATAGTATCTGACATCCTGCTCAATGCATCGGCTACTACGTTAGCTTTACCTGGGTGGTATTTAATCTCAACATCATAATCTTTTACATATTCTAACCACCTCCTTTATCTCATGTTTAACTCCTTTTGAGTGAATATGTATTTTAAACTCTTGTGATCAGAAAACACCTCGCATGATTGTCCGTATAAGTGGTGTCTCCATACTTTCAGCGCAAACACAACTGTCGCTAACTCAAGATCGTGAGTAGGGTAGTTTTGCTCGTGGTTCTTCAGTTGTCTGGATGCGTATGCTACAACTTTCCCTTCTTGCATTAGTACACACCCCAATCCAATCTTGGAAGCATCACAATATACGCTGAATTTGCCGTTTTCAACTGGCAATACTAACAGAGGAGCAGTGGTTGATTTCTGCTTGAGTGTCTGAAAGCTCACCTCACATGCTTCAAACCACTTGAACTTGATTTCCTTCCTCGTCAAGTTGGTCATAAGCTTCGCTATCACATAAAATCCCTTGATGAATTTCCTTAATAACTAGCTAGTCCGATGAAGCTCCGTACCTCGCTTGCATTCCTCGGCCTTGGCCAGTCTCTTACAGCCTCAATCTTGGCCGGGTCCACAGACACTCCTTCAGCAGACACCACGTGGCCTAGGAAGTTAATCCTACTCAGCCAGAATTCACATTTTGATAGTTTGACAAATAATTGACGTTGCCTCAGAGTTGATAGCACAATTGCCAAGTGCTCCTCGTGCTCGGCCTTACTTCTGGAATAAAGCAGATGTCGTCGATGAAAACGATTACAAATTTATCTAAGAAATCTTGGAATATCCTATTCACCAGGTCCATGAATGCTGCCAGAGCATTAGTCAACCCGAACGACATCACCAAGAACTCGTAATGCCCGTACCGGGTCCTGAAGGCGGTCTTTGGAACATCATCAGTTCTGACCTTCAACTGGTAATAGCCGGAGCGTAAGTCAATCTTTGAAAATACCCGAGCCCTTGTAGCTGATCAAATAAATCATTGATCCTCGGCAACGGCTACTTATTCTTGATAGTCAACTTGTTCAGCTTACGGTAATCGATGCACATACGTAGGGACCCATCTTTCTTTTTGACGAACAAGACGGGAGCACCCCACGGAGAGAAACTATGGCGCACAAAACCCTTGTCCACCAAATCTTTCAGCTGAGCCTTCAACTCCCTCAACTCAATCGGCGCTATACGGTACGGATTCTTCGATACCGGTTCAGTACCAGGATATACATCGATTTCGAGCTCGATCTCACAATCGGGTGGCAATCCCAGTAGGTCATCTAGGAAAACCTCAGGGAAGTCTCGGACTACCAGGAATATTTGGAAGTTCCACCTCACCTTGCCTCTGAACATCAACTACGTGGGCAAGAAATCCGACGCATCCTGACCTCATCAGCTGTTGAGCTTTCAAGGTGGATATAACAGGCATACCGTGTTTCTTTGGTATCGCCTGGTAGGAGAACTCTACTTCTCTCGGGCACTTAAAAGCTACGAGCCTGGACCTACAGTTGATGGTGGCGTGATGACTAAACAGCCAGTCCATCCCCAGAATCACATCATATCCTTTCATACCGATAACGATAAGACTGACATACAATTTTTTGTCCCCAACCGACACTATGTCACCCCGTACAACCTGCTCGGAGTGCATAAACTCTCTGGACGGCAGCATAATGCTGTAGGGCTGATCTGACGACGTACTACAAAACTTCTGTCTAACTACGAAGTCCATGGCCACAAACGAATGTGTGGCCCCTGTGTCCCACAAGGCATAAGCAGGTACATTACATATCAAGGTTGTACCTGTAATTGCTGTGTGCTAATCAGCATCATCAACATCCTCCATCATTGCAAACACCCTAGGTATGGCAAGGTTTGGTCTCGTGTCCGGTATCGGGCAATCCCGAACATGATGGCCTCCTTTGCCACATCGGAAACATTGGCCAGTAGCAAGTCTGCATTCCCCTCTGTGAGGCTTCTGGCACCGCGGGAATACAGAAAGTTGAGGAGCCCCCATTGGTGTCTTTCCTTTGTCTTGATAAAGGATGGTTTCATTGGGCCTCTTGCTGCCCCTGTTATGCTGCTGTTGAGGTTGTAAATTCTGACCTCTTTGTTGTTGTTGCTGTTGAGGGACATTCCGAATAATTCCCCTTGATGAATCCCTTTGTCTCAGGGATTTCATTTCCAAGGCTTCTAACTGGTAAGCCTTGGCCACCACCTTCGCATACGGGGCCTCATCAAATCCTCCGTATGAAATTCCTCATAAGAGGTCCAGCTTCAAACCTTGAATGAATTGGTGCACCTTATTCTCATCAGTGGCCACCAGGTGTGCTGCATATCGGGATAATGATTCGAACTTCTGAACATATTCTGCCACTGACCCATATTGTCGCAGCCGAGAGAACTCAAGCAACTTTTCATTCCTTACTCCTCGGTCAAAGTACTTCTCATAGAAGATTTTCGTGAATCCTTCCCAGCTTAATGCCACTGTAGTCGACTGCACTGTGTCCCACCAAAATCCAGCACTTTCGATGAGATAGAACGTGGCACACTTAACTTTCTTGTTGTCTTCCACTTCTGCATAACTGAACATCTTTTCCATTGTTCGAACCCAGGTTTCAGCACGGGTTGGGTCTGTAGACAGTCCATCAAATGAAGGCGGCTGGAGTCGCCGGAATCTATCTCCACTATTGTCACGTGAAACATTTCCATGGTTGTTATTGTTATTGTTCCCGCTGTCTTCTCTGGCCATCATACGTTCCACCATGCGGGACATTACTCCCACCAGTTCGGTTAGTCGGTCAATGGCACGAGAGCTTTCACTTGACTTTTCCTGATGTCCTCTCACCATTTCTAATAAACACTACAAACAGAATAACCTAATTTAATAGATAGAACTTTGACAGGGATTTAAACACTTACAGTTGGTGGAGCGATCTCACGTGGCGGTTGTGCAGTAAGACATTTCACAGAATCGGTTTTAAAACCTTGTCTCTCTGATACCATAACTGTGACGGCCCGAATCCGGATCCCGATCAGCAGGATACGAGAGCCAAGCCATCACTCAGGACAGTTAACAGAAAACGGTAAACGGTGACTATTTACAGAAAATTGGACTTATTATTTATTTATTTTTTGAACATTATACTTTTAAAACATTTACAGTGGGAGAGAAAGTTCTCTCGATTCGAAATCAAACGGGAAAACAGTAACAAGAGATTCAGCATAACAGTTATAAATGGAAGCAGGAAACAGGAAATATTGGCGGAAGACTTGGTTTTCAAAACCAAAATACTATTGGGCGGAAGATGTGAGCTGACATTAGGCGAAAAATTGGTGAAGTCAGGCGAAAGATACAGGCAGGAAGATGAAATCGGCTGGTGTGATGACGTCATCAGAATAGGTGATGACGTCGTCGGAAGATGAAGGCAGCAGATGGAATCGGCAGGTGTGATGACGGCATCAGAATAGGTGATGATGTCGTCAGAAGATGAAGGCAGCAGATGGAATCGGCAGGTGTGATGACGTCATCAGAATAGGTGATGACGTCATCGGAAGATGAAGGCAGCAGATGGAATCGGCAGGTGTGATGACATCATCAGAATAGGTGATGACGTCATCAGAAGATGAAGGCAGCCGATGGAATCGGAAGGTGTGTTGACGTCATCGAAATAGGTGATGACGTCATCATAAGATGAAGGCAGCAGATGAAATCGGCAGAAGTAACTAAAACTGAAATGAAATCCACTGTTCACCAGTGGATGAGATAAGACGAAATGTGAACAGTGACTATCGGTGGATGTACACTTAAAACAGCAGTGAACGTGATCGGAAGATGCAGTTTTTAAGACAGGACTTGACAATTTTAACAGGAAGACATACGAACAGAGGGCATAAAACAGAAGGCAATGAAAGTTTCAGATTCTCTAACCACTTCAAAACATGGTTCTCGAGCACAATAGAAGGTATAACAGAAACTTAAGGATATAGAAAATATTTCAAACCATTTCAGAATACTTCAGAACTTAATCCAACTGTCAAATACAGCACAAACAGAAGGAATGAAAGTTGTAGACCTTCAATACCCGATTCTAAACAAGGTTGTAGGACATACTTTACAATTGACAGATTCAAGAAACAGACTGCATGGATAGTCCTAAAACTAGAAGTCATCCATGCACAAACTAACAGAAAATATCCCCAACAATTCCCAGAACATGAATTAAACTGTCAAATACAGTAGTTTTTAAAACTTAGACATCAGAATCTGTGCATTGTTTTAAATTCTGAGGATCAGTACAGAACCTAACATATATTTGCAAAATATCCAACACAGAAGTTTTAAATACATAAACAGAACATAGTTTAGAATTTCACTCTCTCAGTCGAGAATTTGTCTGACAGCCACAACCAACCAGAGAGCTCGAACCACCAGCCACCTATTCATCAGACTGAGGCACAAAGTCCTCATTTTCGGGTTCAGTACCTACATCAGGGTGTTCACCTATGAGTCTAAAACTCAGTAAGAACACACACACACACACACACACACACACACACACACACACACACACACACACACACATATATATATATATATGCAGTGATACAAAATGCTATGCATGCGGTTTTCAGAATACAGTGACAATACAAAACATTACGTTTCAGTGGCATAGGGGTATAAGTGGGGCTTATAGGGGAACTAGCAAGTGCACGACAGGCACAAACAGAGATACAAAACAGAAGAGAAACAGATCTGGGGGCCAGTCCCCGTCCCACACTTAACCGGTACATTTCAGTCAGATTTTATCTTGCTTAACTTCAAAACCGTGTACGGAAAACAGTTTTGCATGTCTTTCAGAGAAAACATGTATGTATGAACGGTGCTTGAACTTAAATTGGCAGACAACAGAAAGTAAATCAAAACCAGACATTTCAGAACATAACTCTAACTCTTCTACCCAAAACAACTCAATAGAACAGAAAACCTAGTACCTCCGTGATGTAGGGCCTTGAGGGCCAACCTACGGATATGAACTTACCTGTTATCCGCGATGCAGTTAGCTGGAAAATCTCAGAAATGCACAGATCTGTAACAAGCACGTAGAGAAATAAACAATGCTGCAAATGCTAACCAACAAATCAGAAGAATCAACAGCAACACGTTTCAAATCTTTAGAAAACACACCAACGTGTTTTCATCCAAAGACAGTGGGTTTTCTCTAAATACCATAACCCTAAACTTCGGTAAAAACCAACATTAAACTTGTCCAAACTTGTTAGCGTGAGTATATGCTTACCTTTTTGCTGAAGGAAACATAAGAATGCAGGGGAAACAAGGTTTGGTACTTTGTTTCAGTCGCCTGAAAGAGAGAAAGCCAAGAGGGAAGGGGAGAAGCAGAGAGGTGAAGTGAAGATTTCACATTAGAGGAAGAACTTAACTTCCTCAACAAGCTGCCATGTGTCAACTATCCATTGGCTATCTCCCACCAACCTTAATTTCTCTCCAATTTACCCTTCCATGCATTTTAAACTTAGTGTTTTGTTTAGTTAGACATTAGCTTGGTTCTCCCCTCACTAAATGCTCCAAAATTTACAATAAAATAGTTATTGTATTTATGGCCATTTAAATTCATACAATAATTCAACATATTACTATACGGTCAAAATGTCGGGTGTTACAACTGTTCACCGGTGGATGTGAACTACAGACAGAAATAAGTTCACCGGTGGATGTGAACTACAAACAGAAATAAGTTCACTGGTGGATGTGAACTACAAACAGAAATGGGTTCACCGGTGGATATGAACTACTGACACAAATGGACTGTTCACCGGTGGATGTGAACTACAGAAAGAAATTACTTCACCGGTGGATGTGAACTACAAACAGAAGTTTGATAATTTTTAACAAGAAGACATACGAACAGAGAGCAAAAAAAATAGATGACATAAACGTTTCAAATTCTAAAAAGAACGATTCAGAACATGATTTTCGGACATAACAGAAAACATGACAGGAGTTTAAGAAATCAAACTGCATGGGTAACTGTAAAACTAGATACCATCCATGCATAGACCAATAGAGAGAACTCAAGGCAGTTAAAGAACATTTCGAAACATACACTCAACTGTTAAACAGAGGTTTCAAATACATCAAAACTATGTCTGTACATCATTTTGGAATCTCAGAAACAGTACAGAACTTGACATACATTTCGAGAATCCATCAGAACAGAAGTTTTAAAACACCAACACAAAGTATACACATCGGTTTTAAAATTTCAAAAGCTATACTGGAATAATATTCTCACTGGAAATACATTTGTCTGACTGCAGCAACCACCCCATGAGCTCCTCCCGCCAACTACATCAACTCATCATCTTGAGGCACAATGTCCTCTTCTGGAGGGTCCATACCTACAACAGGGAGTTCAACTATGAACTTAGAGCTCAGTAAGAACAGACAATGCAAAGTGATGCACGTGCAATGCATTAACATTTTCAAATATATGAACATTACATTACATTTCACTGGACAGGAAGGTATAAGTGGGAGGAAGAGCTGGCGCAACAAAAGTACATGCCACAACAGGACATAACAGGAGTACTTGACAAGATGCAGTCCTCGTCCACACGTAACCATACATTTCATTACAGGTTTTATCTTACTTAACTTCAAACCATGTGCAGAAAACATTTTCATAACTTTCAGAGAAAACGTGTATTCATGAAAATTCATAGACAGGTAACAGAAAATTTAAGTAGGATATAAAACAAAACACACTTAACCTAAAACATAACCTACGGTTTAACTACCCAACATAAATCCCAACAACATAAAACCTAGTACCTCCGTATTATAGGGCCTTAAGGGCCAAACTTATATGTATGAACTTACCTGTTTTCTGTAGAGTTGAAAGTCTTGAACGTCTCGGTGATGCATGAACCTATAATATGCGCGTAGAGAAAATGAGCAAAGCTGCAAATACTAACTAATTACTTAGTAGAATATGCAGCAAACTCCTTTCAAACCTTTAGAAAACAAACAAACGTGTTTTCATCCAAAAATAGTGAGTTTTATCTATAATACCTTAACCCTAACTTCAACAAAACTCACATTTTTAACTTGTCCAAAATCGTTAACTTTAGCAGATAATTACCTTCACTGGAGAAAAGGGAGGAAAGGAAGTTTTGGAAAGGTTGCAGTCGCCTGGAGGAGAGAAATCAGGGAGCAGTGGAAAGAAGCAGATGAGAAATGAGGGTTTCACATAGAGGGAAGAGAAAAGAACATGGCTTCTTCAACAAGTTGCCAGGTGTCACTCAACCATTAGCTATCCCTCACCAACCTTAATTCCTTCCCAACATACCCCTCCATGCATTTCTAACTATTGGTTTTTAACTAAGCTACTATTTAGTCCCACCAACCGGTTTTACGAATTATCCCCATTCAATGAATCCATCGGTAAACTCATAAAACATACATTGTATAAATATTCTCATTGATTCCGTCTAATAACACAAGGAATATTAACATGGAAAAATTGTCGGGTGTTACATTCCACCCACCTTAACAGAAATTTTGTCCCCAAAATTTGCCTAAGCAAAGAGGTCCGGATATTAGGCCCTAACATCCTATTGTCTTTCCCATGTGGCTTCCTCTACATTATGATTGCGCCACAAAACCTTCACCAATGGGACTACCTTGTTTCGCAACACCTTGAGTGAAGTATCCAATATCTGTATGGGCCTTTCTTCATATGTCAGCATCGGCATGATATCAAAGTCCACCTGTTTCACGATCTGAGTTGGATCCGTACACATTTTCTCAGCATCGAAACATGAAAGACGTTGTGGACCCCATCCATAGACGCTGGCAACTGTAGTCTGTAGGCCATGCTTCCCACATGCTTCAAGATGGGAAAAGGTCCAATGAACCGTGGGCTGAGTTTCCTTTTCTTACCGAATCTCATTACGCCCTTGAAATGTGACACTTTCAAGAATACCTCATCGCCCTCAACGAACTCTAAGTCTCTTCTTCTATGGTCCGCATAACTCTTCTGTCGACTCTGAGCAATTTTTATTCATTGTTTGATAGCAGCTATCACCTCGGACATATGCTATAATATCTCAAAGCTGATAAGCTTAGCTTCTCCGACCTCATCCCAACACAATGGGGATCTACACTTTCTTCCATAAAGAGCTTCATAAGGATCCATGCCAATTGTAGCCTGATAGCTATTGTTGTAAGCGAACTCCATAAGCGGCAAATATCTACTCCAAAGAGCATGAAATTCAAGCACGCACGACCTTAGCATATCCTTCAGCATTTGGATCGTTCTCTTGGATTGTCCGTCAGTCTGTGGATGAAATGCCGGGCTGAAATCTAGCTTTGTACCCAAGGAGTTCTGCAAACTTCTCCAAAACCTAGAAGTGAATCTGGGATCCCAGTCTGAGACGATCGACACCGGAATGCCATGCAGATTAATAATCTCACTAATATACAGCTCTACGTACTGATCCATGGAGTACGTCAGTCTTCACAGGTAGAAAATGGGCCCACTTCGTCAATCTGTCCACTATGACCCAAATGCTATTATGGCTCTTAACTGTCCTTGGAAGGTCAACAACAAAATCCATCGTTATGTTCTCCCATTTCCATTCGGGGATCGGAAGAGGCCGAAGTGTCCCACCTGGTCGTTGATGTTCAGCCTTGACTTGTTGACATATCATGCAAGACTCCACGTATTTGGCTACATCATTCTTCATATTTGGCCACCATAAGTGAAGTTTCAAGTCTTGATACATCTTTGTGCTACCAGGATGCACTGAAAAGGAGGACGAGTGTGCTTCCGACAAGATGTTCTTCCGTAGCTCTTCGTCTTTTGGAACATACCATATGTCTTTGAACTTCAGAATACCATCTCCCGAAAAACTGAAATCGGAAGAGGCCATAGGTAACTTGCTCACAATATCAGCGATCTCCTTTGAATTGGTCTTCTGGGCTTCCTTAATTTGGTCCAAGACGGTGGGTCGTAGTGTCAAGTCTGCTAGTATGACCGATAGCCTAGAAACTAACTCCATATCGAACTTCTGTATCTCTGTCCTCAAAGGCATTGATACAGCCGACATAGCCGGTTGCATAGTAGCTGGCATCCTGTTCAATGCATCAGCTACCACATTAGCTTTACCAGGGTGGTATTTAATCTCAAAATCGTAATCTTTACAAATTCTAACCACCTTCTTTGTCTCATGTTTAGCTCTTTTTGGGTAAATATGTACTTCAGGCTCTTGTGATCAGAAAACACCTCACATTATTGTCCGTACAAGTGGTGTCTCTATACTTTCAGCGCAAACACAACTGCCGCTAACTCGAGGTCATGTGTAGCGTAGTTTTGTTCATGGTTCTTCAATTGTCTGGATGCATATGCTACTACTTTCCCTTCTTGCATTAATACACATCCCAAGCAAACCTTGGACGCATCACAGTATACGCTGAATTTTCCGTCTTCAACTGGCAATACAAACAGAGGAGCAGTGGTTAATTTCTGCTTAAGTGTCTGAAAACTCACCTCACAAGTTTCAGACCACTTGAACTTGACATCCTTCCTCGTTAAGCTGGTCATAGGTTTCGCTATCATAGAAAATCCCTTGATGAACTTTCTGTAATGACCAGCTAACCCGATAAAACTCCGTACCTCACTGGCATTTCTCGGTCTCGACCATTCTTTCACTGCCTAGAATCTTGGCTGGATCCACGGACACTCCCTCTGTCCGACACCACATGGCCTAGGAAGTTAATCCTGCTCAACTAGAATTCACACTTCGACAACTTGGCGTACAATTGGTGTTGTTTCAGAGTCGATAGCACAATTGCCAAGTGCTCATTGTACTCAGCCTTACTTCTGGAGTAAACTAGGATGTCGTCGATGAAGACGATTACAAATTTATCCAAGAAATCTTGGAATATCTTGTTCATCAAATCCATGAATGCCACCGGGGAATTAGTTAATCCAAAAGACATTACCAAGAACTCGAAGTGTCCATACCGGGTCTTGAAGGCGGTCTTTAAAATATCATCAGCCCTGACCTTCAACTGGTAATAACCGGAGTGCAAGTCAATCTTTGAAAATACCCGAGCCCGTTGCAGCTGGTCAAACAAATCATCGATCCTCAGCAACGGGTACTTATTCTTGATGGTCAATTTGTTCAGCTCACGGTAATCAATGCACATGTATAGGGATCCATCCTTCTTCTTAACAAACAAGACGGGAGCACCCCATGGAGAGAAACTAGGGCGCACAAAACCCTTGTCCACCAATTCCTTTAGCTGAGCCTTCAACTCCCTCACCTCTATTGGCGCCATACGGTACGAATTCTTCGATACCGGTTCAGCACCAGATATACGTCAATTTAAAACTCGATTTCACGATCAGGTGGTAATCCTGGTAAGTCATCTAAGAAAACCTCTGAGAAGTCTCGAACTACCAGAATATTTTGAAGTTCCACCTCACCTTTCCTTTGAACATCTACTACGTGGGCAAGAAATTTGACACATCCTGACCTCATCAGCTGTTGAGCTTTCAAGGAGGATATAACAGGCATATTGTGCTTCTTTGGTATTGCCTGATAGGAGAACTCTACCTCGTTCGGGTGCTTAAAAGACACGAGCCTGGACCTGTAGTTGATGGTGATGTGGTGTCTAAACAGCCAGTCCATCTCCAGAATCACATCGTATCCTTTCATACCTATGACGAAAAGATTGGCATACAACTTCTGGTCTCCCACTGACACTATATCACCACGTACAACCTGCTCGGAGTGCATAAACTCTCCAGACTGTAGCATAATGCTGTAGGGCTGATCTGACGGCGTACAACAAAATCTTTGCCTACCCACGAAGTCCATTGCCACAAACGAATGTGTGGCACCCGTGTCCCACAAAGTATAAGTAGGTACATCACATATCGAAATTGTACCTGTAATGGCTTTGTGCTGGGCGGCTTCATCATCATCCTCTATCATTGCAAAAACTCTTGGTATGGCCTGATTTGGTCTTGTATCCAGCATTGGGCAATCCCGGACGTGATGGCCTTCTTTGTCCACATCGGAAGCATTGGCCGGTAATGAGTCTGCATTCGCCCCTATGAATTTTCTGGCATCGCGGGCATGCTGAAAGTTGAGGAGCCCCCATTGGTCTCTTTCCCTTGTCTTGATAAGTGGTGGTCTCATTGGGCCTCTTGATGCCCCTATTCTGTTGCTGTTGAGGTTGTAAATTTTGACCTCGTTGTTGTTGTTGAGGAACATTCCGAATAATCCCTCTTGATTGATCTCTCTGTCTCTGGGACTTTGCTTCTAAGGCTTCCAACTGATAAGCCTTGGCCACTACCTTCGTATACGAGGCCTCATCAAATCCCCCATATGTAGAAACTTTTACATGAACTTAGACACTTACAGTTGGTAGAGCAATCTCACGTGGCAGGTTGTGTAACACCCGACAATTTCGGCCAGGTGATTTTTTTAACAATTTTAATTGTCACCCTTTTATTGACCTTTATGATTTTAAATTTAATGCCAAGACTTATTTATTACAAGTTGAGTGTGAAACTAGGTTGAGTGGCAAGTTTGTAATTAAGGAGGATTTTAATTGGTATAAATAGGTTATGGGAATTCTTAAACCTCATTAAAACCTCACTGTAGCCGACATGTCCTCTCTCGGTGATTCCCTTCCTTCCAGAGCTCCCTCTCTGCTAACTATTCCTTCACCGGCGACCAAGTCTTCAGCCCCCACTTCAACAATCCACGCTCTAGGTGAGACTTAGACAATGTAGTTACTGGGTAGTTACTTGGAGCTCTGTCTTCAGCTAGAACTTGAGGTTTCAGATTCTTCACTAACAGAGTAATGGTAGATGACAATCATGATCTGTGTTTAGTAATGGCATTTCTGATTCGATTCTGGACATTAAGATAACAGACCGTGTCTAGTTTTTAGACTTAATCCGGTTATTTAGGTTCTGAAAGTTTAATCTATACACACAAGGCGCTCGACTAGGAAGATTTAGAAATATTTATGTTAGATACTAGGATGACTTTTAGTTAGGATTTTGATTTAACACTGTAATGTGAAATGTTTCTAGGTGAAGAAGTTTGAAGAGAAGCGCTCAGGTTGCTAAAAAAACCAGGTAAGTGAGTGAGTAAGATTTCCGGCCATTAGGGTCCTACATCACAAGGATACTAAGTAGAAGTTGTTTATGATGTTAAAAGTACCTGTGCTAATGTCTAGTTGTTTTCAGTACTCGAGTTGATGTTATGATCCTTTGATGAATGAATGGCTTGTTCAGTAGGCTGATGAACTAAGATTACTCATGCTCATGCATCATGAATATTTCTCAAGCATATGAAAATGTTTTAAGTGCATGATTTCTCCCATGAACAAGATATGAACATGAAACTTATGCAACAAGAATTAAGAGAGGGTTGGGGGCGGTTTGGCGTATGTCACTGTCCAAAAGAAGAACCATGAATACGACCCGCAAGGGACTATGTACACTCTCACTACAACTCCCTTTTCGGCACAAATCCTCCCTTAATCCATATGATGAAAACGATGAAGATGAATAAGAACAAGAACACGAAAAGATCATGAACATGTGTTTCCTTTAATTTGTGCATTCATGCATACATGTTAGTTTTGCACACCTTACTAAGCATTAGACTTATAGTTTAAACCTTATGATGTAGGTAAAGAACTAGTAGGTGAGGATTTCAAGTGTAATGAGGATGTTTAAGGCGGGTTGCTGGAAGGAGTTCAGGTTGTCAGTGAGTGGCTGGAAAGGCGATTTCAACTCCTGGTTACTACATTTATCATGTTATTAAGGTTATGAATATTGAGGTCTATGTAGGGTGATTTCTTAAAACAACGGATACTGGAACCTAACTGACTATTTTTTGAGTTTGAGAATGATCGTGAGATGATAGAATGATCTGTTTTGTTAGAGTCTCTCGCAACACGTATTCTAGATGAAATTATGGTCCAACTGTGTGTTAGTTTATTCAGTCATGTTGAAGTTTGTGAAAGTCTGAAAGTTTCATGTCTATCGGATGGTGTCTTCCATCGGATGAAGTCTTCCATCGGATGAAGTCTTCTATAGGATGATGTCTTCCATCGGATGATGTCTTCCATCGGATGAAGTCTTCCATCGGATGAAGTCTTCTATCGGATGATGTCTTCCATCGGATGAAGTCTTCCATCGGATGATGTTCCATCGGATGATGTCTTCCATCGGATGATGTCTTCCATCGGATGAAGTCTTCCATCGGATGATGTCTTCCATCGGATGAAGTCTTCCATCGGATGATGTCTTCCATCGGATGAAGTCTTCCATCGGATGAAGTCTTCCATCGGATGATGTCTTCCATCGGATGATGTCTTCCATCGGATGATGTCTTCCATCGGATGAAGTCTTCCATCGGATGAAGTCTTCCATCGGATGAAGTCTTCCATCGGATGAAGTCTTCCATCGGATGATGTCTTCCATCGGATGATGTCTTCCATCGGATGATGTCTTCCATCGGATGATGTCTTCCATCGGATGATGTCTTCCATCGGATGATGTCTTCCATCGGATGAAGTCTTCCATCGGATGATGTCTTCCATCGGATGATGTCTTCCATCGGATGAAGTCTTCCATCGGATGATGTCTTCCATCGGATGAAGTCTTCCATCGGATGATGTCTTCCATCGGATGAAGTCTTCCATCGGATGAAGTCTTCCATCGGATGAAGTCTTCCATCGGATGATGTCTTCCATCGGATGAAGTCTTCCATCGGATGATGTCTTCCATCGGATGATGTCTTCCATCGGATGATGTCTTCCATCGGATGAAGTCTTCCATCGGATGATGTCTTCCATCGGATGAAGTCTTCCATCGGATGAAGTCTTCCATCGGATGATGTCTTCCATCGGATGAAGTCTTCCATCGGATGAAGTCTTCCATCGGATGAAGTCTTCCATCGGATGATGTCTTCCATCGGATGAAGTCTTCCATCGGATGAAGTCTTCCATCGGATGAAGTCTTCCATCGGATGAAGTCTTCCATCGGATGAAGTCTTCCATCGGATGAAGTCTTCCATCGGATGATGTCTTCCATCGGATGAAGTCTTCCATCGGATGATGTCTTCCATCGGATGAAGTCTTCCATCGGATGATGTCTTCCATCGGATGAAGTCTTCCATCGGATGATGTCTTCCATCGGATGAAGTCTTCCATCGGATGATGTCTTCCATCGGATGAAGTCTTCCATCGGATGAAGTCTTCCATCGGATGATGTCTTCCATCGGATGATGTCTTCCATCGGATGAAGTCTTCCATCGGATGAAGTCTTCCATCGGATGATGTCTTCCATCGGATGAAGTCTTCCATCGGATGATGTCTTCCATCGGATGATGTCTTCCATCGGATGAAGTCTTCCATCGGATGATGTCTTCCATCGGATGAAGTCTTCCATCGGATGAAGTCTTCCATCGGATGATGTCTTCCATCGGATGAAGTCTTCCATCGGATGATGTCTTCCATCGGATGATGTCTTCCATCGGATGAAGTCTTCCATCGGATGATGTCTTCCATCGGATGAAGTCTTCCATCGGATGATGTCTTCCATCGGATGATGTCTTCCATCGGATGAAGTCTTCCATCGGATGAAGTCTTCCATCGGATGAAGTCTTCCATCGGATGAAGTCTTCCATCGGATGATGTCTTCCATCGGATGAAGTCTTCCATCGGATGATGTCTTCCATCGGATGAAGTCTTCCATCGGATGATGTCTTCCATCGGATGAAGTCTTCCATCGGATGAAGTCTTCCATCGGATGAAGTCTTCCATCGGATGATGTCTTCCATCGGATGAAGTCTTCCATCGGATGAAGTCTTCCATCGGATGATGTCTTCCATCGGATGAAGTCTTCCATCGGATGATGTCTTCCATCGGATGAAGTCTTCCATCGGATGATGTCTTCCATCGGATGAAGTCTTCCATCGGATGAAGTCTTCCATCGGATGAAGTCTTCCATCGGATGATGTCTTCCATCGGATGAAGTCTTCCATCGGATGATGTCTTCCATCGGATGAAGTCTTCCATCGGATGAAGTCTTCCATCGGATGAAGTCTTCCATCGGATGAAGTCTTCCATCGGATGAAGTCTTCCATCGGATGAAGTCTTCCATCGGATGAAGTCTTCCATCGGATGAAGTCTTCCATCGGATGAAGTTGTTTATTTCTATCGAAAGAAGTTTAATGAGTCAAGTGGGTTGCACGTGACAATCGGTAGATGTCGTTGTTTAACACTATCGGTAGAAGTGGAAATTATGTTTGTCGTTTTGCGCTCGGTAGATGTCCTTTGATTTTCAATTCCCTTAGTCAAAAGCTTTAACGTTTTGTCTATTTATAAGTGTTGTTTACATATTGAGTTTTCCGCTGTATAATCGAGGATTTTAGATAGAATTTTCATCATCGAGAGAAATTTTTAAATTTTCCGTAAATTTCTTAGTCTAGTCCTATGTTTTGGGTAGCAAAACCGAGTCTAGAAGACTCGGGGAGTTACAGGTTGTGCAGTCAGACAGTTTATAGAATCGCTTTTAAAACCTGATTTTGCTCTGATACCATAACTGTGACAGCCCCCGACCCGATCGGGGCTCGAGGAGCCATCAATCTGGGACACTCAAACGGGGATTATTTTTTTTTTTTGATAGACAGAGCAGACTAGGACCTTTAAAACAAATCCTTGAAACTTTATAGAGGGAGGAGAACGTTCTCTGGAATTAAAATTGAAACGGGAAACGGATTAAAATAAGAATTCAGAACGAATGACAGAAGGGAAAGCAGGAAAACTGAAACACTTAAGGATTTGGATGTAAATCTTCTCTGGACTGGTGCAGGGAGACAGGGAGAATTGCAAACGGGGAGACAGAAATGGACAACTTGACATGCAGTGGGAAACCTAATAGGATGGAGAACAAAAATGAAAGTCATGCCAGAAGAAAGGTTACAGTGAATGGCAGGGTCGGGTGATGTAGGGCAAAATAAGTAAATAAAACAGGGAGGGCGATATAGACTAGCGGTGGATGTGAATAAGACAAAACAGATGACGTTAGGCGGAAGATGTGGATGACGTCAGGCGGAAGATGAAATTTTTAAAGGCAGCAGTGGATGCAGGCAGAAATGCACTTTTCACCGGTGGACGTGAACTATAGACAGAAATGAGTTCACTAGTGGATGTGAGCTACAGACAGAAATAAGTTCACCGGTGGATGTGAACTACAAACAGAAATGAGTTCATCGGTGGATGTGAACTACAAAAGAAATGAGTTCACCGGTGGATGTGAACTACTGACAGAAATGGACTGTTCACCGGTGCATGTGAACTACAGATAGAAATAAGTTCACCGGTGGATGTGAACTACAAAAAGAAATGAGTACACCGGTTGATGTGAACTACAAACAGAAATGAGTTCACCGGTGGATGTGAACTACTGACATAAATTAGTTCACCGGTGGATGTGAATTATAGACAGAAATTTGACAACTTTTAACAGGAAGACATACGAACAGGGAGCAAAAAAACAGATGACATAAACATTTCAAATTCTAAAAAGAACGATTCAGAACATGATTTTTGGACATAACAGAAAACATGACAGGAGTTTAAGATATCAATTTGCATGGATAACTCTAAAACCAGAGACCATCCATGCACAGACCAATAGAGAGAACTCAAGACAGTTCTAGAATATTTCAAAACATACACTCAATTGTTAAACAGAGGTTTCAAATACATCAAAACTAAGTCTGTACATTGTTTCAGAATCTCAGAAACTGTACAAAACTTGACATACATTTCGAGAATCCATCAGAACAAAAGTTTTAAAACACCAACACAAAGTTTACACATCGGTTTTAAAATTTCAAAAGCTATACAGGAATAATATTCTCACAGGAAATATATTTGTCTGACTGCAGCAACCACCCCATGAGCTCCTCCTGCCAACTACATCAACTCATCATCTTGAGGCACAATGTCCTCTTCTAGAGGGTCCATATCTATAACAGGGAGTTCAACTATGAGCCTAGAGCTCAGTAAGAACATACAATGCAAAGTGATGCACGTGCTATGCATGGACATTTTCAAATACATGAACATTACATTACATTACATTACATTTCACTGGACAGGAAGGTATAAGTGGGAGGAAGAGCTGGCGCAATAGGAGTACATGCCACAACAGGACATAACAAGAGTGCATGACAGGATTCCAGTCCTCGTCCAGACTTAACCATACATTTCATTATAGGTTTTATCTTACTTAACTTCAAACCATGTGCAGAAAATATTTTCATGACTTTCAGAGAAAACGTGTATGCATGAACATTCATAGACAGGCAACAGAAAATTTAAGCAGGATATAAAACAAAACACAATTAACCTAAAATAGAACCTACGGTTTAACTACCCAACAGAAATCCCTACAACATAAAACCTAGTACCTCCGTATTGTAGGGCCTTAAGGGCAAAACTTATATGTATGAACTTATCTGTTTGCTGTAGAGTTGAAAGTCTTGAACGTCTCGGTGATGCACGAACCTATAATATGCGCGTAGAGAAAATGAGCAAAGTTGCAAATGCTAACTAATAACTTAGTAGGATATGCAGCAAATTCCTTTCAAACCTTTAGAAAACAAACCAACGTGTTTTCATCCAAAAACAGTGAGTTTTATCTATAATACCTTAACCCTAACTTCAACAAAACTCACATTTTTAACTTGTCCAAACTCGTTAACTTTAGCAGATAATTACCTTCACTGGAGAAAAACGGAGGAAAGGAAGTTTTGGAAAGGTTGCAGTTGCCTGGAGGAGAGAAAACAGAGAGCAGTGGAAAGAAGCAGATGAGAAATGATGGTTTCACATAGGAGGGAAGAGAAAAGAACATGGCTTTTTCAACAAGTTGCCAGGTGTCACTCAACCATTAGCTATCACTCACCAACCTTAATTCCTTCCTAACATACCCCTGCATGCATTTCTAACTATTGGTTTTTAACTAAATTACTATTTAGTCCCACCAACCGGTTTTACGAATTATCCCCATTCAATGAATTCATCGGTAAACTCATAAAACAGACATTGTATAAATATTCCCATTGATTCCATCTAATAACACAAGGAATATTTACATGGCAAAATTGTCGGGTGTTACAATGAATATATGAATGGATTAGAAGAAGTGGACTAGGAAAAATTCACAGCCAGATAAATGTCATTAATTTTTTGCTTTCATTGTAATAATAAGGAAAGAAACAATTAAAGTAATAATTATTACAGACAATTACATAAATTGAATTTATTTTGGATTAATTCTATGTTAAGGAAAGAATCGACCAATTAAATAATTGTTGAAGTTGGGAGAACCCTAGACACATAAGCTCGCGGACAACAATCATAGGACGCCGAGAATGTGAGCTTTGATAGTGACTCGTAGAACGCCTAAACGATTGTCGATGAGTCTTAGAACTCTCATTTTAGTTTTTCCCTCTTTTGTTATGTGACAATACATTGATCTTATTTTGCTCATTTGTATTTAATTGTGGCATCTATTGTACTGCAATGAAATGCAAAGACATATCCAACCGAAAAATAGAAGGCTCGAAGGAGAACACTAGCAAAACACCTAAAAGGTAAATAGTGACTCCCAAAACTCTCATGTCTCATTTTAGTTTTTCACTCTCTCGTTATGTGATAATGTGTTAATCTTATTTTGCTAGTTTGTTTCTAATTTTTTATGTAGTTTATCCAACATAGTTAAGTAAAGGTCATTGAAGCCTATTATCGCGCTAAGACCACAATACTGGTTTTTCTTTTTTCAATTGGATATTTAATTAATTATTTTGATAAGAATTTCTACTATCAATCTACATGATTATTTCTCTATCATGTTCTCTTTAATCTCTAGTTTGTGTTACCCACTAATTTTCCAAATGAATTACTTAAGAATAGTGAAGTAGCATTCTCTTTTTTTTTTCCAAACCAGTGTGTTTTACAGATCTGTCAAATGCTAGGATTAAATCACTGCATAAGTTCTTGGAGAAGCGTAGAGAGAGGTAATTAAATTACCCCCAAATTTTTTGTTGTACAAGCAGATTTTTCAGTCGAATAAATGGTTGTTGTTCACAATATTCCTATGCAATAAAATAGTCTAGAAAACTCAGAATTAAAAGTGGTGAAAATTGTTGATAGTTTATGTGACGGCCCGAAACCAAACCCGATCGGGGTCCGGGATCGGAGCCATCACTCCGGGACAGATAACAGAAAACGGGGACTATATTTTTTTTTTTGTACATTAAACTTTTAAAACATTTACAGAGGGAGAGAGTTCTCTGGAGTGGTAAGTAAAACAGAAGTGGTTGAGATCAAAAGGGCAGAGTGAATGACAGAATAAAAGGGTGGAGCAGAAAATAGAAATGAACTGTAAATATAGAAATAGAGTAAGACAGGAAAAACGTAGGCGGGAGGCATTCTCTGTATTTAAAAGTAAACGAGAAAACAGTAAACAGATTTAAAATCGAATGGCAGAACAAATAACAGAGAAACACATAGAGAAGGAGCTCTCTGGGATTGAAATGAAATGGGATATGGTTGAAATCAGAAGGCAGCAATTATAATAGAAGAAGGGGAGGCAGACGGAATTCGAAGAATGTAAACTACGGGTGACGTCATCGGAAGAGAAGATGACGTCATCGGAAGATGAAGGCAGCAGATGAAATCGGCAGATGTGTGATGACGTCATCAGAAGATGTGATGACGTCATCGGCAGATACAGATAGTAAACGTAATCGGCAGAAAGTGATGACGTCAGCCGGAAGATGGATGACGTCACCGAAAGATACAGGCAACAGACTACACCGGATGAGATGACGACGTCATCGGATGAGATAATTGAACTGGGCGGTGGAGGTGGATGACGTCACCGGTGGATATGCACTTAAACAGCAGTGGACGTGATCGATGATATAGTCTAAAAGGGGCAGAGTTTGACAACTTTTGACAGAAAGACATACGGGCAGGGAGCATCAAAACAAAGGGCATAAGGGTTCCAAACCTTCAAAACCCGATTCAAAACAAGATTTTTAAAACACACTTTGCAGATGATAGATTTCAACTGACATATTCAAGAAAGACAGACTGCATGGATAGCTCTAGAATTTGAGACTATCCATGCACACCTCAAAATAGGAAAATATTCTAGAACATTCTAGAATATTTCAAAACATCATTCAACTGTCAAATACAGCACAAACAGAAAGCATGAAAGTTATAAACCTTCAATGCCCGATTCTACACAAGGATGTAGAGCACACTTTACAATTAGCAGATTCAAAGGAAACAGACTACATGATAATTCCAAAACCAGAAGTCATCCACGCACAAACTAACAGATAATACTCTAAACAATTTCAGAATATTCAGAACATGAATTCAACTGTCAAATACAGCAGTTTTTAAAACTTAGACGTCAAAATCTGTACGTTATTTTAAAATCTGAGGATCAGTACAGAACCTAACATATATTTACAGAATCTACCAAAAGAAGAGTTTTTACAGAATTTTTACAACACAACCAGAACTTCCAGAAGACTTTACAGATATAGACATTACAGAAAACTTAAACCTCGGGTCAGAATTTGTCTGGCTGCAGCAACCACACCCCCATGAGCTCGATCCACCAGCCACCTATTCATCAGACTGAGGCACGAAGTCCTCATTTTCGGGTTCAGTACCTACATCAGGGAGTTCACCTATGAGTCTAAAACTCAGTAAGAACATATATATATATGCAGTGATGCAAAATGCTATGCATGCAGTTTTCAAAATACAGTAGCAGTACAGAACATTACGTTTCAGTGGCAGAGGGGTATAAATGGAGCTTATAGGGGAACTGGCAAACAGTGGGTGCACTATCAGGCACAATAGTAATACAGTACAGTACAGAAACAGATCTGGAGGCCAGTCCTTGTCCCGCACTTAACCGGTACATTTTAGTCAGAATTTTATCTTGCTTAACTTCAAAATCGTGTACAGAAAACAGTTTTGCATGATCTTTCAGAAAATCGTGTATGCATGGACATTTACAGTGCTTACAGATGTTATAGCAGAGAACAAGAAGATAAAACAACAGAAACCTGAACATAAACCACAGAACTTAACTCTAACCCTTCTACCCGAAACCAGCCAACAGAATGTAAAACCTAGTACCTCCGAGATGTAGGGTCTTAAGGGCCAGCCTATGGATATGAACTTACCTGTTGCTGCAGAGTTGATAGTCCTGAACGTCTCGGAAATGCTCGGACCTGTACATTCACGTTCAGAAAATAAATAAGCTGCAAATGCTAACAAATAAGTTAGAAGAATTTGTTCTGTAACGCCCCCGAACCCACCCTGGCTCGGTGCGCCTACTTTGCTAACCAAACCCACGTTGAAACATAATTTAAACTAGGCCTAGACTCGCTAATTACCCTTACTCCTAACCGCTAAGCACCACGGCGTTTTTCCTGAAAATTTCGGCAGAGTAACGCCTGAAAATGGCGCCTCCAAATATGCTAAGTACCTGCACACAAACCAATTCCCAACCAGATCCAGAATATTCTTACTCAGCTAATCACTCACTATCCAGCATACAAAATCTCCAATAATAGAAAAAAATGGGAAACTAAAATACTAACATCCCCAAATGTAGAAAATCCACAGGTTAGGGCGACCTATCACCCTTAACTTAACTATATACAACAATAAACATTTACAATAACCACCAAAATATTAAACCCCACATCTCCGAAGACCATGGTCGAGACGCCCCGACAACTGCCCGCACCGGCATACCGCGTACATCAACGACTGCGTCCCAATCCTAGCTTTCCTCATAGCTCTAACCTGTACTGCTGTCGTCACCTACACCACAGAATACACACACACACGTAAGCTTACGCTTAGCAAGTAGGGAGTAACAAATAATAACAATAACAATGCACACACCATCCTACCCTAACACAACAGCACAACACCACCCAATGCAACTCAACAAACTAACTCAAAATACACGACAACACACAATGCAATAAGTGTTTTAGCTGCCATCTCTCATAGAGTACCCCTCGGGGTGCTACTACCAGCAACCTCAGCCAGACAAGGCACCTATTGGAGATGCATTTTTTTACAATTCACTTTATCTGATTACGTTCATTGCTTTAATTTGCTGTTCTTTGCTTTAATTCTTCATAGAGGTCCCCTCGGGGTGCTACTACCAGCAACCCATCAGGACAAGGCCCACTATTCAGAATTCCATGTTTTAGCCGGTCATCTCTCATAGAGTTCACCTCGGGGTGCTACTACCAGCAACCTCAGCCCGACAAGTCACCCTATTCGAGATGCATTTTACATTTACGTATCTTAGCCAGTCATCCTTCACAGAGGTCCCCTCGGGGTGCTACTACCAGCAACCTCAGCCCGACAAGGCCCACTATTCAGGATCTCGTGTTTTAGCCAGTCATCTCTCATAGAGTTCCCCTCGGGGTGCTACTACCAGCAACCTCAGCCCGACAAGTCACCCTATTCGAGATGCATTTTACATTTACGTATCTTAGCCAGTCATCCTTCACAGAGGTCCCCTCGGGGTGCTACTACCAGCAACCTCAACCCGACAAGGCCCACTATTCAGGATCTCATGTTTTAGCCGGTCATCTCTCATAGACTTCCCCTCGGGGTGCTACTACCAGCAACCTCAGCCCGACAAGTCACCCTATTCGAGATGCATTTTACATTTTACTTTTAATTGCTTATATTTATGCTCACAATGCCAATCAATGCCACTAATCGTACCTAACGTGCTATACCATGATGCATGCTTAAAAAAAATGCAATACCGAACAAAACAACCAAACAATTACCAAACAACACTGAACTAACAACACCAGACAACCACAACAAGGAAATTCATTTTCGCATTACTTAATACAAAACAAAGCAGCCAACTCACAAATACTTAACCAGACCAGAACAAAGTAAAGCAATCAACCATCAACAATGCTTGACCGACAAAGAAGACAACCAAACATCAACAACAAATAACCAACAAAGCTTAACCAACAAAGAAGACGGCCAAACAACAAACAAATAAATCCTACCGTTCCGTGGTGTAGGCCTGAAGGCAAAACAAACGTCCTCTACTTACCTGGCGTCCTAGCTCGCTGAGGCTACTCGGTTACCTGTCCACCTACAGCTTGACCTATGACAATAATTCAAAATTTATTACAATCAAGCTTACATTCACCAATCACAATGTCAATTAACCCCACTCAGATTAATTTAGACTTGACACAACAAAATTTGAGGGTTCTCCACTCGGAAACCTATTCACAAAAGTCACTTAAGCATTACAATTCACTTCTAAAGAATATTTAAGCTAACTCTAACTACAATTAATCAAACTTCATTCAAATTAAGCCTACATTCACCAATTACCCTCAAACTACTATTTCTAGCCTAATCCAACAAAAACCTAATGAAACGGGCCACCAATTTGGGTTCAGTAAAAACCGACCCAAAACTTCAAACGCGCGTAACTTTTGCGTCGGTCATCGGAATCGAACGATTCCAGCGGCCACGTACTCCTCTAATAACCTATTTTAACCTGCCAAAAGGAATTTCAAAACAACCGACCCTAGCTAGGTCAAAACTAGCAAAAACCGAACTGCCCCTTTACCCGAAAAATCCCCCTTTTCAATTTTCCATCAAATTCCACTCAATTCCTCACCAATCAACTTCCTATACCCTCAATTAGCTTAAATTAATCAAAAATCTCGAACTAGAAGCAAAAACCCGAAATGCCCCAAAGAGGGCTTTCTGAATTTCGCCCAAATCGGGCTCATTACAGCCAGGCGATGGAAGCCGGTCCAAGGGTTGGCAAACCCACGCCGGAAGCAGCCCATTTCGGCCGGCGATCGGAGCTCAAAGTCGCTCTTCACCCTCGGCCACTACCGAACCGAAACAGGGCACAAAAGGGGACTTACCGTTCAATTCGTGCGCGGAGAAGGGCCGGAGTCTGCACGTCGCCGTCGTCTGGCCGGAAAGCGTCGGAAGTGACCGGCGAACGCCTCACCGTCGCCGCCCTGCGTCTCCCCTGTTCTGCCTTCAGCGTCAGGCCCGAGCGCAAAATGGCTTCCTCGAAGCCATTTTGTGTTCTGTTTTTTTTTATAAATTATGTTAAATAAATATTAATAATAATAATAATAATAATAATAACAACATTAATAATTAACGTTACCTTTTTTCCCTTCAAACTTTCCGTTAAATCCCGTTCTTAAATTATAAATTTTCTTAAATTGACTTTCATCCCGTACCCGGCTTAAGTTCTCCAATTAATAAACCGTTTAAGTCACTTTTAATTACTTTCCCTTCTTTTTCCTATTTCTTTTAAATTAAATAAAACAACTATCTTATTATACTTTTAATTTCTTTCCAATTTTTCCTTTTAAATAAAATCCCGGGTGTTACATGTTCCAAACTCATTCAAACCCTTAGAAAACAAATCGGTGTGTTTTCATCCAAAAATAGTGAGTTTTACCAAAGTATCACAATCCTTCACTCCAACTAAAACTCACTTTAAACTTGTCCAAACTTGTTAGCATTTAAAAGATGCTTACCCTAGTAGAAATAGAAAGGAGCCGAGGAGATCGAAGTAGCTTCGATGGCTGATTGACGACTGGAAGAGAGAACGCCGAGAAGATAATGGAGAGAGAGCAGAGAAGTGAAATGAAGAGGGTTTCACGTAGGAGGAAGAACTTAGCTTCTTCAACAAGTTGCCAGATGTCACTCAACCATTGGCAAACTCCCACCAACCTTAATTTCTCCCCAATTTACCCTTCCATGCATTTTAAACTTAGTGTTTAGTTTAGTTAGGTTCTCCCCACACTAAATGCTCAAACATTTTCCAATGAAGTTGTTATCGTATTTATGGCAATTTAAATCCATACAATAATTCAACAAATTATTACATGGCCAAAATGCCGGGTAATACAGTTTAGATTAAGACTAAAGTTTATAAGCATCAGGTATTTTTAAATCAAAACTAGAACCTTCCCTTGACAATTCTAAAAGAATTCAGTTTTACACCTGAATCAAAAAATTGCTTAGATATGTCAAACATGGATTGCTAATCATTTTTCTCTAATAATTTTAGAAAAATACTATGGAATAATTATTAAGTTCTTTAAAAGTTCTAAAATGTTATTACAAAGTTCTAGTTATTGTATTATGGTTTAATTAGGTTATAATATGATTTTATGAATAATTCAAAAAGTATGATTTTTACACATTTAGTGTGCCTAATGCACTCTTATTTTGTTAGAAAAATTTATTAGTGTATAGTTCATTTGATCATATTTTACTTTTTCGCGATACATTATTTTCTGCCATTAATACATTATTTTATGTAATAAATTATTATTTTTTTTGAGTGAAGGTTGCATGTTATTTTTAATCCATTGTATCAGCCTTTCATACATTATAAAGATGACTTTTAAACATATCAATGAAATCAAATCATGCATGACTTCTGAGTGGACAATACAAGTAAATGTTAGCCATAAAACCATACATAAATCTACATGCTCAAGTCCAACAAAATAGCAAAAACTCATTCTTATGGTCTCAATTGTATGCATGCAGCTTATGCATCGTACTCCGTCATTGTTAATCGCTTCTTTATGAATTTTTCACATGTCGGGCACACAAGTTCAGACTACTTTATTCGCTGGAAATATCAACATGTTTGCAACACTCTCAATATAGGAAAAAACTATTATATAAGCAATGTTTTGGTTACATATGCAAGAGAAGAGTTTCACATTAGGGATTATAAATATCATTGGATAATAAATAAATGCAAAAACTTGGGTGGAAGAAGTTCCAGTCTTTAAAGTTTGATTTTTATGCAACAAGAATAATATAATAAATAGGGTTTATTTTAATTGAAACCCTGAAGTTTTGGTTTTTTTTTTAAAAAACCCTCAAAGTTTATTATTTATCCAAAAAAACCTCAAAATATCATAAATAAACAATTTCAACCAGGGCAACCTCTTGACACGATTCCGCCTCCAAAAGAGTTGTGTTTCTACCCACAACAACCGATTAGCAAAGAAACAGAAAAACCCACAACAACCGATTAGCAAAGAAACAGAAAAACAGAAAAACTAGCGAATACGAACAATGATTTCACCAACCAAATGATATTCAAATTCAACGAAATTTTAATTCTTCAAATATGAGTTAAGTTTATGTCCTTCAATTTTCAGGTCCAGATGATGAGTAAATCGAAAGTTACAAGAAGAACACCAGATGCTGTCCAATAAGCAATATTTTGT
Organism: Begonia masoniana; assembly: GCA_022432975.1. Lineage (NCBI taxonomy): Eukaryota > Viridiplantae > Streptophyta > Magnoliopsida > Cucurbitales > Begoniaceae > Begonia > Begonia masoniana. Next base: position 35,136,638 of record CM039509.1, read on the forward strand.
AAGCTTTCGGCATACACTCTTCCGTAGAAGAATGACAGCTAATGGAACGGGTTAATGGCCACCTTCTTCGTGTATCCTACTCTGAAACGAGAGGAAGACGAATGGAACAATAGCTATTCAAGCAACCGTGGGCTTGAAATCGTAAAGGAGAGAACTCCTCTCGGTTCTTGACCGAACCGAGCCTTACTGTTCACCGGTTTTCAAGCTCTAAGCACTCAGCCGAAATTAGGTTATTCTCATAGCATCAACAACCATTACAAGCATCAATAACCATGCTTTTATAGACCTAGGGTGACTGAAAAAGTGGGCTTCGAAATGAGCTTCAATGTGGGCCAAAGCCTTGGCCTAGTGTAACAACACACTCTTCATTTGATCCATCTTCCAAACCACCATCTAAACTAGCATACATCTAATCCTAATGCCTAAGGATGCATGCAACTATAAAATATTACATGGAAGGCCAATGTTTGCCAACAAAATAAAGGGCTCAAAGTTTTCCAAAACAACAAGAAAAAAGATAAGCGTTCGGTTACAATTTTAATCCAAAGGGAGACAAATCCCTTATTCAAGTGCCTTCTTCTTCAAGTGCCTCCGTTGTTGTTTCCCAAGTTAGCAAGTGCACGTGTTGATCCAGGTCCCTTGTGCTCAGCTCCCAATCCAAATTCGTGAAAAGGCCTTCAAGTCCTGCAAAAGAATTGGGCTTGTTAGTAAATAGATTAGATAATGCTTGGGCCTTGGTTTACGATCGAGTGACGGCCCTCTGGGGCACATCATCCTCCCCAGGCGATTGAGGATTTGACATCAAATCCTTTAATTGGAGCTCCTCGATGTCATCATCGCTACCCTTGTAAAGAGAGAGATCTTGGACATTAAAGGTGGTTGAAATTCCATAGTCGCCAGGTAGCTCAATCTTATAAGCATTATTGTTGATTCTTTCCAACACCTTGAATGGTCCTTCAGCTCTAGGCAATAATTTGGATCGTCTTTTAGGCAGGAAATCTTTCTTTTCTCAATTATAACCAAACTAAGTCTCCTTCGTTAAAGATAACTTCGCGGCGTCCTTTGTTGGCTTGTTTGGCAAATCTTGTATTAGTCTTTTCGATGGCTATAAGTGCAGTCTCATGCAATTTTTTAACTCGTTCAGCCTTGTCCGCTCTAGATGGATTAGCTAAGTCTTTTAAGGGTAAGGGAACAAGGTCTAGCGGTGTATATGTATTAAACCCGTAGGCAACCTCAAAAGGCGATTGCTGAGTAGTGGAATGAAGGGTGCGGTTATAGGCAAACTCCAAACCTGGAAGTACTATATCCCAGTTAGATAGTTTCTTACCTACAACACTGCGTATGAGGGTACCTAGGGTTCTGTTGACAACTTCCGTTTGACCATCAGTTTGGAGATGAAACGAGGTACTAAAACATAATCTAGTCCCCAACGTTTTCCACAATGTGTTCCAAAAAGCGCTAAAAAATTTAGTGTCCTTATCCGGCATTATAGATTGCAAAATTTCATGCAGGCGAAATGACTTCTTTAAAGTAAAGGTGTGACAGCCCCCCCCCCCCCCCGACCCGATCGGGGTGCGAGGAGCCATCACTCTGGACATTTAACATAAAACGGGACATATATTTTTTTTTTGAACTTTAAAACTTTACACAGAGAAGACCTTCTCTAGATTGAGGTCTGGAAAGACATGAGTAAAAACCGGACTTCAGAAATAAATGGCAGGAGTAAAACAGGAAGACAAAACACTTTGAACGTTTAAATAAAAGGCTGGGTGGGTGACGGGCATACAGAAGGAAGCGTGATAAAATACATGCAGTGAAAACAAATTAGAAATATAAACTGAAAGACATATTGAAAGAAAGGCTACAGTGAATACCAGAATCGGGTGATCTATAGCAGAAGGAGTAAATAAAACGGGGCGGAAGAATTAGGCAGATGACGAAGCAGAAAATGTAAGTAAACTTGGTGGGCGATATAGACTAGCAGTGGATGTGAATAAGACAAAAGTGAATAGTAAACAACGGCAGATGTGAATAAACTAAAAACAATAGAAACAGCGGTAGAAGTAAAGTAGATGACGTCAGGCGGAAGATGTGGATGACGTCTGGCGGAAGATGTAAATAAACTGGGCGGAGGATATGGGCAGATGACGTTAGGCGGAAGATGTAATTTTAAAGGCAGGGGTCGATGCAAGTAGAAATGCATTGTTCACCGGTGGAAGTGAACTACTCACAGAAGGGGACTGTTCACCGGTGGAAGTGAACTACAGACTAGAAGGGGACTGTTCACCGGTGGAAGTGAACTACAGACAGAAGAGGACTGTTCACCTGGTGGAAGTGAACTTAAAGGCAACGGTGGCTGTACTTTAAAAGGGCATCGGTGGATGTGATTTTTAAAGCAGCGGTAGAGGTGATTTTGAAGGCAGAATTTGACAACTTTTAACTGGAAGACGTATAAACAGGGAACATAAAACAGAAGGCATAAAAGCTTCAAATCCTCAAAATCTGATTCAAAACGAGGTTGTAATACATGCTTTACAAATGACAGATTCAAGAAAATAAACAGCATGGATAGCTCTAAAATTCGAGACCATCCATGCACAACCTAAAAAGGGAGAACTCAAGTAGTTCCAGAATGTTTTCAAAACATTTCTATATATACAACTGTCAAATACAGAGGTTTTAGACATCAATACAGAACTGAACCTACAGGACTAAACCTACACTTCAAATGTTTTAAAACTTCAAAAGACGATACAGAACTTGGTATAACTTCAGAAAATACATTCTCACAGGAAATACATTTGTCTGACTGCAGCAACCACCCAGTGAGCTCATCCAGCCAACTACATCAACTCATCATTTTGAGGCACAATGTCCTCATCTGGAGGATCCATACCTACAACAGGGAGTTTAACTATGAGCCTAGAGCTCAGTAAGAACATACAATGCAAAGTGATGCACGTGCTATGCATGAACATTTTCAAATACATGAACATTCCATTACATTTCACTGGACAGGAAGGTATAAGTGGGAGGAAGAGCTGGCGCAACAGGAGTACATGCCACAACAAGAAATAACAGGAGTACATGACAGGATGTCAGTCCTCGTCCACACTTAACCATACATTTCATTTAGGTTTTATCGTACTTAACTTCAAACCGTGTGCAGAAAACATTTTCATGACTTTCAGAGAAAACGTGAATGCATGAACATTCATAGACATGCGACAGAATAATAAGCAGGATATAAAATAGAACACACTTCACCTAAAACGTAACCTATGGTTTAACTACCCGACAGAAAGCCCGACAACTTAAAGCCTAGTACCTCCGTATTGTAGGGCCTTAAGGGCCAAATCTATACGTAAGAACTTACCTGTTGCTGTAGAGTTGAACGCTTCGCACGTAAGTGCTTGGCGATCCACTGATCTTAGGCAGAGAAACTAAGGAGATCGGAGGAGCTTCACTGGTCGTTTGTCGTCTGAACGAGAGAGAGTGCAGAGAAGAGAAGGCATGTATAAGCCATGAGGGAGAACCTTACTTTTAGCTTTCTTGCAAATTATGTATGTCTCCAACACGCGGTGTACATCCTTCATCATGCGGGGTCCATATAAGTGTTCTTTAAGCGTGTATAGGGTCTTTTTCTCTCCAAAGTGACCTGCTAGGCCTCCACAATGAGCTTCTTTCACAAGGCTTCGTCTTAAACTGCCATGAGGAATGCACAACTTTCCCGCTTTAACCAAATAGCCGTCCATGAAATGATATTATCCTTCGGCTTTGTCCAAACATTTGATGTAGATGAGTCCAAAGTCTGGGTCGGTTTCATAGTGCTCCTTAATCCAATCGAAACGAAAGAATCTAGTCCCTAATTTTGTAAGTAGAACTCGTTTCCTAGAGAGTGCATCAGCCACGACATTATTCTCCCCTTTTACATACTTAAGGGTGTACGGAAACCTCTCTAAAAACTCCACCCACGTGGCGTGTCTCTTGTTCAATTTATGTTGACTCTTGATATGTCTCAAGGCTTGATGGTCAGTATTGATAACGAAATCCTGAGACAAGAGGTAATGTTGCCAGTGCTCTAATGCTCTTATGACAACATAAAATTCCTTATCATACGTGCAGTAATTTAGGGCAGCTCCTTTCAATTTTTTGCTAAAAAATGCAATGGGTTTCCTCTCTTGCATGAGTACGGCTCCTATGCCTACTCCAGAAGCATCACTCTTAATTTCGAATACTTTATTAAAATCTGGGAGTGAATGTACAGGTGAGTGGCATGACTTATCCTTAATTAGCTCAAAGCACTTTTGATAGGCTGAGGTCTAGGTAAACTCTTGGTTTTTCTTCGTGCAATCCGTAAGTGGTGAGACTATTGAGCTAAAGTCCTTGATAAACCTCCTATAGAAAGAGGCGAGTCTGTGGAAGCTACGTACCTCGGTTATAGAATTAGGTGTAGGCCAATCTTTAATGGCCTTGATCTTGTCAATATCAGCTTCCATTCCATCCTTAGAAATAACAAATCCTATAAAGTAAACATTGTCTTGCGCGAATGAGCATTTACTTAAATTTCCATACAACTGGGCTTTTCGTAGGGTTCGGAAGAGTATACTAAGATGGTTAAGGTGTGTGGGTAGGTCTAGACTATACACCAGTATATCGTCAAAATAGACAACTATAAATTTTCCTAAGATTCCTTAAGTACATGGTGCATAAGTCTCATGATTGTACTCGGGGCATTCGATAATCCAAAGGGCATGACCATCCATTCAATTAATCCATATTTCGTCTTGAAGGCCGTCTTCCATTCAGTCACATTCCTTCATTCTAATTTGATGGTATCCACTCTTGAGATCTATTTTAGAGAAAATGGTGGCCCCACTAAGTTCATCTAACATATCCTCTAGCCGAGGAATGAGAAATCTATATTTGATAGTAATTTGGTTCACGGCTCGACTGTCGACACACATCCTCATGGTGCCATCTTTCTTGGGTACTAATAAGGTGGGTACTGCACAGGGGCTCATGGACTCTCTTATATACTCTTTGTCCAACAATTCTTGTACTTGATCTTGCAGCTTATTAGTTTCTTCGGGGTTCATTCGGTAAGCTGGTCGATTAGGTAACGTGGCTCCGGGTTGAAGGTCAATTTGGTGTTCAATACTGCATAGGGGGGTAAACCTTTAGTTAAGTCTTCCGGAAATACATCTTGGAACTGGTTGAGTAAAGTCTTAACATTTTCAGGAATAACTCCTAGTTCCATAACTCTATCGCAAAAAAGTATCAAAACCAAGGGATCTCCTCTACGTACAGACGCTTCCATTTGCTTCCTAGTGATGATTAGGCTAGCCTTGTTCTCGGCTTCTCTTCTTGCAGCGTCATCTTTAACAATTTGCTCAGGGGTCATGGGGGAGAACTTAAAAGTCTTTCCTTCAGATTTAAGGGAAAAATAGTTAGAATGTCCATCGTGGTGAACTCTTCGATCAAACTGCCAAGGTCGGCCTAGGAGTAAGTGGCTAGCGCTCATAGGTACTACATCACAAAGGACCGTGTCCTTAAAATTGCCTAAGGAAAGCTCCACCTTCGCTTGCTTAGTAACCTTGACATCGTCCCTATCATCTAGCCATCGTAGCTTGTAAGGGTGGGGGGTGAACACTAGTCTCCAGTCCTAATTTAGTAACTAAATCCTTGGAGGCTACATTTGCACAACTACCTCCGTCAATAATCAGGGAGCATAGTTTATCCTTGATGAAACATCTACTATGGAAGATGTTCTCTCGTTGACAGTCTTCTCCAGAACTCTTAGTCATGAGGACACATCTTCTTACCATAAATAAAGGTCCTTCATGTGCGTGTACAATCTCTTATTGGGAATCACTATCCTCCTCATCTTCTCTTACCACTTCTTGATCATCCTCGTCCTCGCTTACAAATTCACCAGTGTCTTCTTGGAGGATCATCACTCATCTATTGGAGCATTGAGCCATAAAATGACCAACGCCATGGCATTTATAACACTTCATCTCTCGGGATTTAAGGGGATTGGCAGTATCTACTATGGTTTTACTACTTGATTCCTTGGGTGGCCAATTGCACGTGAAAGGTTTCTTTTCTTCTGCTTGGGTGAAAGTCTTGCTTGGTTCAGGAGGTTTTGGTGTAACCTTTGAGGTAGTCTTGGGTGGGAATTGCGGAGTAAAAGTAGATTTCCTCTTTCTACTAAGTTGTCGCTCAACTCTCATAGCCATTTGTACTACCGCATCAAGGGTCTCTTGGGGGTGCAGCTCTATAATGTCTCCTATATCGCGGTTCAATCGTCATATAAATCTTGCAATCACTTGCTCCTCAGGTTCATCCATCTCTCCTCTAATCCTAAGGGTCTCAAACTTGGTGAGGTATTCTTCAACAGACCGACCTCCTTGTCTTAAGTTTTGGATTTATAAGAATAGTTCTTGTCGGTATTGGGTAGGAATGAATCGCTTGGTCATGAGGGACTTCATCAACCTCCACGTGGTAACGGGATCATCTCCTATCTTTTGTCTTTGTGATTTAATGTTGGACCACCAAAGGGCGACATATCCCGTGAGTTAGACTGAGACCAATTAGATTTTTACTTTATCAGAATAGTCATAATAATCAAAAACTTTCTCCGCTTTATCTATCCAATCTAAGAAGGTATTACCATCGCATGCGCCATTGAAAGAGGGAACATGTCACTTAAGGCTCCTCAAATCATCTAAGTCCTTTCGAAGGCCTGACTGAAAATTCTCTTCTTCATCAAGGGTCCATTCATCCTCGTCACGATAGTCAAAGCCTTGAAATCTCCTCCTAGGGTTATCAAGTCTTTCTACATTAGGATAAGGTTCTTGATATGGAAATCTCCTTCTAGTATTCTCGGGTCTATCCATAGGTGTAGGCTCTCGGGAGTGTTCTCAGGAATTGCGCTTGCTAAGGGTTTCCATAATTTTTTGCATGCCAAGGGTTAGGTCCTCAAGTTGTTGGCCTAGGTTAGTGACTTCTCCACTAAGACCATTCAATTGTCATTGCAAGCTAGACTCTCCCTCTTGTGGGGTGTGAGTCTTGGATTGGGGAATGTCCTTGCCCTGGTTCGGTTCTTGATCCATATCTTGGTTTAACTCTCGGTTAATTCCACTCCTAGTCTTCATTCATGGGATTTCTATCATCATCTCACATTTGGCATTTCTCTTGGCACTCTAGGTCTCCCTGGGCGTCTTGCCATTGTACTAAATTCCTGTACAAGGTTAATTACACTCTTAAATATCTATTAGCTAAGGTTAACATAAACACTTACAGTTGTTGAAGTACTTCCATGCAACGATTGGCACTGATGAGTAATCTTTTGAACGGTTTAACTGAATGTCTCTGACAGAATACTGTAACGCCCCGAGTTTTCCAAACCCGGTTCGTTACACACAACACAGAACAGGACTAAGAAATTTTGACTAATTTCTAAAAACTTCGCACAAAAATCAAAATTTTGACATTCGCTAAAGCCTCAAAATTTTAAAACTAGCAGCGGAAATTATTTGAACAAAAAATAGAGTTAAACAAACTGTAAAAAAATTTTAAAAGAATCGGTTAAAATATTGAGAAATAATTCGGCCAGAAGAGATGAAAGCTTAAGTATGAAATGCTTGAAGATCATAAAAGTCAACCACATCATCCGCTGATCAGAGTTAACCAAAAATGGGCAGAAATAAAACGGAGGACTTCCACCGATGACGTCAGCCGGAGGAATCTTTTATCGAACTTATGTCAGTTGCAAAACGACGGGTTTTGCTACTCACATCTACCGATGACGTCAGCCGGATGATTCGTTCATCCAGCCTCTGCCGATCATAAAACGACAAATCTTCTACTACATCATCCGATAGGTTTAATACACTGACATTCACCGATCACTAAACGACAAACATTTACAACTCACACCTACCGATCACTAACGACAAAATCCTTAATTCACATCTACCAATGGCTTCTGCTAAAAACGTCTTCCGATGACTGCTACTGAAGACATCTTCTGATTTCAAAATGACAAGGTTACTAAAAGAACTTGAGCATTTACAAAAGAACATTCAAAACTACTTAAATCCGTATATTACTCCAGAATTTGGTAGAAACTACTTTTAAAGCCAACTGAGTATTAATATCAGAAAGGTCTCAAAATGTATTTCAAAACATTAAAGCTACCATTTTCATAAGAACTCTCGACATACTAAAATTGAATCATGGTTCACTAAACTTTCCCATCCACTGACACCAGTTAATCCGCCTCATCAGTTTACCAGACCGAAGCATGAATGTACTCCTCCAACCTCATCTATTCATCTGTGCACTCAGGAAAATCACCTGCAGTATCCTCAACACCTACATCACAAAACTCATCTATTAGCCTAATGCTAAGTAAGTAAAGTAGTAATGAAATGAAATGCTGAAACATAAATTCCTAAACATGCAATTTCTACTTTCTCATCTCAGTTGCATTCACATTCATTCATAAACTGATCTGATCTCTCGGTTCCCTTGGGAGTGGGATCAATCCTCCCAATGTTATACATCCTCTACTCGATTAAGGAGCGCATAAATTCCCTTAATAGCTGATCTGATCCCTCAGTTCCCTTGGGAGTGGGATCAATCCTCCCAATTTTATACATCCTCTACTCGATTAAGGGGCGGATGAATTCCCTTAATAGCTGATCTGATCCCTCAGTTCCCTTGGGAGTGGGATCAATCCTCCCAATGTTATAAATCCCTTCATAAGTTAAGGGGTGGATTAGTTCCCTTAATAGTTTGTCTGTCACATTCAGCTCATGCCTTACCATTCCTTACATGGAAATTCATTTTTGTAATCTTTCAAAAAAACATGATGCATGACATACAAACTCATTCACACGATACATAATCCTACTGTTTTTTTATGTAGGCCAGAAGGCACATGCATACTTCACTTACCTGGCTCTCCTGGAAATCGCTCGGCTGTAAGCTACATTAGAAGCTCGTTCACCTAAGTTCATAAAAGAACATCAATCAAACCTTCACTAAACTTTACCAAAAATTAACCAGAAGAACAATGAAACAAGTTTGGAACTCTACTGCTTGCACATTCCCATTCATCCCAAAAACCCGAACCTACTCTCATCTACAGCATCCTTGAAATCCTCACATTGTACTCCCTCAGTTATCTAACTGCTAAAACGCAAGATAATGAGGAAAAACGTACCTAAGTTGAAAGACAATCGAGCAAGAAAATTGCCTTAGAGAGCTCTGCTGCTTGAGCTGAAAACCCAAAGAGGAAAAGTATGAAATGGTGGCAGCTATAGTGCATTAAACCCAACCCTCTTTCCTTAAATAGGTTATCCGCTTAAAATTTCTAATTACCCTTATGCCCTTGCCTAGTCATCCACTATTTTAAAAGAATAGAGAATTAGTTTGATAAAACCGGGTGTTACATTTTCTCCTTAATTATGCTAGGTTAACAAGTTGAAACTTTGGCGGAATCGAAGGTGGTAAGTACGTGCGGGGAAAACAAGGTAAGTAATGGATTTGTGTTTTGTCGCCTTTGGGCCTACACCACGAAACGGTAGGATTTATTGTTTGATAGTTGTGTTGTTTATATTGAGTAGTGTTTGAATGAATTGCTGGGTTGTATTTTGTTTGGTGTTTGAGTATTGTGTGAGTGGCATGCGTCATGTTAAGCAACAAAAATAAGTGTTGGGGCATGATGTGCAATGATAAGCATGAAACATGTAGCATGTAGCACTAGAGGGTTGAACGCCTCGTTAAAGTGCAAGTCGCACTAGAGGGTTGAACGCCTCGGTGTTAAAGTGCAAGTCACACTAGAGGGTTGAACGCCTCGTTGTTAAAGTGCACGTCGCACCAGAGGGTTGAACGCCTTGTTGTTAAAGTGCAAGTCGCACCTGAGGGTTGAACGCCTCGTTGTTAAAGTGCAAGTCACACCAGAGGGTTGAACGCCTCGGTGTTAAAGTGCAAGTGGCACTAGAGGGTTGAACGCCTCGTTGTTAAAATGCAAGTCGCACTAGAGGGTTGAACGCCTCGTTGTTAAAGTGCAAGTAGCACTAGAGGGTTGAACGCCTCGTTGTTAAAGTGCAAGTGGCACCAGAGGGTTGAACGCCTCGTTGTTAAAGTGCATGTCGCACCAGAGGGTTGAACGCCTCGTTGTTAAAGTGCATGTCGCACGAGAGGGTTGAACGCCTCGTTGTTAAAGTGCAAGTCGCACTAGAGGGTTGAACGCCTCATTGTTAAAGTGCAAGTAGCACTAGAGGGTTGAACGCCTCGTTGTTAAAGTGCAAGTGGCACTAGTGGGTTGAACGCCTCGTTGTTAAAGTGCAGGTAGCGCTAGAGGGTTGAACGCCTCGTTGTTAAAGTGCAAGTCGCACTAGAGGTTGAACGCCTCGTTAAAGTGCAAGTCGCACTAGAGGGTTGAACGCCTCGGTGTTAAAGTGCAAGTAGCACTAGAGGGTTGAACGCCTCGGTGTTAAAGTGCAAGTAGCACTAGAGGGTTGAACGCCTCGTTAAAGTGCAAGTAGCACTAGAGGGTTGAACGCCTCGTTAAAGTGCAAGTGGCACTAGAGGGTTGAACCCTCGTTGTTAAAGTGCAAGTCGCACTAGAGGGTTGAACGCCTCGTTGTTAAGTGCAAGTCGCACTAGAGGGTTGAACGCCTCGGTGTTAAAGTGCAAGTGGCACTAGAGGGTTGAACGCCTCGTTGTTAAAGTGCAAGTCGCACTAGAGGGTTGAACGCCTCGTGTTAAAGTGCAAGTCGCACTAGAGGGTTGAACGCCTCGGTGTTAAAGTGCAAGTAGCACTAGAGGGTTGAACGCCTCGGTGTTAAAGTGCAAGTAGCACTAGAGGGTTGAACGCCTCGTGTTAAAGTGCAAGTAGCACTAGAGGGTTGAACGCCTCGTGTTAAAGTGCAAGTGGCACTAGAGGGTTGAACGCCTCATTGTTAAAGTGCAAGTCGCACTAGAGGGTTGAACGCCTCGTTGTTAAAGTGCAAGTCGCACTAGAGGGTTGAACGCCTCGGTGTTAAAGTGCAAGTGGCACTAGAGGGTTGAACGCCTCGTGTTAAAGTGCAAGTCGCACTAGAGGGTTGAACGCCTCATTGTTAAAGTGCAAGTCGCACTAGAGGGTTGAACGCCTCGGTGTTAAAGTGCAAGTCGCACTAGAGGGTTGAACGCCTCATTGTTAAAGTGCAAGTCGCACTAGAGGGTTGAACGCCTCATTGTTAAAGTGCAAGTCGCACTAGAGGTTGAACGCCTCGGTGTTAAAGTGCAAGTGGCACTAGAGGGTTGAACGCCTCGTTGTTAAAGTGCAAGTCGCACTAGAGGGTTGAACGCCTCGTTGTTAAAGTGCAAGTAGCACTAGAGGGTTGAACGCCTCGTGTTAAAGTGCAAGTCGCACTAGAGGGTTGAACGCCTCGTTGTTAAAGTGCAAGTCGCACTAGAGGGTTGAACGCCTCGGTGTTAAAGTGCAAGTGGCACTAGAGGGTTGAACGCCTCGTTGTTAAAGTGCAAGTCGCACTAGAGGGTTGAACGCCTCGTGTTAAAGTGCAAGTAGCACTAGAGGGTTGAACGCCTCATTGTTAAAGTGCAAGTCGCACTAGAGGGTTGAACGCCTCATTGTTAAAGTGCAAGTCGCACTAGAGGGTTGAACGCCTCATTGTTAAAGTGCAAGTAGCACTAGAGGGTTGAACGCCTCGTGTTAAAGTGCAAGTCGCACTAGAGGGTTGAACGCCTCATTGTTAAAGTGCAAGTCGCACTAGAGGGTTGAACGCCTCGTTGTTAAAGTGCAAGTAGCACTAGAGGGTTGAACGCCTCGTGTTAAAGTGCAAGTGGCACTAGAGGGTTGAACGCCTCGTGTTAAAGTGCAAGTAGCACTAGAGGGTTGAACGCCTCATTGTTAAAGTGCAAGTCGCACTAGAGGGTTGAACGCCTCGGTGTTAAAGTGCAAGTGGCACTAGAGGGTTGAACGCCTCGTGTTAAAGTGCAAGTCGCACTAGAGGGTTGAACGCCTCGTGTTAAAGTGCAAGTAGCACTAGAGGGTTGAACGCCTCGTGTTAAAGTGCAAGTCGCACTAGAGGGTTGAACGCCTCATTGTTAAAGTGCAAGTCGCACTAGAGGGTTGAACGCCTCGTTGTTAAAGTGCAAGTCGCACTAGAGGGTTGAACGCCTCATTGTTAAAGTGCAAGTGGCACTAGAGGGTTGAACGCCTCGTTGTTAAAGTGCAAGTAGCACTAGAGGGTTGAACGCCTCGTTGTTAAAGTGCAAGTCGCACTAGAGGGTTGAACGCCTCATTGTTAAAGTGCAAGTCGCACTAGAGGGTTGAACGCCTCATTGTTAAAGTGCAAGTAGCACTAGAGGGTTGAACGCCTCATTGTTAAAGTGCAAGTCGCACTAGAGGGTTGAACGCCTCGTGTTAAAGTGCAAGTCGCACTAGAGGGTTGAACGCCTCGGTGTTAAAGTGCAAGTAGCACTAGAGGGTTGAACGCCTCATTGTTAAAGTGCAAGTAGCACTAGAGGGTTGAACGCCTCGTGTTAAAGTGCAAGTCGCACTAGAGGGTTGAACGCCTCGTGTTAAAGTGCAAGTCGCACTAGAGGGTTGAACGCCTCATTGTTAAAGTGCAAGTCGCACTAGAGGTTGAACGCCTCATTGTTAAAGTGCAAGTAGCACTAGAGGGTTGAACGCCTCGTTGTTAAAGTGCAAGTGGCACTAGAGGGTTGAACGCCTCGTTGTTAAAGTGCAAGTAGCACTAGAGGGTTGAACGCCTCATTGTTAAAGTGCAAGTCGCACTAGAGGGTTACTGCTAAGTGAAAGCTTACGTGTGTGTGTGTGTTCTGTGGTGTAGGTGAAAACAAGATCAGGTGAGCTAGATGAGGAAGCCCGGGACTAGGTGGCAGTCGGTGGCGCATGGAGCATGCCGGTGCAGGCACATGTCGAGGCGTCTCAGCCATGTTCCTCGGGTAGTTGATGGGGATTTCGTTACTTAGAATCGTTAGGAGTAATGGTTGTTTTGTGGAATAATTAGCGTTTAAAGAATAGTGTTTTAAGGCTTTGATTTCAAGTTTTGGGTTTTGGTAATTATAGGCGTTATGCCGCTCGTTTTGGTTTTAAAACAAATAATGTTGGGTACACTTTCTCTATTTTTCTCGTAAATTGTTTTAAGTCGGTTTTCCAAGATTTTTACAGGGCACGGAGTTAGGAGTGTCGAGAATGTGTGGGTAAATTTTTAGGTGATTTGGAGGTGTTTGGCTTGATGAAAAATAAAGAAAAGTGGAGAAAGGTCGAAAAAGGGGCATTTTTGGCCGAAGGAACCCGAGAGGGCCCGATCGATCAGGCTGGGCGCGCGATCGGTCTTGCTGGGCACGCTGCTGTGCGCTCGCACGGCGCGCAGCTGACCAAGTGCGCAGGCACGCTGTCTCGGCGCGCGTGCGGCGCGCCCAGCACACCCAAATTTTGATTTTCTTAAATTTTGCCTATTTCTAAAATGTTTTGGCCTGACCTTTTCTAATGTATTTTAAACGTATTTTACGCACGTTTTCCAACATTTTTCGAGGGTTCGAAAAACCCAAAAAATAGATTCAAAAATTTACCAAAAATTATTTTTAAACGTCATTTTAAACTCGAGTTTGGCTAGCAAAGTAACGCACCGAGCCGGGGTGGGTTCGGGGGCGTTAGAAACAATATGCTTCTTTCTAACCGAAAAAGCATTTGGAGAAGTATTACATATTTCAATATTTGAGTTTCAATTTCTTTTGTTTTGATAATTATTTTTGGATTTTGTAGTTGTTGATCAATTTTTAAACAATTAATTTCTTCTTTGAGGAAGTGTAATGGTTTCTCTTTATTTTGATATAAATTTTTTAATTCATTTATAATTTTTGTTTCAGGATCAGTGACAAACAAATAAATAATCTCTTTATTATTTATGGTGCCATAAATTCTTATAGAATCAATTTTAGTAATAGGCATAATTTGATTAAGGAAAGGTGTTCCTAGAATTGCTAGTTGTTGTAGATTTTTGACCAATAGAAAAGTAGTTTCTATTGTACACATAGACTTTGGATAATTTATTGTTTATTTTTAATCTGCTACCACCAGCAGCAGTTAAGGTTTGGACTATTTTTTCAAAATACTTTGTTGGAATTATTCCTTCTTGGATGCAGTTAATATCAGCTCGCTATAAATTAGAGCGATAATATTAGGAATTTGATAATCTTTGATTCTAAGAGTAATTTCAACAAACCATTTTTTATAAACTACTTTGTTAAGAAAATTTAATGTTTCGAAAGGAATAAAATCTTCATGTTTTGAGGAAGAAGAAGAGTTTTCTCTTAATTCGTTTTGATTTTGAAGACGTATTAATCTATCTTAAAAATCCATTTGTATTTTATAATATTGATCTTTTATTTGAACAATTTCTGATTTTAAATTGTTTATTTTATATTGTAAATCTTGAATTGTTACAGGTTTTGGAATTTGAGTTTGTTCAATTCTATTTAATATTTCATTAATACTATAATATTTTGGATTTAATTTTGAATTTGAGAGTCTATATATTTCCCTTGCAGAATATTTTTAGTATTTGTTTGTGTCATCATTTATATTATTTTTTATCTAAACATGGGATCAGGAATTTGATCTAAATTATCAATTATATCTTGCTGAGTTGTTGTTAAAACATTTAGAGATAACATATTGCAACATTTGTTCCTACATCCTTCATTATCGGAAGATGATGATGAGGTAATTGTTTCTTCTTCACTATATTCAGAGCCTGAAGAAGTTAGTAATATTTTTGATAATTGAATTTTAAGAACTTCTGAAACACCCGGTATTTTTGTCCATGTAATTATCCCTCGAATTATTGAATGAGATTAATTTGATATTAATATAATGAATGTTTTAGTGGAATTTGTTGGGATGTTTAATGGAAAACCAAACAAGAGAGTAACCAAAACAAAACCATTAGATAGGAACCAATGGAGGAGCAATTTAGGAAACTAATTAAGGTAGTTGAGAGGGAGCAAATGGATGCTTGACACATGTCTAAGCTTGTTGAAGAAGCTATGCTCTCTCTCCCTTCTTCTCTTTTCTTACCTTCAACGTAAAACCTCTCATTTCCTCTCCTCTCTGTTTTCTCTCTTCCAAACGACGTGCGACGATTTCCAAACTTCATCTTCTCCTATTTTCTCCCATTTTCTCCATTAAAGGTAACCATTTACATTAGTTAACGAGTTTAGGTTAGTTATTCCTTAGTTTTGTTGAAGTTTAGGGTGAATGGTCTGGTTATGCATAATATAGTTCGTGAATCACTGAGGACGTACATGCGTGCTTGCAACTCTATAGACATTAGGTAAGTTCATATGTATAGGTTTGGCCCTTAAGGCCCTACATCACGGAGGTACTTAATTTTTACGTGGTCGGGATTGTTGTTGGGTAGTTAGGTTATAGATTACGCCTTAAATTATGTATGATGTTCTGTATATCATTTTTTATGACCAGTTGTTTGATTTATGCTTACAGAACTTGTCTTTTTATATGTTACGTTTACGCACTATATATGTTTATGCATACACGTTTTCTCGAAAGCCATGTAAATATTTTATGCACGTGATTTGAAGTCAAGAAAGATAAAATGTGAATGTAATGTACGGTTAAGTATGGGACGGGGACTAGGATAAGTTCTTGTCCTTCCCTGGGACTATGTAAAAACCATCCTCGCCAAGGACAATATGTCTTTTATCCCTCCCTTGGGACCCGGTAAAACTACTAACTCCTGTTATGTCCTGTTATGACATGTATGTATGTGCGCCAGTTTCTCTATAAGCCCCACTTATACCTCCTGTCCACTTGAATGTAATGTAAAGTAATGTTCATGTATTTGAAAATGCTCATTCAAAGCGCGTGCATCACTTCGCATTGTATGATCTTACTGAGCTCTACGCTCATAGTTGAACTCCATATTGTAGGTACAGATCACACGGATGAGGACTCTGAGCCTCAGGCCGATGTGTAGGCGCAGTTGGCGGGACAAGCTGGCGGGGTTGGTTGCGGCAGTCAGGCGCATTTTGACCTGTGGGGTGATGTTTCGAAGTGTATGTCATGTTTGCATAGTTTTGGAATTTAGGTGATGTATAGGCTTTGTGTCGATGTTTTAAAACCTTTGTTTTGATAGTTGTCCTTTGAAATATACTGGAATCATTTGGGATTTTCTTTTAGGTTGTGCATGGATTCTTTCGAGTTTTAGAGCTATCCATGCAGTTAGATTTCTTGAACTTTTGTCATATTTTCTAACATGTTTAAATTTTGTTTTGAATCGGGTTTTTGGGATTGTGAATCATTTTGTGACTAAAGAGGTTGGGAAGAAGTTTAGTAGTAATGTTGTGAGGTGTTTATGTCTTTCAAACATTTCTGTCGTCCATTTCTGTCGCCCATTTCTGTCGTCCATTTCTGTCGTCCAATTCTGTCGTCCATTTCTGTCGTCCATTTCTGTCGTCCATTTTGTTCGTCCAATTTTGTCGTCCATTTCTGTCGTCCATTTCTGTCGTCCAATTCTGTCGTCCAATTCTGTCGTCCAATTTTGTCGTCCATTTCTGTCGTCCAATTTTGTCGTCCAATTCTGTCGTCCATTTCTGTCGTCCATTTCTGTCGTTCAATTCTGTCGTCCAATTCTGTCATCCATTTCTATCGTCCATTTATGTCTTCCATTTTTATGTCTTCCTATTTGATTTAGAGTTTTAAAAAGTTAAAAAATTTCACGTCCAAAAAGTCAATGTCTGGTCGTGTTTCATGCTGGCCCCACAGGTCAGGGGGGTCGTCACAGTTATGGTATCAGAGCTCGGGTTTTAAAATCGGCTATGTAGACTGTCTGACTGCGCAACCCGCCACGTGAGATTACTCCACCAACTGTAAGTGTTTAAGTTCCCGTAAAAGTTTTAGTTTATTAAATTTAGTTATTTTGTTTATAGGAACCTAAGAAGAATAGTAAGAGGACACCAATGTGAGACAAATGATAGGGGCGACGCCCTCGACTGTCTAATCGAGTTGGTCGGCGTTCAATCACGCATGATGGCGAGGGAGGATAATGGGAACAACAATCATGCGAATGCTCCACGTGACACCAGTGGAGAAAGATTCCAACGGCTTCCACCGCCAGCGTTTCACGGACAGTTGACGGACCCTACTCACGCCGAGGAGTGGATCCGAGCGATAGAGCGTATGTTCAACTACGCGGAGGTGGAGGAAAGTAAGAAAGTTGTGTGTGCCACGTTTCATCTCACCAAAGACACGGGCTTTTGGTGGGACACCGTACAGTCGACTACTGTGGCAATAGATTGGGGCGGATTCAAGAGGATTTTCTACAAGAAGTATTTCGACTGCAGTGTGAGTAAGGAAAAGATGATCGAATTCTCTCGACTGAGGAAATATGGATCAGTGGCCGAGTATGTTCAGAAGTTTGAGTCGTTATCTCGCTATGCACCACATTTGATAGGCGACGATGAAAACAAGGTACACCAATTCATCCAGGGTCTGAAGATGGACCTTTTACAGGGGATCACGACCGGGGAGATTTGACGAGGCACCGTATACGAAGGTGGTGGCCAAGACTTTGCAGTTGGAAGCCTTAGAGACGAAGTCCCAGAGACAGAGGGATTCATCAAAGAGATTCCTTCATGATGCCCCTCAACAACAACATCAACAACAGCATCAACGGGGTCAGGGTTGGCAACCACAACAGCAACAGAACAGGGGCGTTAGGAGGCCCAATGAAATAGCTGCCAATCAGGACAAGGGAAAAATACCAATGGGAGCTCCTAAGCTTCTTGTATGCCCGCGTTGCCAGAGAAGTCACATAGGTGAATGTGGGCTCTTTACCGGCCGTTGCTTCCGGTGCGACAAGGAGGGCCATCACGTCCGGGATTGCCCAATGCCCGACCGGAGGCCGAATCGTGCCACGCCAAGAGTATTTGCTATGATAGAGAATGATGACGATACCCAGCACACAGCAATCACAGGTACAATTTTGATATGTAATGCATCTGCCTATACATTGTTGGACACGGGGGGCACACACTCGTTTGTGGCTAGAGACTTTGTGGTTAGAGAAGAATTTTGTCTTGTGCCGACAGATCAACTCTACAGTGTCATGCTACCATCCAGAGAGTTTATGCACTCCGGGCAGGCAATGCAGGTCGATATAGTGTCAGTAGGGGACCAGAATTTGTATGTCAATCTTATCATCATCGATGTGAAAGGATACGATGTAATTATGGGAATGGATTGACTATTTAGACATCACGCCACCATCAACTGTAGGTCCGGGCTTGTGTCTTTTAAGCGCCCGAACGAGAAAGAGTTCTTCTATTAGGCTATACCAAAGAAACATAGTATGTCTGTTTGTATCCTCCTTGAAAGCTCAATAGCTGATGATGTCAGGATGTGTCGGATGTCTAGCCTATATAGTGGATGTTCAAAGGCAAGGTGAGGTGGAGCACCAAGATATTCCGGTAGTTTGAAACTTCTCAAAGGTTTTCTTAGATTACTTACCGGGGTTGCCTCCAGACCATGAGATTTAGTTCAAGATTGAAGTATGCCCTGGTGCTGAACCGGTATCAAAGAACCCGTACCGTATGGCGCCAATAGAGTTAAGGGAGTTGAAGGCTTAGCTAAAGGAATTGGTAGACAAGGGTTTTGTACGCCCTAGTTTCTCTCCGTGGGGCGCTCCCGTCTTGTTTGTCAAAAAGAAGGATGGGTCCCTACGCATGTGTATTGACTACCGGGAGTTGAACAAGTTAACTATCAAGAATAAGTACCTGTTGCCGAGGATCGACAATTTATTTGACCAGCTACAAGGGGCTCAGGTATTTTCAAAGATTGATTTACACTCCGATTATTATCAATTGCAGGTCAAAGCCGATAATATTCCAAAGACCGCATTCAGGACCCGATACGGACAGTACGAATTCTTGGTGATATTGTTTGGGTTGACTAATGCCCCGTCGACATTTATGGACCTGATGAACAGGATATTCCAGGATTTTCTGGACAAATTTGTGATCGTCTTCATCGATGATATCCTAGTTTATTCTCGGAATGAAAAAGAGCACGAAGAGCATTTGGCGATTGTGCTATCAACGTTGAGACAACACCAACTGTACACCAAACTGTCGAAGTGTGAATTCTAGTTGAGCAGGATTAATTTTCTAGGTCACGTGGTGTCTGCAGAAGGAATTTCCGTGGATCCGGCCAAGATTCAGGCTGTGAAGGAATTGTAACGCCCCCGAACCCACCCTGGCTCGGTGCGCTACTTGGCTCACTCTAACCTCGATAATTCTTATAAACACCAAAATATAAAAATAAAACTAACACAGCGGAATTTAAAGCTAAGTCTCCCGAAGCTCTCTCTTGTCATACCTAGCTGCCTAGACTCACTAATTTACCTTAATCCTAACCATTAAGTACCCCGGCGACCTCCCAAAAAATTTTGACAAAGTAACGCCTGAAAATGGCGCCTCCAAAATGCTAGGTACCTGCAAACGAATAAATCTCAACCAATCCAGAATACTCCTACTCAACTTATCCAGTATACGAAATCACCAAATAGCAGTAAAGAGGGAAACTAAAATACTAACATCCCTAAGTGAAGAAAGTCCACAGTATAGGGCGACACATCACCCTTAACTTACCTATAACTTTCCAATCATCAACCAAAAAGGGTTATGAATTCCCATCATTTCCATAAATAGAAATCTACAATAAACTACCAAAATACAAAGCACCCTATCCACCGAAGACCATGGTCGAGGCGCCCCGACAACTGCCCGCACCGGCGTGCCCCGTGTGCCACCAACTGCCGCCTAATCCTGGCTCCATCTTCTAGGTCACCTGTAACCGCGTCGATACCAACACCACAGAACACACACACAGACATAAGCTTACGCTTAGCAAGTAGGGGATAACAAATGCGACTAAACAAAATGCAACCAATCCTATCACATGCAGTTTCTACTCGCTATGTTATTCTCGTTTCATTTTATATGCATTGTTCTATCATAGAACCCCTCACCAGTGCTAACCTCGCACCTTCACGAGACTAAGCGACTCCCATAGAGTCCCTCGCAGGTTCCACCCTAACGCGACTGGGCAACTCCCAAGAAGTCCCTCGCAGGTGTCCGACTCTCACAAAGTCTCTCGCAAATGCCACCTTAACACGACTGGGCGACTCCCTTGGAGTCCCTCGCAGGTGTCACTCTAACGCGACTGGGCGACTCCATTATAGTCCTTCGCAGGTGTCCACCCTAACGCGACTGGGCAACTCTCGTAGAGTCCCTCGCAGGTGTCACCCTAACGCGACTGGGCAACTCTCGTAGAGTCCCTCGCAGGTTCCACCCTAACGCGACTGGGCAACTCTCGTAGAGTCCCTCGCAGGTTCCACCCTAACGCGACTGGGCAACTCCCAAGAAGTCCCTCGCAGGTTCCACCCTAACGCGACTGGGCAACTCTCGTAGAGTCCCTCGCAGGTTCCACCCTAACGCGACTGGGCAACTCCCAAGAAGTCCCTCGCAGGTTCCACCCTAACGCGACTGGGCAACTCTCGTAGAGTCCCTCGCAGGTTCCACCCTAACGCGACTGGGCAACTCTCGTAGAGTCCCTCGCAGGTTCCACCCTAACGCGACTGGGCAACTCTCGTAGAGTCCCTCGCAGGTTCCACCCTAACGCGACTGGGCAACTCTCGTAGAGTCCCTCGCAGGTTCCACCCTAACGCGACTGGGCAACTCTCGTAGAGTCCCTCGCAGGTTCCACCCTAACGCGACTGGGCAACTCTCGTAGAGTCCCTCGCAGGTGTCACCCTAACGCGACTGGGCGACTCCACTAAAACCACGCCCCAGGTGCCACCCTAATGCGACTGGGCTACTTTCCTCGAGTCACTCGCGGGTGCCACCTTAACACAACCCCACAAAACCATATTGCCACATTGTCTTTCTACTTATCAGTTTTCGTTTCATACTTACCATTCGAAACCATGCTCCAGGTCAATACAATGCTTAACCAACAAATAAAGCAAAACAACCAAACAACAAACAAACAAACAACAAATATGTAACGACCCCAAACCCTGTAGGGCCGTCACAGGACATGACCTGACGTTGACTTTACTTTGACCTAAGCCCTCGTATTTCCACGTAAAATTTTTCGTTTTTACTTAACACTCTAAACCAACCTCGATCGACCCTAAATAACCTAACTTTAACTTAAACATGATGGGCATAAAATTTGTCAACTTTTAAATCATTAAAACGACGTTAAAACCATTTTTTCGATAAAATGTCAACTCGGTTTTTGGGTCCTTAAAATACTTTAAAATACATGGGGTTCGCCCGTAAAATACGTTTAAAAAGTATCGTAAAAGGTCGGGTTGAAACGTGTTTTGAAAAGTCCGAAAATAGAAAAAAAATGCATGCGGGTGCCCTGTGGTGCGCGCGCGCAGCGCTCGGCACACGCGCGCCTGCCGCTGATGCACGCCGCGCGCCCAACGCCCACCTCATGTGCCAACCACGATCGATCGCGCCCAAAGCCCGATCGATAGGGCCGACTCGGGTTCCCAACTAAAAACGACCCTAAATCACGATCGATCGCCCCTCGGGCGCGATCGATCGTGAAAGCAACATTCTGGGTGCGCGCAGTGCGTGCCCAGCTCACACCCCGCGCGCGCCGCATGCAGCTAGCGTGCCACCCGCGCCACCAGCTCACCATTTTGCCTTCTTTTCCATACTTAGCCATTTTTCTCCATTTTTCACCACCTACACATCACATTAAACTTCCCTAAACATTTCCTAACCTTTTTAAACACAAAATCCTCAAAACCCCGAAAATCCCGACTCAAAAACATACCCGAACACGTGTTTAATATTCATGAAAACCAACTGCATGGATCGCTCTAAAAACTGAGCAAATCCCTACAGCTTTAAAACATTCAAACAAATCCAGTATATTTTCCCAAATAACGACTTCACATCTTAAACATTCTACAAACACCATATTCACATCAAAACTCGACTTTTCATACGTTTTTCTATCAAAACCGTTCGATCCACATACATAAACATTTTCATACTTTCTTCCTTCACATTTCAATACACGTACTCAAAACTTCCTAATCATTTCCAAACAAAATAGACACCTAACTCATACCAACCACGGTCGGAATCGCCCTAACAATGTTGCCGAGTTGCCTCCATGGTCGTACTCCTCCAACCGCATCCATAATCCTAACATGCTCGTGAAACTCTCCGTACCTGTTCTTCTTCACCTACATCACAGAACTCACACTATAAGCCTAACGCTTAGCAAGTAATGCAAATATAAATTTAAAACATTTAACTTAACATATGCAGTTTCTATCGTTTCGATCGTACATAAACGTTTCGTTTCATTTCATCGTACATAATCATTTCGTTTCGTTTCATCATACATATTCATTTCGTTTTGTTTCATCGTACATATTCATTTCATTTCCATCATTCATTCGTGTAATCCTCTACCAATGGAGGGCGGATTAGTTTCTCCATCTCTAGACGTTCCACAACTTCATCCAAAGGTTGAACCACTTCCTTCGGACATCATACATTTTCTGGACGTTCCACAATTTCCATCTGAAGGGTGAACCACTTCCCTCAGACATCATACATTTTCTGGACGTTCCACAATTTCCATCTGAAGGGTGAACCACTTCCCTCATTTCCATCTGAAGGGTGAACCACTTCCCTCAGACATCATACATTTTCTGGACGTTCCACAATTTCCATCTGAAGGGTGAACCACTTCCCTCAGACATCATACATTTTCTGGACGTTCCACAATTTCCATCTGAAGGGTGAACCACTTCCTTCGGACATCATACATTTTCTGGACGTTCCACAATTTCCATCTGAAGGGTGAACCACTTCCCTCAGACATCATACATTTTCTGGACGTTCCACAATTTCCATCTGAAGGGTGAACCACTTCCCTCAGACATCATACATTTTCTGGACGTTCCACAATTTCCATCTGAAGGGTGAACCACTTCCCTCAGACATCATACATTTTCTGGACGTTCCACAATTTCCATCTGAAGGGTGAACCACTTCCCTCAGACATCATACATTTTCTGGACGTTCCACAATTTCCATCTGAAGGGTGAACCACTTCCCTCAGACATCATACATTTTCTGGACGTTCCACAATTTCCATCTGAAGGGTGAACCACTTCCCTCAGACATCATACATTTTCTGGACGTTCCACAATTTCCATCTGAAGGGTGAACCACTTCCCTCAGACATCATACATTTTCTGGACGTTCCACAATTTCCATCTGAAGGGTGAACCACTTCCCTCAGACATCATACATTTTCTGGACGTTCCACAATTTCCATCTGAAGGGTGAACCACTTCCCTCAGACATCATACATTTTCTGGACGTTCCACAATTTCCATCTGAAGGGTGAACCACTTCCCTCAGACATCATACATTTTCTGGACGTTCCACAATTTCCATCTGAAGGGTGAACCACTTCCCTCAGACATCATACATTTTCTGGACGTTCCACAATTTCCATCTGAAGGGTGAACCACTTCCCTCAGACATCATACATTTTCTGGACGTTCCACAATTTCCATCTGAAGGGTGAACCACTTCCCTCAGACATCATACATTTTCTGGACGTTCCACAATTTCCATCTGAAGGGTGAACCACTTCCCTCAGACATCATACATTTTCTGGACGTTCCACAATTTCCATCTGAAGGGTGAACCACTTCCCTCAGACATCATACATTTTCTGGACGTTCCACAATTTCCATCTGAAGGGTGAACCACTTCCCTCAGACATCATACATTTTCTGGACGTTCCACAATTTCCATCTGAAGGGTGAACCACTTCCCTCAGACATCATACATTTTCTGGACGTTCCACAATTTCCATCTGAAGGGTGAACCACTTCCCTCAGACATCATACATTTTCTGGACGTTCCACAATTTCCATCTGAAGGGTGAACCACTTCCCTCAGACATCATACATTTTCTGGACGTTCCACAATTTCCATCTGAAGGGTGAACCACTTCCCTCAGACATCATACATTTTCTGGACGTTCCACAATTTCCATCTGAAGGGTGAACCACTTCCCTCAGACATCATACATTTTCTGGACGTTCCACAATTTCCATCTGAAGGGTGAACCACTTCCCTCAGACATACTAGACACTTTACATTTTCGTTTTACATTGTTGTAGTTTCTACATTCAAATCGTAAAAACATATGCTAAAACATTTTCGTACTTTTCTAAAACATGATGCATAGGCTAAACATACATAAAACATGCAAACAAATCCTAACGTCCTGTGATGTAGGCCAAAAGGGCAACACGTAAACATACACTACTTACCTGGCGTCCTTAGCAATTTATCTCTATCCGAGCAGTTAACCGTGGAACCTGAAAAACCTAAATATAAAAACGTTGCATTAGAACTCACTCGGGTTAACTAAACTTTCATTTCCGTAAAACATCTCAAGTGGAATCAATCCCTTACCGACGCCTCAAAACATATTTCTTACGTCCATAATAAATTCGGAGTTCAATTACTCATAAATTTAATCCAAAACTATTCAACTATTCATTCAGGCAATTTATCGAACACCTCACGTGCACATTTTCAAACACAAATTCCTCCTTAATCCGACATCCGATCCTTACAATTCAAACGCCTATACGTCACCTATAACGTCTACTTTAATATGCCATAGCTAAATTTCAAACCACACTTAGCGATCAAGCCTAGAAATCTCGATTTCCAATATACATTAAAACGTTATTTCCAAACACCAAAAATCCAACCTTAAATCCATTCTAAATCTAAAATCATCAAAAATCATCAATATATTACCAATAATTATCAACACATCAAAACTAACGATTTCCAACCAAAAACCTAAAATTATACAACCCTAAATCAGATAAAACCCAACGAATAACAACCCTAAATCAACAACTAAACCCACAATATGCTAGAGTCTTATCTAGAGGGTTGAATCGTCGAAGAAAAAGGAGGAGGAACTTCGTTGAATCGTCGGCGTGAGAGAGCTTGGCCGAGAGGAAAGAGATCGCAGGGAGGGAGGAGAGAAAATGGTGTTTACGTGGGAGGAGAAATGAAGAAAAGGGGGATATTTGTTTTTATTAAAACTTGGCTTGACAATTTACTTAAATGCCCTTCCCATTAACTTTCTACTTAACTCACTATTTTACCCTATTGATTTGGCTTCTCTGAAATTTCTTATCTCTCCAAATGTTCCAACTTATTTCTAGGGTTCTAACAAAACTCTCCGTTCGCAAAACGGACTTAATTTACTAATTTTACGAATTGAAACGCTATAGGGCTAAAAATGGAAACTCTAGCGTTACTTATCTATTTGGATTTCTAGAATTTTACTTATTTTTTCTAAAAATTCTCATTAATCCTTAGGGCTCTAATAAAACTTCCCGCTTGCAAAACGGGTTTAAATCACTTAATTACGAAAATACCCAAGAAATCAGTAAACCCGAAAATCCAAAAACTCGGGTGTTACAAAATACCTTCCTACCGTTCCGTGGTGTAGGCCCGAAGGCAACAAAATACATGTCCACTACTTACCTGATTGCTCAGCTTTCACTAGCTCACTTCTGTTGATCAATTCCGTCGTTCGACGACCTAAAATAACGAAAACTTAGCTTGATAAGTTACCAATACATTCTAAGGAATTCTTAAACCTAAAACTAACCAACAATTAAAACAATCTCACACTTAAACACTTAAACCCGATTTTTACCCAAATTTGACCGTCAAATTTCAAACGGTCATAACTCTCTCGTTTTTCAACGGATTTCGACGTGCCACCCCAATCCACGAACCTCTACAAGTCTACTATCCATTGAAATACTCAAATTAACCAATCAAACACATTGGCCAATCCGAATCTCCAAAAACAGAATCGGCCATCAAGTGTTCCTAAACCGGTTTTTGTGTAACACTCCTCCAATCTTCAATCTAACCACTCAATTAACCTAAACTAACATATCCAAGTGTTAAATGATCAAAAGAGAAAGAAAACCCTCAAGGAGAACCAAATTTTTCGACTCACCAATTAAGGGTTTTCAAACCCTCACCAAATTCACCTAAAACACACTAAAAATTCCAACAAACTTCACCTAAAGTTATAAGAACCAAAACCCATGTGATTTTACCGTGAACGGAGATGAAGAAGACAAGTAAAAACTTAACATTTATTATCACATTTTTCTCTTTTTATTTTATTCCTTTAATAATCATTTGAAATTACAATTAAATCCCTCATTTTCTCTCTTAGCAGCCAACGTGAAGCATCTTAAAATCACCACTTTTTCATACAATTTTTACTAAATTTTGATTGGTTTATGAAGTTTGACTTTTCAAAGGTTTGAATTTTCAACCATGGAATTTTCAATCCTTACATAATTGCATTTGAAATTTTAATTTAATACTCCCTTTTCTCCTTAGCAGCCAACGTGAATCATCCTTCAAACCATCCATTTCTTTTTATAATTTAATCCATTTCAAGCATTTCTATTGGTTGGTAAAACTTTGAATTTTCAACCTAACTCTTTTTGACTTTTCCATCCCTTATTTCTTCTACTTGGTATCTTTGTATTATCCTTTCTCATTTCATTATCTCTTAACAATAAACTCGCATACAACCTAGACAGTTATTAGAATTTTTCAGGTGTTACAATCCACCCTCCTTACAAAAATTTTGTCCTCAAAATTTGTAGCCTCGTTATTCCCTAACTTCTTGACTAAAACGCTATTGACTCCAACGCTAACCTCTTAATTTCTAGGTTGCCACGCTAACTTCCAATTATCCTTCTACCCTAAATCATCAATCGGTTGGTAATGACAATCCCTATAACTCCAAAGTTTCAACCGCATATCTCGAGTATTCATATGTTCATTAATTGCAACTAAGCATTCCTCACTTATACTCTCAACCCCTCTAAGTTAGTTTCAACCATAACTTTTCCTCAAGCCAACTTCACTTAGTCACTTATCTTTCTAATTCAATATTCATCAAACACTTACCTTACACCCTCAAACATCCAAATTTTTACATTAGCCTCATATTCATTCTACAGTTCAATTACTTACATGCTCCTTCCTTTCAATTTCTAATTTATCACTCTCACCGCTTTCGCCTATGTTCCTCAAACAATCAAGACCTTTTAGTGATCGTTCTATCACCCGTTCTAACACCATCATCGTATGTCCAGCTCTTAATATTTAAATCTATCAAATACTCACTCAAAGTACTATCTGTTCTCCAATTTATGTCCATTACACTCAATTTGTCCAACTTCTGTCTCAGTCATCACCAAAGTCTGTTACTTTTCTTCTCTACTTAATCACGGCATCTAGGTTCCTAAACTATTTCAATCCTTATGTTTTTGACTCTTCCTAGATTAAATAACCCCCAAAAACTCGGTACGCCTACTCCTTGTTCCCAATCATTAAGTTTTACCTTCCTTTCTACTCTACCACCTCATTCCTAACTTATTCTCCTATCTCTTACACTTAATTATATCAGCCAATCAAGACAATTTATACCTCAAACCATCATGATATTTCCTTCCTTAGTATTTCAACACAACCCTCATACTCAAAGCTCTCATCTCTTAAATCTATCAACTATTCCTCAAAGTATACTCTGAATCTTCGTACTTACATTCACTAAGCTCAATTTGTCTAACTCCTAATTTCAGTCATTACCAAACACTCTAATTATTAGGTCTAACCAAACTTTTCCCCAACTTTACTCTCAACACTCATCCCCCCTAATACCTTAAATGATATATACTCACTTTGACTTCGATCTCATAAATTCAAAATTGAAACTTCCCTAGATTCACAACCTACCTGACTTACCCTTTTTACCTAACATTCCATTAAAATTTACTTATCTCTTCGCTTACCTCTTTCCTCTTAAGTCCATCCAAAATTCATAATTTAACCTAACAATTCTTCTATTTATTTTGCATAATCTTAACACTCGAGTTCTAACTTACATCCTATGCTTGAACTTATCCACTCTCAAACGTATCAACTCCAGCCTAAGCTCTATTCACCAACTCACTGATTTCAACTACGTTACATACGAGTTGAACCTTTGAAACTTTCTAATTTAACCTTGTCCCTAACGCACTATCCCTAACGCACTAAACGGTTTCACTAAGCCTTTCCTATACTGTGTCGGTCATAACCATTTTGCTTATCTACAATCATCCTTAATTGAGTAATTTTCTAAACTAATACCAACATACGTAAAGATCAAATATTTTTCTAACCTGAGTATCACCTGGTTGTCGATGTAGTTGATCCTTTCTTTACTATGGGGCAGTCTGCGGCTATATGACCGAGTTGGTTACACTTAAAACATCTAACAACTTTTGGCTTTGGACAATCTCGGGAAATATGGCCAGTTTCGAAACAGTTATAACACTTATCTGCATACTATCCACACTTCCCCGGATGGACTTCCAAACATTTAGGCAAACTGTTGATACCCTCTCTTCTTCAATTTTTTCGGCTTCTTTTCTTTTATCTGACCATTCAAAATTTCTCCTGACCTTTTACTCCTCTGAAGCTAGTGACGAATATCCATCACCAGTCAATCTGAGTTGTAATTCCCGTGAATATTTGACCGAGAACTTCTGCCGGTTTAATCAATTTACCAGTAGCTTCTCACCTCTAAGGCTTTGGCCATCACTCGAGTAAATGGTATTCCTTCAAATCCGAATGTCTTCACCAACATCTCAATCTAAAGCTTCAAACCCTGCACAAACTGAAAGATTTTGTCTTCCTCCCTGCTAACCAGATGGCTGGCAAATCGGGACACTGATTCAAACTACTGAATGTATTCCCCTACTGATCCGGTTTACTTCAATGCCATAAACTCCAATCTCTTTGCAGCTTGGACTGTCCGGTTATAGTACTTGTCGAAGAATAATTCTTTGAACTCCTCCCAAGTCATACTCTGAACACGAGTGGTAGCGTTTACCGTTTCCCACCAGGTTTGGGCACTGATAGATAGGTGGAAAGTAGCACACCTCACTTTATTTTCTTCCTCCACCTGCAGCGACATTAAACATATTCTCAATGGTGCATATCCAACTCTCATAAGTTGCCGGAATAAGTCAAACAACCTTCAAATGCGGGTGGCTTCAATCTCCGAAATCTTCTCTCCACTAGAACTTATGCCCTGATTTATCATAACTCCAAACATTTCAGCTTGCCTCCCGACCATCTCTACAAGCTGCCTTACTGACTCCTCCAGCTGATTTCTAGGCTGTTCTGGTTCATTCCTAGGTCGTCCGGGTCGTCTTGGGTTCTTCGGCATTTTCGGTCTAATCCTGTACAAGGTTAAAGCAATCTAATATTAGTTATAAACTAACAAAAAGGAAAGAAATACTTACAGTCGGTGAAACACGTTGCATGGCGGCCGGCATTGTCGGGTAATCCTTTGAACGACTCGACCATTTATGCTCTGATACCATCTTGTAACGCCCCCGAACCCACCCTGACTTGGTGCGCTACTTGGCTCACTCTAACCTCGATAATTCTTATAAACACCAAAATATAAAAATAAAACTGACACGGCGGAATTTAAAACTAAGTCTCCCAAAGCTCTCTCTTGTCATACCTAGCTACCTAGACTCACTAATTTCCCTTAATCCTAACCATTAAGTACCACAGGCGACCTCCCCGAAAATTTCGACAAAGTAACGCCTGAAAATGGCGCCTCCAAAATGCTAGGTACCTGCAAATGAATAAATCTCAACCAATTCAGAATACTCCTACTCAACTTATCCAGCATACTGAAATCACCAAATAGCAGTAAAGAGGGAAACTAAAATACTAACATCCCTAACTTACCTATAACTTTCCAATCATCAACCAAAAAGGGTTATGAATTCCCATCATTTCTATAAATAGAAATCTACAATAAACTACCAAAATACAAAGCCCCATATCCCCCGAAGACCACTGGTCGATGCGCCCCGACAACTGCCCGCACCGGCGTGCCCCGTGTGCCACCAACTGCTGCCTAATCTTGGCTCAATCGTCTAGCTCACCTATAACCGCGTCGATACCTAAACCACAGAACACACACACACACGTAAGCTTACGCTTAGCAAGTAGGGGATAACAAATGCGACTCAACAAAATGCAACCAATCCTATCACATGCAGTTTCTACTCGCTATGTTATTCTCGTTTCGTTTTCTATGCATTGTTCTATCATAGAACCCCTCACCAGTGCTAACCTCGCACCTTCACACGACTAAGCGACTCCCATAGAGTCCTTCGCAGGTGCCACCCTAACACGACTGGGCAACTCCCAAGAAGTCCCTCGCAGGTGTCTGACTCTCACAAAGTCCCTCGCAAGTGCCACCTTAACGCGACTGGGCAACACCCTTGGAGTCCCTCGCAGGTGTCACTCTAACACGACTGGGCGACTCCACTATAGTCCCTTGCAGGTCTCCACTCTAATGCGACTGGGCAACTCTCGTAGAGTCCCTCGCAGGTGTCACCCTAACGCGACTGGGTGACTCCACTAAAACAACGCCCCAGGTGCCACCCTAAAGCGACTGGGCGACTCTCCTCGATTCCCTCGCGAGTGCCACCTTAACACAACCCCACAAAACCATATTGCCACATTGCCTTTCTACTTATCAATTTCCGTTTCATACTTACCATTCGAAACCATGCTCAAGGTCAATACAATGTTTAACCAACAAAGAAAGCAAAACAACCAAATAACAAACAAGAAATACCTTCCTACCGTTCCGTGGTGTAGGCCAGAAGGCAACAAAATACACGTCCACTACTTACCTGATTGCTCAGCTTTCACTAGCTCACTTCTATCGATCAATTCCTTCGTTCGACGACCTAAAATAACAAAAACTTAGCTTGATAAGTTACCAATACATTCTAAGGAATTCTTAAACCTAAAACTAACCAACAATTAAAACAATCTCACACTTAAACACTTAAACCCGATTTTTACCCAAATTTGACCCTCAAACTTTAAACGGTCATAACTCTCTCGTTTTTCAATGGATTTCGATGCGCCACCCAAATCCGCGAACCTCTACACATCTACTATCCATTGAAACACTCAAATCAACAAACCAAACACATTGGCCAATCCGAATCTCCAAAAACAGAATCGGCCATCAAGTGTTCCTAAACCGGTTTTTGTGTAACACTCATCCAATCTTCAATCTAACAACTCAATTAACCTAAACTAACATATCCAAGTGTTAAATGATCAAAAGTGGAAGAAAACCCTCAAGGTGAACCAAATTTTCGGACTCAACAATTTAGGGTTTTCAAACCCTCACCAAATTAACCTAAAACACACTAAAAACTCCAACAAACTTCACCTAAAGATATAAGAACCAAAACCCTTGTGATTTTACCTTGAACTCAATTGAGAAATTGAAGAATAAGGGAGGAGGAAGGGCAGCTATGGAGGAGAGGGAGAGAGAGCCGATGGAGATGAAGAAGACAAGGAAAAACATAACATTTATTATCACCTTTTTCTCTTTTTATTTTATTCCTTTAATAATCATTTGAAATTACAATTAAATCCCTCCTTTTCTCTCTTAGCAGCCAACGTGAAGCATCCTAAAATCACCACTTTTTCATACAATTTTTACTAAAGTTTGATTGGTTTATGAAGTTTGACTTTTCAAAGGTTTGAATTTTCAACCATGGAATTTTCAAACCTTACATAATTGCATTTGAAATTTTAATTTAATCCTCCCTTTTCTCCATAGCAGCCAACGTGAATCATCCTTCAAACCATCCATTTCTTTTTATAATTTAATCCATTTCAAGCATTTCTATTTGTTGGTAAAACTTTGAATTTTCAACCTAACTCATTTTTGACTTTTCCACCCTTATTTCTTCTACTTGGTATCTTTGTATTATCCTTTCTCATTTCATTATCTCTTAACACTAATCTCACATACAACCTAGCATGTTATTAGAATTTTCTGGGTGTTACAGGAATGGCCGAGGCCGAGGAATGCCAATGAGGTACGGTTGGGCAAGCTAGTTATTACAGTAAGTTTATCAAAGGATTTTCTGGGATAGCAAAGCCTATGACCAGCTTAATGAGGAAAGACATCAAGTTCAAGTGGTCTGAAACTTGCAAAGAGAGTTTTCAGATTCTAAAGCAGAAATTAACCACTGCTCCTTTGTTAATATTGCCGGTCGAAGATGGCAAATTCAGTGTATACTGCGATGCGTCGAAGGTTGGTTTGGGATGCGTATTAATGCAAGAAGGAAAAGTGGTGGCGTACGTGTCCAGACAATTGAAGAATTATGAGTAAAATTACCCTATTCACGACCTGGAGCTAGCAGCAGTTCTTTAGGCACTGAAGGTATGGAGACACCATTTATATGGACAGCCATGTGAAGTATTTTCAGATCATAAAAGCCTAAGATATATCTTTACCCAGAAGGAGTTAAACATGAGGCAGAAGCAGTGGCTCGAGTTTGTGAAAGACTATGATATCGAGATTAAATACCACCCGAGAAAAGCTAATGTGGTAGCCGATGCGTTGAGCAGGATGCCCGCTACTATGCAACCAGCTATGTCGGCCGTATCGATGTCTCTCAGGACAGAAATTCAGAAGTTTGATATGGAGATAGTTTCTGAGTTATCGGTCGTACTGGCGGATCTAACAATACGACCAACCATCCTGGACCGAATTAACGAAGCCCAGAAGATCGATTTGAAGGAAATGGTAGATATAGTAAGAAGTTGCCTATGACCTCTTCTAAGTTCAGTCATTCGGGTGATGATATTTTGAAATTCAGGGACCGGTGGTATATTCCGAGAGATTAAGAGCTACGAAAGAACATTTATCGGAAGCCCACTCGTATTCTTTCTCAGTACACCTGGGAAGCACGAAGATGTATCGATACTTGAAACTACACTTCTGGTGGCCAAATATGAAGAACGAGGTTGCCAAATATGTAGAGTCTTGTATGATATGTCAGTAAGTGAAGGTTGAACATCAACGACCAAGTGGAACACTTCAGCCTCTCCCGATCCCCGAATAAAAATGGGAAAACATCACAATGGATTTTGTTGTTTGCCTACCAAGGACGGCTAGAGGCCATAATAGCATATGGGTCATTGTGGACAGACTGACGAAGTCGAGACATTTTCTACCTATGAAGACGACCTTCTCTATCAACCAATATGCCGAGTTATACATCAGCGAGATTATCAAGTTACATGGTATTCCAGTGATGATCGTTTCAGACCGGGACCTTAATTTATGTCGAGGTTTTGGAAAAGCTTGCAAAGCACCTTGGGTACCAAGTTAAATTTCAGCACGGCATTTCATCCAACAAACTGACGGACAATCCGAGAGAACGATTCAAATATTGGAGGATATGTTAAGGTTTTGCGTGTTGGAATTTCAAGCTTTTTGGAGCAAGTTTTTGCCGTTAGTGGAGTTCTCTTATAACAATAGCTACCAGGCTACGATCGGTATGGCTCCCTACGAGGCTCTTTACGGCAGAAAGTGCAGGTCTCCTTTGTGCTGTGTGAGGGGTTTGAAGCCAGACTTGTCGGCCCTGAGTTATTACAGCAGATGTTTGAGATAGTGGCTACTATCAGACAACGAATCGGTACTGCTCAGAGTCGACAGAAAAGTTATGCGTATCAGAGGAGAAGAGACTTAGAATTTGCTAAAGGCGATGAAGTATTCCTGAAGGTGTCGCCTTTCAAAGGCGTGATGAGGTTTGGTAAGAGAGGGAAGCTCAGTCCAAGGTTCGTTGGGCCATTTCCCATCTTGAAGAAAGTAGGAAGCACAGCTTACAGACTGCAGCTGCCAGCATCCATGGATGGAGTTCACGATGTTTTCCATGTTTCTATGCTGAGAAAGTGTGTGTGAGATCCTACTCAGATCGTGGAACCGGTAGACATAGAGATTCAGCCGACGTTGACGTATGAAGAAATGCCCTGTAAATATTTGGATTCTTCAATCAAAGTGTTGCGCAATAGGGTGATCCCATTGGTGAAGGTTTTATGGCGCAATCACAACGTGGAAGAAGCCACTTGGGAGCGACGACGGGACATGAGGGACCAATATCCATAACTTTTTGTCTGAGCTAATTTTGGGGACAAAATTTTATTAAGGTGGGTTGGATGTAACACCTGACATTTTTGGCCATGTAATTATCCCTCGAATTGTTGAACGAGATTAATTTGATATTAATATAATGAATGTTTTAGTGGAATTTGTTGGGATGTTTAGTGGAAAGCCTGTAACGTCCCCTTAATTTTACCTTTGTACTATTCCTAAAATTTACATGAAATTTAAACTTTTATTCTGTAATTAATCATCCATGCATAAGGTTGTTTAACCCCAATCAGCAGAAGACTATTCACGTATGGACAATCTCACACTAAATTAAACTTTGGTAAAACAGTGATAAAATAATAAAACAGAGGCTTTCTATTGGGTTTCATCAAATAAACAATTCGTCTCTGGTTTCATCAAATGAACAGTGAATTTGGACGATGACAAAATCTTTCTATCGGGTTTCATCAAATGGCCAATTCGTCTCTGGTTTCCTCAATTTAAATAGTGGAGGAGAATGTTTCTTTCTATCGGGTTTAGATGACAAAAACTGAAGAAGGCGTGGACGACAGAAACTGTCGGCAGAATGGACGTTTAAAATAGCAGACAGAATGGACGACGGAAATAGCAGACAACGTGGACGTTTAAAACCAGAAGGCAGTGTGGACGTTTGAGACAAAATACAGTGTGGACGTTTGAAACCAGAAGGCATCGTGGACGTTTGCAAACATAAGACATCGTGGACAATGGAGACAGAAGTCAGTGTGGACGACTAACTTTCTCTGCCAGAATACTTAACTAAACTTTATCGTCCACGGACTTACTTAGACTTTTCGTCCACAGACCACGTGATTTTGTTGTACACAATCCACGTGACTTCATCGTCCACGGACTTTGGACAATGACCTTCTCAGTCAGAAACACTCAACTTTAACTTTATAGTCCACAGACTTTGGACGATGACGTTGGACGATGACTTTGGGCAATGACCCTACTCTAAACCATGCATTACCCGATCGATCGCCCATTCCTGGCGATCGATCGGCTAGCTCTCTGGATTTTGTCCAGAGAGCTGCCCTCATTTACTTTCCACTGTACCTACACACCATTCATCCAAAACTTCCAGAAAACATCAGAATAACATTTCATCTTCGTTCATTCAATTTCCATAAAATTCAAATAAAAGCTTAGCAGAACATTTTATAAACTAAGTTTACCGAAACCCCAAAACATCTCTTTGTCTACTTTCTAGATACCTAGCATCCTAAAATGTTTCAACTATACAAATTTTCTATCTATTCAACTATCAGCCCCAAACAACCCAAAATCCTCAAAATACCTAACCATTTACTCTCACGGGTCAAAAGCGCCTCGACTACTCAGCACACTCCCACGGGTCAAATGCGCCTCGACTACTAAGCACACTCCCACGGGCATTCTTCTTCAATCTATTCATACATCGAGTGGAGGAATCTCATCCTCACCTATATCAAGACCACCTACACCATAAAGACAACTATGAGCTAAAGGCTCAGTAAGCTTCATAAATGCAATGCATGCTGTGCATATGCTGTTCATAAATCATGATGATATTTTCGGAATTTCATTACAGAACAGATTATAGAACAGATTACAGATAGAATATCACCGAGGTCTAAACTCTCACCAGATAGAGAGGGCATGTCTGGCAGTTAGACAGCCCTTTCCATCTACCAGGGAAAAAACATGCTTACATCCGTAAACAGCCATGCTTGAACTCCACCTCGCCATGACCAGATAACAGATTACGTAGATTCGTTTCATTAGGTCATTTTTTTTCTTAAACAGGTGCATGAATTTGTTTTCATGCTATTTGAAAGACGTGATGCATGAACAATTAAATGCATAACATAAACATACAGCCTGTGTACCATCAAGACGATAAAAGCATAACCTATAAAAGTAACTAATCCTGACTAACCCAACCAAAGCAATTAAATAAACAAAAACTCCAATATTCCTCAACGCAACTTTGACATACGGTGTAGGCCAATCGGCCATAGTAAGTCACGAGAACTTACCTGTTGTCCTTAGCTGAACCGAGCCCCGTCTGTGAGCTTTGTTCACCTAAGCTAATCCACAGTTTCATTATCAAAACCGAGCCTAAACAATCAAACTCTAACCTTCATCAATACATCGACTAATTATGTCCAATAACTATCAATACATCCAATAGAGGCATGGTCACGGTAAACCTATCGATTTCAATCCTTAATCTATGTTTTTTAACAGAACCCTAACTAAAGTTTCAACCGCACCCTAGCCCTAAACGGGAAACTACATCATCCAAACGCTAGAAGTTTACCTAGAATGTCGATTGCTGAAAAAGATCGGTTGATCGAAGAGAAAAATCACCGGCGTGAAGGAGGAGGCGTCGCCTAGAATGAAATCGCCAGAGAGGGAGGAAAAGAAAATCGTGAAGTGTTCTAGAGAAGAAAAGGCTTTTGCCTTATTTTATACAATTGACTTGTCAAATGACCATTTTGCCCTTCTTTTGATTTTATATTAGTTTCGTCCTTTGTTTCGTTATTTAGCTAACCATTCGGTTTCTCCAAAATTTCCTTACTTCTCCTAAAATCCACATTAATTATTAGAATTTTAATAAAGCTCTCAATTCGCAAAACGGGCTTAATTTGACATATTTATAATAATGCCATTATTCATTGGAATATTAAAATCTCGTAAAACTGGGTGTTACAAAACCAAACAAGAGAGTAACCAGAACAAAACCATTAGTTAGGAACCAATGAAGGGCAATTTATGAAACCAATTAAGGTAGTTGGGACGGAGCCAATGGATGCTTGACACATGTCCAAGCTTGTTGAAGAAGCCATGCTCTCTCTTCCTTCTTCTCTTTTCTTCCCTTCAACGTAAAACCTCTCATTTCCTCTCCTCTCTATTTTCTCTCTTCCAAACGATGTTCGACGATTTCCAAACTTCGTCTTCTCCTATTTTTTTCCCATTTTGTATGTTAAAGGTAACCATTTACGTTAGTTAACGAGTTTATGTTAGTTATTCCTTAGTTTTGTTGAAGTTTAGGGTTAATGGTCCGGTTATGCATAATACAGGTTCATGAATCACCGAGGACGTACGTGCATGCTTGCAACTCTACGAACATCAGGTAAGTTCATATGCATAGGTTTGGCCCTTAAGGCCCTACATCACGGAGGTACTAGGTTTTTACGTGGTCAGGATTGTTGTTGGGTAGTTAGGTTATAGATTACGTCTTAAATTATGAATGATGTTCTGTATATCGTTTTTGATGATCTGTTGTTTGATGTATGCTTAGAGAACTTATCTTTTTATATGTTACGTTTATGCACTATATATGTCCATGCATACACGTTTTCTCGAAAACCATGTAAATTTTTTATGCACGTGATTTGAAGTCAAGAAAGATAAAATGTGAATGTAATGTACGTTTAAGTGTGGGACGGGGACTGGCATATGTTCTTGTCCTTCCCTGGGACTATGTAAAAACCATCCTCGCCAAGGACAATATGCCTTTTATCCCTCCCTGGGACCCGGCAAAACTACTAGCTCTTATTATGTCCTGTTATGACATGTATGTATGTGCGCTTGTTTTTCTATAAGCCTCACTTATACCTCTTGTCCACTTGAATGTAATGTAAAGTAATGTTCATGTATTTGAAAATGTTCATGCATAGCACGTGCATCACTTCGCATTGTATGATCTTACTGAGCTCTAAGCTCATAGTTGAACTCCATGTTATAGGTACGGATTGCACGGATGAGGACTCTGAGTCTCCGACCGATGTGTATGCACAATTGGCGAGACAAGCTGGCGGGGTTGGTTGCGGCTGTGACCACCCCCAACCCGATCGGGGACGAAGAGCCATCACTCCGGGACATTTAACAGAAAACAGGATACACATTTTTTTTTAACATAGGTGAACAGAACATTAGGAAACAAAAAGAAAATAGACTGAACTTTTAAGAGTAAAACCTTAAAGCTTAACATAGAAGCAAAACATTTTTGGAATTTGGAATCAAAACAGAGAAAAAGAAACAGTTAAAAACTAAACTACAGAATGAATGGCAGAAGGAGAGCAGGAAGAGCAGGAAGATTGGAAGCAAGGAGAAATGAAACAGTGCAATCGGTGGATGTAAACTACAATAAGGTGAACAAAGAAATCGGTGGATATAATAAGACAAAAGACGAACAGTGTTCAGCGGAAGAGACTAAGTAAAACTTGGCGGAAGAGGTGGTGACGTCAGCCGGAAGATACAGGCAGCAGACAGAATTCGGAGAATGTAAACTATGGGTGACATCATCGGAAGAGGAGATGACGTCAGACGGAAGATGCAGGCAGCAGATGAGATCAGATGAGGTGATGACGTCAGCCGGATGATGGATGATGTCAACCAGAAGATACAGGCATTTACGTAATCGGCAGAAAAAGGAAAAAAAAGAACTATGGCAGAATCACTGTTTGGCGGAAGGAGTCGAATA
This sequence comes from Begonia masoniana, assembly GCA_022432975.1. Taxonomy (NCBI): domain Eukaryota; kingdom Viridiplantae; phylum Streptophyta; class Magnoliopsida; order Cucurbitales; family Begoniaceae; genus Begonia; species Begonia masoniana. The sequence goes on from CM039509.1 coordinate 35,175,397, forward strand.
AGACAAAACAGATGACGTTAGGCGGTAGAAGTCGAATAAGACAAAACAGATGACGTCAGGCGGTAGAAGTCGAATAAGAAGAAAGGGTTAAACTAGGCGGAAGATGTCGAATAAGACAAAAATAAATAGTATCTAGCGGTAGAAGTGATTTCTAAGGCAACGGTAGAAGTGAAATAAAGCTAGCGGTACAAGTGATCGGAAGTTATAGTTTTTAAGGCGAAACTTGACAACTTTTAACAGAAGGACATGCGGGCAGGGAGCATCAAAACAGAAGGCATAAAGGTTTCAAACCTTCAAAACCCGATTCAAAATGAAGTTGTAAAAACATGCTTTACAAATGACGAATTTCAAGAAGGCAAACTGCATGGATAGCTCTAGAATTCGAGCCCATCCATGCGTAACCTGAAAAGGGAGAACTCAAGCAGTTTGAGAACGTTTCAGAACATGTAAACTATATGGACACAATCTATCAAATACAGAGGTTTTGAATACATCAATGATAGAACATTTCAGGAGACAACTGTCAATGGTCAAACAGAGATTTAAAACTCAAACACCAGAACCTATACATTATATATCCAACAAAATTTCCTACAGAGTTTTTAAAACAAAAAACACAGAATCCTAGCAGAGTTTTAAATCTAAACACCAGAGTCCCAATAGGGTTTACAGACATAAACTTTACTTTAAATACTTAAACCTTGGGACAGAATTTGTCTGGCTGCAGCAACCACACCCCCATGAGCTCGATCCACCAGCCACCTATTCATCAGACTGAGGCACGAAGTCCTCATTTTCAGGTTCAGTACCTACATCTGGGAGTTCACCTATGAGTCTAAAACTCAGTAAGAACATATAAAACAATGCAGTGATACATATGCTATGCATGAACTTTCAGAAATACAGTGACAGTACAGAACATTACGTTTCAATGGCAGAGAGGTATAAGTGGGGCTTATAGGGGAACTGGCGAACAGTGGGTGCACTATCAGGCACAAACAGTAATACAAAACAGAACAGAAACAGATCTGGGGGCTAGTCCCCGTCCCGCACTTAACCAGTACATTTTAGTCAGATTTTATCTTGTTTAGCTTCAAACCGTGTACAGAAAACATTTGCATGTCTTTCAGAGAAAACGTGTATTCATGAACGGTGCTTGAACTTAAACTGGCAGATAACGGAAATAAGACAACAGACAACAGAAATAAACCAAAGCTAGACATTTCAGAACATAACTCTAACTCTTCTACCCAAAACAACCCGACAGAACAGAAAACTTAGTACCTCCACGATGTAGGGCCTTAAGGGCCAACCTACGGATATGAACTTACCTGTTATCCGCGATGCAGTTGGCTGAAAAGTCTCGAAAATGCACAGATCTGTAACAAGCACGTAGAGAAATAAACAATGCTGCAAATGCTAACTAACAAGTTAGAAGAATCAGCAGCAACACGTTTCAAATCTTTAGAAAACACACCAACGTGTTTTCATCCAAAGACAGTGAGTTTTTCTCTAAATACCATAACCCTAAATTTCAATAAAAACCCACATTAAACTTGTCCAAACTTGTTAGCATGAGTAGATGCTTACCTTTTGCTGAAGGAAATAGAAGAATGCAGGAGAAACAAGGTTTGGTACTTTGTTTCAGTCGTCTGGAAGAGAAGAATAGAGAGAAGAAAGGGAGGAAGCAGAAAAGTGAAATGAAGATTTCACGTAGGAGGAAGAACTTAGCTTCCTCAACAAGTTTCCAAGTGTCAGTTATCCACTGGCTATCTCCCACCAACCTTAATTTCTCTCCAATTTGCCCTTCCATTGATTTTTTTTTAACTAAAACATTATTTAGTCAGTCGATTCGGTCTCACGAATCTCCTTCGTTCTATTAATCACATCAAAAATTTTATTAAAACAGTCATTGCATTAATATCGGAGTAATCCCGTTTAATTATTCGGGGAAATAATTACACAGGAAAATGCCGGGTGTTACAGCGGCAGTCAGGCGTATTTTGACCATTGGGGTGATGTTTCGAAGTGTATGTCATGTTAGTATAGTTTTGAAATTTATGTGATGTATAGGCTTTGTGTCGACGTTTTAAAACCTTTGTTTTGATAGTTGTCATTTGAAATATACTGGAATCGTTTGGGATTTTCTTTTAGATTGTGCTTGGATTGTTTCGAGTTTTAGAGCTATCCATGCAGTTAAATTTCTTGAACTTCCGTCATTTTTCTAACATGTTTAAATTTTGTTTTGAATCGGGTTTTTGGGATTGTGAATCATTTTGTGACTAAAGAGGTTGGGAAGAAGTTTAGTAGTAATGTTGTGAGGTGTTTATGTCTTTCAAACATTTCTGTCGTCCATTTCTGTCGTCCAATTCTTTTGTCTATTTCTGTCGTCCATTTCTGTCGTTCAATTCTGTCGTCCATTTTTGTCGTCCATTTCGGTCGTCCAGTTCTGTCGTCCATTTCTGTCGTCCATTTCTGTCGTCCATTTCTGTCGTCCATTTCTGTCGTCCATTTCTGTCGTCCATTTCTGTCGTCCATTTCTGTCGTCCATTTCTGTCGTCCATTTCTGTCGTCCATTTCTGTCGTCCATTTCTGTCGTTCAATTCTGTCGTCCATTTCTGTCGTCCATTTCTGTCGTCCATTTCTGTCGTCCATTTCTGTCGTCCATTTCTGTCGTCCATTTCTGTCGTCCATTTCTGTCGTCCATTTCTGTCGTCCATTTCTGTCGTCCATTTCTGTCGTCCATTTCTGTCGTCCATTTCTGTCGTCCATTTCTGTCGTCCATTTCTGTCGTCCATTTCTGTCGTTCAATTCTGTCGTCCATTTCTGTCGTCCATTTCTGTCGTCCATTTCTGTCGTCCATTTCTGTCGTCCATTTCTGTCGTCCATTTCTGTCGTCCATTTCTGTCGTCCATTTCTGTCGTCCATTTCTGTCGTCCATTTCTGTCGTCCATTTCTGTCGTCCATTTCTGTCGTCCATTTCTGTCGTCCATTTCTGTCGTTCAATTCTGTCGTCCATTTCTGTCGTCCATTTCTGTCGTCCATTTCTGTCGTCCATTTCTGTCGTCCATTTCTGTCGTCCATTTCTGTCGTCCATTTCTGTCGTCCATTTCTGTCGTCCATTTCTGTCGTCCATTTCTGTCGTCCATTTCTGTCGTCCATTTCTGTCGTCCATTTCTGTCGTCCATTTCTGTCGTCCATTTCTGTCGTCCATTTCTGTCGTTCAATTCTGTCGTCCATTTCTGTCGTCCATTTCTGTCGTCCATTTCTGTCGTCCATTTCTGTCGTCCATTTCTGTCGTCCATTTCTGTCGTCCATTTCTGTCGTCCATTTCTGTCGTCCATTTCTGTCGTCCATTTCTGTCGTCCATTTCTGTCGTCCATTTCTGTCGTCCATTTCTGTCGTCCATTTCTGTCGTCCATTTCTGTCGTCCATTTCTGTCGTCCATTTCTGTCGTCCATTTCTGTCGTCCATTTCTGTCGTCCATTTCTGTCGTCCATTTCTGTCGTCCATTTCTGTCGTCCATTTCTGTCGTCCATTTCTGTCGTCCATTTCTGTCGTCCATTTCTGTCGTCCATTTCTGTCGTTCAATTCTG